>OY856415.1:528626299-529056299 GCA_963693085.1 Alisma plantago-aquatica
TGCATTTTGCTGCATAAGAAGAAATTTTTGTAATATTACTGAAAGTAATACAGTAGAATCTTACTTTTAATATCGCCTTACTAATAAAATAGAACGCCACCATTGACTACGACTTCTTTAGTTAAAATGTTAATTAGAAATAGATCTGTCAAACCAAAGTATCCCATATAGTATAAAAGTACTATTAAGCAACATAGTATAAAAGTACTATTAAGCAACTGTTGGTCAAAGAAATTAGCTATTCGACACATTAAGTAACATATTGGAATAAAACAAGTAAAAATTCCATTTCTAATATGGAAAAATCCTCGGCAGCATCGCAATCACCTTCTCATGAAGAACAACGAGTAACTGTAAAACCGTGTGTGAGTAATTAAACTGAAAGTAACATAACTGAAAAGTAATGCTTGAGTAACTAAAATTAATTCTTGAGTAACTGAGAGTAATACTTGAGTAACCGAGAGTAATGGTTGAGTAACTGAAAAAACTCTACGAGTAATTGTCACAACCCTGGAGTAACTGAAAAAATACTCTGAGTAAATGAAAAAAGACTACGAGTAACTAAAAAAATATTGCGAGTAACTGTGACAATAATGCGAGTAACTAAAAAAACCCTGCGAGTAACTGTAATAGCAGTTAGAGTAATTGTGAAAACACTACGAGTAAATGTCACAACCCTGCGAGTAACTGAACAAACAATGCGAGTAATTGAAAAAAGCCTGCGAGTAACTGAAACAAGCATGCGAGTAACTGAACACTGCAAGTAATGGTTGAGTAACTGAACAAACACTGCGAGTAACTGTCACAAACCTACGAGTAACTGAACAAACACTGCGAGTAACTATCACAACCCTACGAGTAACTGAACAAACACTGTGAGTAACTAAAAAACCATGTGAGTAACTGAAAAAACCCTGCGAGTAACTAAAAAACCCTACGAGTAACTGAAAAAAGCCTGCGAGTACCTGTGAAACACGAGTAACTATGACAACAATGCGAGTAACTGAACGAGCACTACAAGTAACTCAAATAGCAGTTAGAGTAACTGTGAAAACAATACGAGTAACTGAAAAAACACTACGAGTAACTGTGTCAACCCCGCGAGTAACTGAACGAGCACTACGAGTAACTCTAACAACAATAAGAGTAACATTGATAGCCTAGAAAAGTAACACCATAATACAAAAGTAATTGTATGTTATGAAAGTACCAATCCGACATAGAAAGTAACATTAAGATAAAAATAGTAACTATATGGTATAAAAAGTAACTATCCGACACTAAAGTAACACAAAGACACAAAAAGTAACTATATGGTACAAAAAGTAATTGATATGAAAAGTAACTATATGATATGAAGAGTAAATACAAGATACAAAAAGTAACTACCCGACACTGAAAGTAATTGTATGTTATGAAAGTACCCATCCGACATAGAAAGTAACATTAGGACACAAATAGTAACTATATGGTATAAAAAGTAACTATCCGACACTAAAGTAACACAAGGACACAAAAAGTAACTATATGGTACAAAAAGTAATTGATATGAAAAGTAACTATATGATATGAAAGGTAAATACAAGATACAAAAAGTAACTACCCGACACTGAAAGTAACTTCAAAACACAAAAAGTAACTATATATCAAAAAATGTAACTATTTGACACTAAAGTAACGTCGAGACACAAAAAGTAACTATCTGACACTAAAAGTAATATTAAGACACAAAAAGTAACTATCTGACACTAAAACTATTGACACTAAAAGTAACACTAAGACAAAAAAAATAACTATATGATATGGAGAATAAATACAAATACAAAAAGTAACTACCCGACACTGAAAGTAACTTCAAAACACAAAAAGTAACTATATACCAAAAAAGATAACTATTTGACACTAAAGTAACGTCGAGACATAAAAAGTAACTATGTGACACTAAAAGTAATATTAAGACACAAAAAGTAATATTAACATGATCTATTTGTCATGTCATTGCTTTATGTAAAAAAAACAAAATTGGTGCTCATTTCTAGTGTAAGAGCTCTGTTCACCTAGCATTTTCCATTATGAAATTACTTCTAACATGATCTGGCGATCTGCCGGTCCTATCATTTATGTACAAGCTGATCATAAGTTCGTACGTACTTGCTGCAGCCTGACGGTCTGAATCTATTCACAAAAGTAAACAAGAAAAAGACATCAAACATGCATCATGACGGATGTTGCTCAAGCTGATCCATGACGTAGCGTTCTAGATTTTAGCTGTTGCTATATACAAGAAATAAGTATATATATATATATACAGCTTCGTGGACAGCGCGTGGTACAGATCCTGCTTAAGCATCTCGAGCACCTCCGTCTCCGGCTGGCGGGCGGCCACCGTGAAAGTGAAGTCGACGTACCTCGCCGCGGACGCCACAGTAGTAGTTAGCACTTCTGCATGATGCTTCTTGAAGACCTGCAACGCCCGTGACACCAAGCCCGACCGTTTGACAGAACGCACCCGAAGAAGACGATACCCACGGTGGATTGCGTCGCGGCAGCCACGTGCACCGTCGAGCTCCGGCGTTGCTCCAGGACAGGCGGTTGGGTAAGTAGCACGCGTCGTCCTGTGTCCGGCAGAGGCATCTGCGGAGGTACAGAGGGCGAAGATGACGACGATGAGGATGCAGCAGATCTCTTCGCGGCTTCCATCCTGCTCCGGCGCTCTCCTGGAGCTCTCGTATGTAGGCAATCGTCTCTTCGATGATCCTGGCTTTTGTGGCCTGAAAGCAGCCCGGCGCTGTTAGTGATTCACAATATTCCTCTCAGACCCAACAAGCGGATAAAAATGAAATTGGGGAAATCCATAAGGATATTGGTACTGTACGTGCCCTAGGGAAGAGGTTAGGAACCATATCCTGGAGGGCGGCGTAGTAGTCACCCATCTTCTCCCTTCTCTGCCTTTCGGAGCGCGTGCTGAAAGTCGAGGAAGCTCCTGACACACCATCAGTGACATGTCGATCATGGTTCTCCGTCGTCTCTGGCTGCATTCGGTTGCCTACTTGCCGCCGGCGCCGTTGAGCCAGCGGACGAAACTAGCGAACAGGCCTCCTCCCGCCTCCGCCTGTGTTCCTACCTCCGCCCGCGCCTTTGTATCCGGCGTCATCTTCCATGGTGGATGGTGCTGGAGGCCAGCGTAGTTACAATGTCCACGGTCACCCCATCGTATTGGACTCATAGCCGTCACAGTGATCCTGATCGCAGGTGTAGGTGGACTCATAGACACCACATCACAATAAAAAATGTCTGCTCTGGGCTAATAAATCAGCTAGCTATTTACAATCGATGCCACCGTCTCTTTAAATACAGGAGTATTGAGCTTATTTACATGTGTGCCACCGTATTTTCAGACATTGAATAAACAACTATATATATATATATATATATATATATATATATATATATATATATATATATATATATATATATAGTCAGGCTAGAATACACTCGAGTGTACGGATCGCACGAATACACTCAAGTGTGTTTGCATATCAAGACTATTTTTTGCAAAATGTAAACCGTTGATCTTCACCGTCATACTATAACTAGGCTACATACAAATTTTGAGCCCATTTGGATGAGTGTAAGTCACTCATCCAAGGGCAACAAAATCGACGCACGAAACTAATTTGAAATGCATAATTTTTGCGGTCTTCATAACATGAGCTATACATATCTAAATGTGCTCAAATTTTGCGTATGAGTTGTTCACTAGATGTTTAAGAAGATCAACGGATTAGATTTTCAAAAAAAAATATAGCATCATGAAAAACTACTTGAGTGTATTCCGCTCCAGATACACTCGAGTGTATTCTAGCCTGACTCTCTCTCTATATATATATATATATATATATATATATATATATATATGGCTCATCTTTATTGCCCGCGCGGGTAGCTACCCGCCCACCCTTTCCACCACTTTTTTTTCAATTTTTTTTCGCAATTGTAGAGGACCATTTTGTCTAGCTTGCCAAAAAATTTTAGCCAAAAAATTTTAGCCAAAAATAATATAATTTGCCCCTCCAAAATAAAAAAACCCGTCCTTATATATATCTGCTGTATATTTTGTACAGAGTTACTTTTTTGACACCATAGTTACTTTTTTTACAGCAAAGTTACTTTGTTAGCCAGGATAGTTACTTTTTTGGCTGCAGGGTAGCGAAAATCCAGGCTACCCGCACGGGCAATGAATGAATGCCCATATATATATATATATATATATATATATATATATATATATATATATATATATATATATATATATATATATATATATATATATATATATATATATATATATAGAGAGAGAGAGAGAGAGAGAGAGAGAGAGGCTAGAATACACTCGAGTGTATTCGGAGCATAATACACTCGAGTGTATTCGGAGCATAATACACTCAAGTAGTTTTTCATGATACAATATTTTTTTCAAAAATCTAATCTGTTGATCTTCTCAAATATCTTGTGAATAGCTCATCCGTAAAATTTGAGCACATTTGGACATTTATTGGTTATATTATAAAGACCGCAAAAATTATATATTTCAAATTAGTTTCACGCGTCGACTTTGTTGCCCGTGGATGAGTGACTTACACTCATCCAATTGGGCTCAAAATTCGTATGTAGCCTAGTTATAGTATGACTATGAAGATCAATGGTTTACATTTTGCAAAAAATAGTCTTGATATGCAAACATACTTGAGTGTATTCGTGCGATCTGTACACTTGATTGTATTCTAGCCTCTCTCTCTCTCTCTCTCTATATATATATATATATATATATATATAACACTTACATATTATTCAACGTTGTGCTAATGACACAAATGTTCAACTCGTGGTTCATATAGTTTATTTTTTAAGAGAATCTATTGTCCTCTTCCTTGCAGAAAGAAATAAAAATTAAAACTAATATGTTTAACCATATATAAAGTGGCACTACTACCACCATTAAAGATAGGTCTCAACTTGTATTGTTGATTAAACTATATATTGTTATTAACCAATATTACGTTTTTTATGAACTGTTAATAGAGTTTATAAATAAATGCGTCCCTGTCAATACTATGTTTTAAATTTGCATTTATTAAAATTGGGAATAAGTCACATATTGATGTAGTCTATTCTGATTGACGAATCCTCATTAATTTGCACATTTATGGATTTTCAAAAAAAGATTAGAGTATCATTATTTTATGTCACATCTAGTTTCAATATCAAAATAAGTATGTTTAACTTCTTATTATTTGTATGTATCCCTCTAGTGACAATCTCCGGCTCTGCCCCTGTGATAATCTGTGCAATAATGTGCTGAGATATGGAGCAATTTTCTACCCTCATATTATCTGTATGTAGCCTTTAGTGAAAATCCCCTGCATCACCACTGCGAGTAATTTGTGGTAGTGTGATGCGTGATCGAATGAATTTTTAAATAGTGTGCACCTTTATTTTTCTATCTTTGCTATCACTACTAGTTTCTCTCTCCACCAACCATAAAACAATACATTTATCTTTTGTCACTTTTCTCTCTACATTTCCTACTTGCCTCCTCTAGCCCTTCACTACCGACAAATCTTTCTGGCTTCTCTTTTCTGATTGTGCGCCATCCAATTAATGTTTACTCCATGCAAAGGATGTATGAAATATTTTCTTTCTAGTGTGATTAATTAGTATGAGACAATAACATACACTTTCCGGATTCAACCAAATAAGGAAATGTTCTGATCTTTTCACGGAAAAGGCTACTGGCTAGCTGGCAAACACAAAATCCCTCTCTTATGTAACCGATCTACTGTACGGCCACCCCTTCTCAATTGTAGGTAAGCATCACAAAAGCAACGTCTTACTATTCGCTGCCAAGTTCTTCATACCAAAATATGGGTACGCCAACTACAGCGTCACAGCCCGCCACCATCCATCTCAACTCCAAGTTTGCATCTTGGATGTGGAGAGGATTCAAATGGTTACTTGCAGCAGTCTTTTCATACACCACTGTTGGCTGATTGCATTAGGTATATCAAGTGGACATCCTTATTACGACTTCCATAGCGTCTGTTCAAGCTTGATAATAGGTGGTCTCATCTGGTGTGGGCATGCTTATGACAAGGCCGTAGAGACTACAAAAAAGGAACGCATTTTTGACGTGGTGACACTTCTGATTATTGCTTCTCTCGTGCTATATGCGTACTGATTTACCTCTGGGTTTGATTGGGGTGTCCCTATCCCGACTTGCGTGTCCGCTATTGTGTTAAGTTATTGAATGAGAGAATACAGCGAGTTCGGCAGAAGAATAAGACGAGAATAGAAGAACGATCACACAACTAAAACACAAGATTTACGTAGTTCGATCAGATGACCTACTCTACGGGAGGAGAGAGAATTTCACTATTTTAAGAAGATTACAAAGGAGAGATACTCTCAAAGAAAGAGAACCTGAAAAGGTTACACCCAAAGAAGAGAGAGAACTCTCTTCAGTACAACACTGTACGTTGGCACTTCTCAGTACAAGAAAATCTCATGCCCCCAAGGTCCTATTTATAGGCTCCATGTCATAAGGCTTCAATTAGGAATAAACAATCCTAATAGGAGTCTAGTACACAATAGGAGTCCAAGTTGCATGAAGCCATCTACAACTCCAAATAGGAATACTAATCTAAATCCAAGTAGGAACATGGGTTGGACTCAAACCAAGACAAGACCCAAAAAAGGACTGCCACACCATGTAAGATTAGGATTAGGACTAGGAGTCTTCGAGGCATAAAAAATCTCCACCTTGACTCGAAGTCAACATCTTACAAGAAAAATAGCAATTTTCTTCTCCTCCATCCTTTAAGGGCATCACTGTCAGTTGTGAATGCTAACCAAGTCCAAGCAGGTCTTGAACTTGGAAATTGGCAATGGCTTTGTCATCATATCAGCATGATTTTCTTTACTGGCAATCTTCTTCACCACAATCTTCCCTTCTGCTATCACATCTCTGATGAAGTGATACTTGACGTCAGTGTGCTTTGTCCTTTTATGAAACATCTGATCTTTTGTAAGATGAATTGCACTTTGTCTGTCACAATAGATGACCATTGTCTTCTCAATAATACAAAATTCAACACACCTTCCTCTAAGCCAAGTAGCTTCATTTATGGCCTTTGTCAATGCCATGTACTCAGCTTCAGTAGTAGACAATGCAACGATGGGTTGTAATATAGCTTTCCAACTTACAACACAACCACCAAGAGTAAACAAATAGCCTGTAAGAGAACGCCTTTTATCACGGTCATTTGCAAAGTCAGAATCAATATAACTAACAAGCGTCTCTGTGCTCTTGCTGAATCCAAGGCATGTAGAAGATGTACCCTTAAGGTACCTAAGAATGTTCTTGACTGCTTGCCAACGTAGTTTTCCTGAATTGGACATGAATCTGCTCACCATGCTAACTGCTTGTGCTATGTCTGGACGTGTACAAATCATAGCATACATGATACTACCAACTGCATTAGAATAGGGAACACGAGACATGTAGCTTTCATCCACTTCAGATTGTGGCGACTCAGCAGAAGTGGTCATCTAAAGGAATAGACACAGGAGATGCATCAACCATAGAAAACCGTTGTAGAACTTTCTTTACATAATTCTCCTAACTGAGAAGTAATCTTTCAGCTTTGCAGTTTCTAATAATTTCCATCCCCAAAATTTTCTTTGTTGCTCCCAAGTCTTTCATTTCAAATTTGTCACTAAGTAACTGCTTTAGACAGTGGATTTCAAAAATATCTCTTACTGCAATCAACATGTCATCAACGTAGAGTAAGAGGCAAATAAGAGACTCATCAGGAAGTTTCTTCAAGTAGACACAAACGTCATATCTGCTCCTAGAATATCCATGCTTGACCATGAAAGAATCAAATCTACGATACCACTAACGCGAGGATTGCTTCAAGCCATAAAGAGACTTTTTCAGTAAGCACACATGATCCTTCTTTGCAGCAGAAACATAACCTTCAGGTTGCTGCATGTAAATCTGTTCCTCTAGGTCACCATGGAGGAATGCTGTAACATCCCTGACCTGAGTTATGCTTTAACCCTAGGTGTTTTGTTTAAGAAAGATAATTATATGCTTGCTCTTATCTTTTGAAAAGCAATTAAGGCTCAAGAGGAACTTATGTTTAAATTTTAGTCCTTTTTGAATAATGTTGAAAACAATGTTTTGCTCATTTTGGACTAAAGTGCAAATTACCCAAGTTGAGGGGTTAACTTGCAAATGTTACATGATAAAATATTCCTCAAGTGTTAAAGCATCATAAGAATGAAAATGATACTGAGGTATGGCTTCCACAAACTTGAGCACCAAGAAAGAGCTTATTAAGGAATGATTGTGCATTAAAATCTAGTTTTGGTGCAATGTGCAATTTACCCAAAACCTAGGGTTCAATATGCAAAATACCACTTCTAGAGAGTCCCTAATGTTTCTTGGTATCAATTAGAGACAAGAAAATTAGAGGGGCGTATCATTTGAATCTCTTTTGAGGAGAGATAATCTTGATAATAAAATAATCAAGATTTAAGCATAATTGAAACCCTAATTTAATTTGTAGCAAAATAAATAAATTAATTGAAGTGCCCATTAATTAAAAAGGCTGTAGTTGAAATCCTATAATGCAAGTACGTCCAAATGACTTGAGTTACACCGAAATATCCTAAGTAGGTAAAGAAATCCACTTGCATTTGTTAATTAAAAAGAATTGTCCACTAAAAATGGATAATAGTATTATAATAATTAAGGTGTTAAAGTGGTTGTTTTTAATTCAAGGATAAATGAGAGGTTTTTGAAGGGAAGGAATATGGATTCGTATTCAAGGAAGTGAGGGGGATAAGTGACACCAATTTAGGTAATTGAAGGATTTTTATAACACTTTCTCTCTATTGAATTTCCCTTATATACACTCCATTATTTCACCACATGAAAGGCTTTTTCGACTCTTCTTTGTTTCCTTGCTTTGGCTGAACTCAAGGGAGCTTAGGAGAAATAGGATGATGTACCCCAACCTGTAGGTAAGCTCCATAGTCATCTTCAACCTTGAATTCATGGTGGAAATCGAAATTCAATGCTTATTCTCTTCTTTTCTCCATTCAATCTTCAACCTTGATCATCCTTTGCATCCAAAGAGTTGAGAATGGACCTTGGACAGTTGAGGAAGCTTCATTCACCATTAAAGACATGAAGCTTGAAGCTTGGATTCAACTCTGAAGGAGGGTTATATAACTTGAACCTTTAAATGTTATTATTGAATTCAACTCTTCATTTCATGTTGATCATTTCTTTCTTCTTGAAATTCCTTTTGGATAATTGATGAAATCTGTTGACTCAAGGTCAATTAGGTCAATGTTGACTCACGACTAAATTGACTAAACCCTTATTTTGATGATGACTAACCATTCCACATATTGGTGTCTAATGCTTCTACATTGAGTGATTTCAGATTAGGTTTAGACACACTCCAAATGCCCTAACTTGCGCATATCAAATTGGAGAAAAGACAAGTCAAAATAGCTACAAGTGTGCAATTTGGGATCTCTATGTAAATGACCTTAGAATTGCTTTGTAACCACTTGTAATGATTGTATGACTTGTAATTAAGCTTAGAAAAATTATTGGGACACAAAAATCCATCATTTGTATAGTCAAACGAAAATTCCAAAATACCCATAACAGGGAATTTGTCGGCCGAATTCCAAACTCGGCCGATCCATATATTCTGGGATTTTTGTGAGATTCGGCCGAGTTGCAAACTCAGCCGATTCACAGTTCGGCCGAGTTGCAAACTCAGCCGATTCACGGTTCGGCTGAATTGCCTTTATGGAAACTCGGCCGATCAGACTGTACGAAAAAGTGCAGAAAAGTGATTCTAGCCGTTGTGGAGTTGCAACAAGTGAAAATAGATCCGTTGCAAGCCACAAAACGGCTAGTTTTCATTCACAAGTGTTCCCAAAGGCTAAGAGGCATCCCCAGCTATAAATAGGACCCCTTGGGCTTCATTCCAAGGTTGAGCATTCACTATGAAGGTTCCTATTCTATAGTTGAGTGATCCTACAACCTCCTCTCTCTCTCTAAGCTTAATCACTTGCTACATCCATTAGAGTGAGTAGGAAATCTATAAGAGAGCTAGTCTTATTTGTATATCTTGTGAGGCTCTCACTTCCACAACCTCCCCATCTCTCATTTGCAATCATAAAGATGAAGGTTCTCTCTCTTGTCCAAGAGAGGTGAAGAAGAACAAGGGAAGGAGTCCCTTGGTGAAGATCAAGGCCGAAGACTTGGAGCTAGAGTGGGTAAGCCCTTGGAGAAGGCAGAAGACTCAAGCTCAAGTGGGTAAGTCCTTGGTGGAAAGCTTCTCCGAGTGAAGGTGAAGTCAAAGGCAGAAGATCCAAGAAGAGTGGGTAATTCCTACAAGGCCGAAGACTTGTGCAAGAGTGGGTAAGTCCTTGGAGAAGGCCGAAGACTCTTGCAAAGTGGTTAAGTCCTTGGTAAGGTTGAAGAATCTTTGTATTGGATAGGTAAGTCCTTTGTTGGTCATGTATTGTAAGTCTTATAAGTGAATATAAGAGTGCAATTGTTGGAAGTCCTAGAGGTTGACCTCTCTAGGAAAGTGGACTGACACACTTCTAGTTTGAAGTGTGGAACCACTCTAAATAGCTTGTCTAATTGGTGCATGTTCAATCTCTCTTATCCTTGCTATGCATGATTTAGTTGCACTCAAATTACCTATTTAGCAACCTTATCTTGTCATATAATTTGAAGGTTTAATGAGTTTTGTTTAAGTGCTTTCAGCTCTATTCACCCCCCCTCTAGAGCATCTAATCACCCATCTAGGATCCAACAAAATCACCATATGAATGGTAGTAGATTTTGAAGGTCTGAAGCTTGATGATGATGACCTCATCTTAGCACACACCTCAATAAAAATTATGAGCAAACAGTTTCACCTTGTGGTGACCAAACGGTCTCAAGACCGATTGAGACCAAATGGTCTCAAGATGATTTGAGGTCAAGTGGTGTCATGGTTGGATGAAGATTCAATGGTTACAATTGATCTAGTCCCAAAGGTTTCAACATTAGACGGTTCCTTGATTGCAAACCCTAGATCGATTGAGGAACAAAACCCTAATTTAGGGTTAAACAGTTTCAAGCTGATTTGACCAAACAGTCTTAGACCATTTGAGGGCCATTTGGTCTCAAACCGATTGAGGTTAATTATATTTTAAGATCAAACAGTCTAACATGATTTTACCGTGCGTATAACACATGTGCATGCGTCAGAGTAATATAGGCCCTTGTGAGGCCTGAGTCGCACACAGGGACACTGAACTGTCAATAGACTACTTACTAATTACTCGCGATCAACTAGACCAATTAAAAGGTTTGAGAGTTGGTTGAAAAATAAAAGAAAAATAAAAGAAAACAAAGTAATCGATTAAATGTTTAGTTTAATCAATTTAAATAGGAATCTTTAGGATTGCAGTTTCACCGCGGGTTCTCGTTGTATTTATTTCTATATAGTTAATCACATTCGTCTCTCATTCTGGGTAGTGGCCTGTAGTCAGAATTGTTCACTGTTGTGATACAATTCACTACCTAGATCAAGGTCGGTTCCACTGTCGTAGTAACCTATACCCTAAACTAGGTGCATGAAGATCAAACTCTGGGTTTCCACCATTAACCGTACATCACCTTGTTCAAGGGATTTATTAACTAATGTGAATTTCATCTCTTTTCAACCATTAATTCTTCTTTCAAAGTAATTAAAGGCATTAGATTATCATTAGGGTGATCAATCATAATGATATAATGGAGAAAATGAAATCATACCATGGATTTATGAGACAAAATATGAATTACTATGATAAAAATGTCATACAATGATTACCCGGGCTACTCCCAGTCCTAAAGACAAAGGGGATTAGCCCCACATGTTCATCTCAATGAAAGACATGACAAGAGAAAGGGATAACATGGAAAAATGTGAATGAAAGTGATGCGAACCCCTGAACGGAGGAGATCCGAGCGTTCCTTGACGTAGAGTGTGCAACCTATAGCCTTTCGGCGGTGGAAAACGTCTTCTGCAGCTCTCGGAATGATCGAGGCATGATTCTGGGCTCCGTACTTCTCTCCACCTCTCCTCGGGATTTGTGCAGAGGCTAACGACATGATTCCCTCCTTAGGGCCACCGAAATTAGGTATATGGACCACTTTCGGTCGCCAAAAGATCACCACCGTCCGATTCGGGCCGATCTGAAACAAAAACTGATCTGACGGCGTCGATACCATCGACGTGGGTCGATGGTATCGACCTGCCATAGTATCAGCTCATTCTCTTTTTTCTTCGACGTTCCTCCTGATGCAGACTCGATACCATCGACGCGAGTCGATGGTATCGACACCTTTAGGCATCGGTTTTGTCACCATTCTGACGCTGAAGCTGTGCAATGTCGATAGTATCGACTTTTGTGTCGATAGTATCGACCGGTTGATTGCTGGCTCGCTGTAGGTATCTCACTACCATTGACTTCCCAGTCGATGGTATCAACTCATCTTGGCTCCTTGCGGCTGCCTCACTGTGACTGTGTCGATACTATCGACGGATGTCGATCGTATCAACAACTATGTATATCCGTTTTTCCTGAAATTGCAAGATAAAGCCGAATCAGTTATGCTAAAGCACATTATTATGATCATTTATAATAAAAAAGATAAAATATGAGAGATTTGATACAAAATGAGATTATAGACTAAAGCGAATGAATCATGTGATACTAACCACAAAGGTGACAAATAAACACATAAAACACATATAAAACAAGTCTATAAAAGTGACTCAAAATCATTGCATCAACTCCCCTAAGCTTACACATTGCTCGTCCTCGAGTAGCAAAACTATAGAATGAAATTGCAAAGGTCAACTAAAGAACAAATTATCACAACAGACATTGCCATATGATCCCCACCAGACATTCACATATCGGCCCTCACTGACCACATAATGATAATTACCCTCTAGGCGACAATGATCATCCATAAGAGATATCCCCCCAAGATTAATGAACACTATCAAATAAGGCAGTTAATATAATAAAATCCTCCGGTTTAGGTTTGGTGCATCTTTGTGATCTTCTATCTACGTTGATCGTTTCCTAACTACCATCTAAATGGAAGCAGATCTCCTGATATTAATGAATGAGGAGATAATCACAGGTGGCCTACCAATTAGAGCAACAGGTGGATGGAATAGGTGCTTGTGGAAGAAATGGAAGCACATAACAGTCAATCATGCAATACAAAAATTAATGACCTATCATGATGTAAAATGCATGTGAAAATGTTCTAATGCTACATTTTAGGTGGAATGATGCATGCACTATCATTCTATCCCAATGAGAGACAGAATATCTACAGAACTACACATGTGCTTGTTCTTCTTATTCTGCATATGAACAAATTCCTTTCTCCCTCTGATCTTCATATTTTTCAAGCCCTTATCTTGCTTAATAGAACAAGATGAAATTTTCAATAGCTTTTTCTTGGGCTTATTCACATATCTATTATTTTTTTTCTCTTTTTTTTCTTAACTTTTCAGAGAGTATGAAATAAGTCCTTTATTTGTAGAAGAAGCAAGACACATCATTGTACAAGATGATTAAAATCATGCAAAATGCAACTAAAATGACATTGACATGCACTCTAAATTTTTTGAATGCAGGATTATAATGCAACATTTTTTTTCCGATGCAACAATTGTAAACACTAACTACAATGCAATCCTATCAACATGTCATGCACTCAAGAGATGAGAAACTGTATAGTGCTCCCAATTCTTATGGTGGAGTGTAGATAAGATGAAGTGGATAGATCACAAGATTAATTGACAAAACCATTGGAAGATATTATATGTCCCTCCTTACCGACATGTGTAAAATCAAGAGGTTTCTCTCTCTCAATTCAGATTAAAGTCTCATTACCATTTGGTCAGTTTAGGCTCAACATCTAATTCCGTCCACTTTTCTTGAATCATAGGCATGCACAATTGTGGTTTTATGTTTTAAAGTTGACAAGCCCAATAATTTTCATAAGTCATATGCTCAAATTCAAACAAAGCAAGCTTGCAAATTCATTAAAAATTCTCAAATTGACCCATGACTCCCATGTGACAAACAAAGAGATGACACATTAAATTAGACATCCACGATTACACTAGATAGAATGTCGATCCTAAAAACTAAGAAAATTGCTAGAATAAAAGAAAAGGCAATAAATGATAAAAACTAAAAATAATAGATAGAAAAAGATAAAAGTTGTTCCATCTCCCCCCCTAAGCTTGAATTCGACTATGGCGTCATAGTCAAAAACAATCTTAACAGGTGGAACAGTGATACCATGTATTGTTCAGGTGGTGGGTACTGCGGGGCGGTAGGATCCCATGATGGATATTGCCCCTAGAAATTTGGATCATATGGGGGCATGGGTGGAGGTTGCAGATATCCCCCAAAGTAGTTTTGGCACCAGTAATGATCGTAGAACGGTTGTTGCTGCATCTCCATCCTATGCAACCTGTCATGAATATTTTCTTGGTTGGCGAGGAGGAGGCGCTCGATCTCATAGATGGCCTGCTGATTTAAGAATAGTCAGTTCATAGTATCCTGAATACCGGCGAAAGAGGCGGTGTGCTGCTGCTGGGTCTGCTGGATCTCCTGCAAGATGGAGTACATTCCCTGTATAGAATAGACATCCTCTCCTTGTTGAGAGGGCTGAGGTGGCGGAGGCTACGAAGATGATGATGCACCCGGGTGGAAGCGTGGACGCTTCCGCGGTGCCACTCATGCACGAAGAGGAGTGAAAGCCTCCTCTTCCTCCTCATGCTCATCGCCTTCATCATTGTCATTGTCATCACCATCTTCTTCTTCGTCAGAGTCGTCGATGGCGATGATGGGCCACCGAAAGTGCTGAGCTCCCTAGATGTTGAAGATGGGATCTGGAAGCGCACACTCCTGGTACTCCTGGTTGACATGGCAATGTGCATAGGCCACGGCATCACAGAGCATAAGTAGATTGGAGTGATGTAGGTGATAAAGATTGACTTTATTCCTGCTGACCAGCGGGGTGATTTGGGAAAAATCCAACCCAAGATAGAGAGCAAGTGGTGTGATAAGCCCCCCAAAGTGGATAGGAGCTTTTCTTGTACTCCTCCGCAAGGCCAGCACACACATCAAGAAAAACGAACCCCAATTGAGCTCTTCTCATTTCAACAACTTATACAGAAAGAACAAGTCCATTTCTTGAAACTTACTAAGAGAAAGATCGCCTCGAGAAAATAGAGTAGTGTACAACATGCGATGTAGAATCCGCACAAATGGATGCTTGAAATCGGCGACGGACGCTTTATGATAACTGAAGGACTTGCCTGGAGGCGCGGTCACCAGCTGGGCGAAGATCTCATCATAATCCGTCTGGTTGTCCGACCTCCTGTGCTGATTCGGGGAATGATACTAGTTGTAGATTGAATTGAACTGTTGGAAGGTGAGATTGTACTTGTTGTTGTCGAGCCAGAAAGAAACACGACCCTTGATCCATTCCCGATCAGTGGCGATGAGGTCGTTAGGCACGACACATATGTCAAGCGATTCCATAAACTCCGCCACCAATTCTTTGTACGTCAGTCACTCGCCGAAAAAGGGATGACCTTCGGCATGATACTGGACCTCGTCAGACCTCCTGCCCGTATGCTGCACTTGCCCCTGGAGGACATAGGTTAGGTTGGCCTCAAACCCGAGGTCACGGATCATGGCCCGATCAAAATATCGGGTTGGCTTGATTTTCCGCTTGAGAAGCTCCTCGTATATCTTCCTTACGTCCACCGAGGGATGAACAATCCTCGGGCGAGGGATAGAGCCAGGTGGTGGAGGGATGAAATTTGCAATATCCATCGGGGCCGCCCTTGAAGAAGAAGCTCCTTCCGTCCAAACCATCACGAATAGAAGAAGAATGGAGAAGAAGAAGTGGAGCTCGATGAAGGTCAGAGAAGAATATCTTCGCTCGGTGAAGAGCTCGAAGAAGATATCTCGATCCTTGGATGCTCGATGAAGGCCTTCGGTCACCCAGCAATGCTCCAAGCACAAGTGGAAGGAAGAATCTTTGAAGGTGTGAAGAGAATTGAGAAACAACCCTTCCTTTTATAACTGATCCCGTCACTACTGCTGCTCTGTCGATACCATTGACGGGGGTGTCGATGGTATCGACACCTGGAGGCGCGATCCACTCTTCTCTACTATCGACGGTCATCGATTGCTGGATTTGGGGGCCCAGATCGGTGATGCATCGATACTATCGACGCAGGTCGATGGTATCGACCCATCCCACGGATCAAATTCTGAAAATGGCGGGCTCCGTTGATTTCTTCTCGTGGATTGGTGACATGTCGCGCCGATACTATCGACTTGTGTGTCGATGGTATCGACTACCCTCGCGAGGCCCAGATGCCATTTCCTTACTGTTGCCGTGTCGATACCATCGACAGGGTTGTCGATGGTATCGAAAACACTGAGATGAATTCTTCTGTAAACTTCAGGGATCTCACGAGTATCAAATTCCGAGTTGATACTATCGACCCGGAGCTATCTTTTTCTTCAACTTTGCTGATAGTAGGTCGATACCATCGACAAGGCTGTCGATGGTATCGACTCAGAAAAATTTCTACAACCGCTTCCCTGTACCCACGTCGCTACCATCGACCCTGTGGTCAATGGTATCGACTCTGTCTCAGTACTACACACTGAACAAAATGATTAAGGTATAATTTTTACACTAAAAATGAAATTAGACAAAACTAACTTGCAGATGTAGAAGAAAATGAAGAAACTAATGGTAAACTACTGATGGTTGGGTTGCCTCCCAACAAGAACCCTACTTTAACATCTTAGGCTAGATAAAATCAGGCTCATCAACTTGGGGCATTGGGGAGTGTTCCTAGGGGATCACTCGGCAGTTTGAACTCAACTCTTTCCTGGCCAATTCCTAATGTCAAGACACCTTTCCCGATAGCAGTGATAACATCAGCCGTCGCTTGAAATGGCCCACACAGTAGCATCTCACAACCCTTTAGCTGCGACATGTCCATGAAAATGAAATCCACGGGAAAGATGAATCTGTCGACCTTGACAAGTATATCCTCACAGACCCCAAATGGCTTAACAATAGACCCATCCGCCAACTCAATAGTCATGGCAGATTTCTTGAGTATCTTCAATCCAAGCTTTTGGAACGTGGATAACGACATAAGGTTTATGCTAGCGCCTGAATCACACTGTGCATACAAAAAGTGATGGCCATCAATTGAGAACGATATATAGAATCTCTCGGGATCTTTCATCTTCTTTGGTAAACTCCCGTGGATAAGTGAGCTCACCGTCTCATTCACAACACAAACGTCAGTGTCTTTTATCCACCTTTTCTTGGTGATGATATCCTTAATAAACTTCCCATATGCTGGAATCTGTTCTATCATTTCCACTAACGGAATATTAATATGGAGCTTCCTAAATATCTCTAAGAACTTCTTGTAGTGTCTATGCTCCTTCTTCGACTTCCGAATATCCTGAAATGGCACGCTTCACTCTTTTATGCACTTGTGCGGTGGCACATATGGGCTATTTGGGGTCTCCTCCCCTAAGCTTGCTTTTCTATCACCCTCTGGCGTAGGCTTCAACACATCAAACACGATTGGTGTGACTCGTGGCTACACATCCTTCTCTACGGTTGTGACTTCACTATGTAATGTCACCTTTACCTGCTCCTCCTTCCTAGATGTGAGCACTACTGTGATGGGTTTTTGGGTGGATTTCCTAAATGGGAAATATCTGCCTGGTAGTCCATATAAGCTACGGGGGTACGACACCCTAGGCTTAGCCTTTATTTCAAAATGCATTTTCCCCTTTTCATAGACCTCCCCCACCGGTGACTCTGTCTCCTTAAGCACAGATATATATTTCACTTGATGATGTATTTGAGCAGACTCTGCATTACCATCCGGTCTTTGTTGATTTACATACTTCATGGCTGCCACTTCATTGGCGATTTGAGTCACTGTCGTATCTAGTGTCATCATCTGTGCTCCATGACTTTGCAATGTCTGCCCAAATTTAGTCAAAATCTCACCCTGGGACTGTAACTGCTTACTGAACATGTTCATCATCTCTTGATTTTGTTTCACTAACTGGATGATCAATTCAGGGCTTTTGTCCTCTACAGAAGCCTGTGGTTTTGCATCTGGGTCTTGTAGGAAGTTGTTTGGATCCTTCCATGAGAATTTTCTTTCCTTCCTCCAAGCGTAATCATTGTTTCGATAGCCCGATTGTTGAAGGAATTTAACTTGGGTCTCCTTTTTGGACTCTTCCTCTCTCTCAACAAGTTTCTTGGCTAGGAGATCTAATTTTTCATTTAATTCTTTGATGGCCTTTGACTCACCTGTGACTCGAACCTGCTCTGGTGTGTCTCTGTCACCCCATGATTGCTTTCTAGCCATATTCTTTAGGATTTCCCAACACCTAGTGCCAGTGTTGTTCAAGAAGAAATTGGAACCTTCTGAGTCTAGATTACTCCTGTCGTGCTCATTTAAAGCAAAGTAGAAGATCTTCACTTGTTTTTCTTTATCTAGCCCGTGATGTGGGAACTTCGACAACATTATCTGAAAGCGCTCCCATGTCTCAAAATATGTCTTGCCAGCCCTTTGATAGAAATTGTGGATCTTCTGTACTAGGTCATTTGTTTTCTCTAGTGGAAAGAATCTCTCGAAGAAAACCTCGATCATTTGATCCCAAGTCTCAAAGGTCTCATCATCTAGGTTATGCAGCCATTCACGTGCATTACCTGTAAGAGAGCTGGGAAACAAATTCAAATATAGTGTCTCCTGTGGAAACCTATCTATCTTGATCATATCGCAATTTTCCACGAAAGTGCTATGTGTGCAACTGGGTCTTCATTCTTTAGCCCGTGAAATGCTTGAGACTTGACCAAGTTTATCAGTGTCAGATCAATCTTATAGGTTGGAATGTTAACTACCTGTTTTTTTATCGGCCCCTTTGATGCTGACGAGGAAGAAGCCTATATCTTCTCCCATATTGTCTGTTCCTCAACCATGGCTTCTGGTTCAGAGTCTGAATCTATATCCTCAGGTTGATCGTGAATATTGTTCTCCTCATCGTATGATCCCAATGGTGGAACCTCTGGTGATGGAAGTGTGTAGTCTGTGCTACGTGTCTTCACCATGCACTGGTACCTGCAAGGTAATAAATTTGATTCAGTACAGTGCTAGACGATTGCTAAATATGAAAGATAAACGATGAATTTCAAAAATAATAATAAAATAAAATGTGGCCTAGAGTGGCCGCTTCAACACTCATAGTGCCGACAGTTTCCGTGTCCCCGAAAATGGTGCCAAAAAACTTGACACGATTTTACCGTGCGTATAATGCAAGTGCACGCGCCAGAGTAATATAGGCCCTTATGAGGCCCGAGTCGAACACATGGACATTGAACTGTCAATAGACTACTTACTAACTACTCGCGATCAGCTAGACCAATTAAAAGGTTTGACAGTTGGTTGAAAAATAAAAGAAAAATAAAAGAAAACAAAGCAATCAATTAAAAGTTTAGTTTAATCAATTTAAATACGAATATTTAGGATTGTGGTTTCACGGCGGGTTCTCGTTGTATTTATTTCTATATAGTTAATCATATTCGTCTCTCATTCCGGGTAGTGGCCTGTAGTCAGAATTGTTCACTGTCGTGATACAATTCACTACCTAGATCTAGGTCGGTTCCACTGTCGTAGTAACCTATACCCTAAACTAGGTACATGAAGACCAAACTCTGGGTTTCCACCATTAACCGTACATCACCTTGTTCAAGGGATTTATTAACTAATGTGAATTTCGTCTCTTTTCAACCGTTAATTCTTCTTTCAAAGTAATTAAAGGCATTAGATTATCATTAGGGTGATTAATCATAATGATATAATGGAGAAAATGAAATCATACCATGGATTTAAGAGACAAAATATGAATTACTATGATAAAAATGTCATACAACGATTACCTGGGCTACTCCCGGTCCTAAAGACAAAGGGGATTAGCCCCACATGTTCATCTCAATGAAAGACATGACAAGAGAAAGGGATAACATGGAGAAAACGTTAATGAAAGTGATGTAAACCCCTAAACGGAGGAGATCCGGGCATTCCTTGATGTAGAGTGCGCGACCTACAACCTTCCGGTGGTGGAAAACATCTTCTACGGCTCTCGGAATGATCAGGGCATGATTTTGGGCTCCGTTCTTCTCTCCACCTCTCCTCGGGACTTGTGTAGTGGATAATGATGTGATTTCCTCCTTAGGGCCACTAAAATTGGATATATGGACCACTTTAGGCCGCCAAAAGATCACCACCGTCCGATTCGGGCCAATCTAAAATAAAAACTGATCTGACGACGTCGATACCATCGACGCGGGTCGATGGTATCGACCCGCCATAGTATCGACTCATTCTCTTTTTTCTCTGACGTTCTCCCTGAGGTAGACTCGATACCATCGACGCGGGTCGATGGTATCGTCACCTTTAGGCGTCAGTTTTGTCACCATTCCGACGCTGAAGCTGTGCAATGTCGATAGTATCGACTTTTGTGTCGATAGTATCAACTGGTTGATTGCTGGCTCGCTGTAGGTATCTTGCTACCATCGACTTCCCAGTTGATGGTATCGACTCATCTTGGCTCCTTGCGGCTGCCTCACTGTGACTGTGTCGATACTATCGACGGATGTCGATGGTATTAACAACTATGTATATCCATTCTTCCTAAAATTGCAAGATAAAGCCGAATCAGCTATGCTAAAGCACATTATTATGATCGTTTATAATAAAAAAGATAAAATATGAGAGATTTGATACAAAATGAGATTAAATACTAAAGCGAATGAATCATGCGATACTAACCACAAAAGTGACTAATAAACACATAAAACACATGTAAAACAAGTCTATAAAAGCGACTCAAAATCATCGCATCACAGTCTCAAACCATTTAGAGTTGATCAATCTTCAAGACCGTTTAAGGTCTAACGATCTTCAGACCATTTGATGAACAAGTGATCAAGACTGTTTAAGGTCTAACAGTCTTCAGACTGATTGGAGGATTGGGTTTAAAACTATTTGATGGTCTAATGGTCTCAAACCGTTTGAAAGTCAATTATCTCAAGACCGTTTGATGGTCTAACAGTCTCAAACCGTTTGAAGAATTTGAATCAAGACAGTTTGAGGGTCTAGTACTTCAAGACCGTTTCAAGGTCAAATTATTTCAAGACCGTTTAAGGGTCTAGTACTTCAAGACCGTTTGAAGGTCAAAGTATTTCAAGACCATTTGAGGGTCTATTACTTCAAAACCATTTGATGGTCAAAGTATTTCAAGACAGTTTGAGGGTCTAGTACTTCAAGACCGTTTGAAGGTCTAATTTATTCAAACCATGTAAGTACTATTAACCCTATAAGTGGTTTAAGAGTAACTCAAGGTCAAATTCAATGGAAGTCCCTCTAAGAACTTAGGTGATTAGTGTAATTAGAGTGATTATCACTTGATGCCTATGAAAGTAATACATCCAATACACCATAATAAACATAGGTGTATGTAATTAGTGAAAGGTTAAATCAACTTAATAGGGCATGATGGTGATATGTGTTCCTAAGCATATGGAACAATGATAAGTATGATTTAATAATTAAATAATTCTATGTGCTCCAAGATATGTGGAGGCACTGATTTAGGATTGGATTAATGAGATAATCACGAAACCCTAATGTAGGGTGAGGTCATGTGAAACCGTAATGTAGTGATGTGATGTGAAACTCTAATCTAGGGTGATGCCATGTGAAACCCTAATGCTGTGATGTGATGTGAAACTCTAATCTAGGATGATGCCATGTGAAACCCTAATGTAGTGATGTGATGTGAAACTCTAATCCAGGGTAATGCTATGTAATGCTATATGAAACCCTAATATGAAACCCTAACCCTAATATAGGGTGAAAGGATGTGAAACCCTAATTTTGGGTTATAGTGCATGAAACCCTAATTTTGGGCAATACGATGATAAACCATAACCCTAATTTTAGGTAATGGGATGAGTATCCCTAATTGACATGAATTGGGAAACTCTAACCCTAATAAGGGAATAGTGATGTTATCTTTGTATTGCATATTGTTGATATGTAATTGATATGGTTGTTATCAAGTATACTAACCATGAAGGTATCATGAGGTGATGAGCATAACTAGGTATGAACTATGATGTTAATGGGCCTTGTGAGCCATTAATTTAATTTTTGCCTAGTGAGAGGTGACAAGATGTTGAATATGCCTGGTGAGCTATGTGAGATGCTTGTGTAAACAAGTATCATGAATACCTTGGTCAGATGGCTTGGAGGTATTAGTTACCTGATAAGTGGTAACCTTGTTCAATGATGAATTAAGGGTTTGAATACCCAGATCCAGTAACCATGATGATGACATTGTGGAGGGATGTGAATTCCTAGTAATGAGATCAGGGATTGAGATCCCCATGTTCTATAAAGATTTGGCAAGCACTTGATAAAAGCATTACATGTTTCTTTGTAGCATTTGTTATAATAATTCCTGTTTGAAATCTTGATTGATGCTAAACGAATATGGTAATGTACTTAACCAATAAAGTGGAATATTATCATGTAAATCCCTGGCCATAGATCCATCATTGTCAGTAGTTGGTGATGGTGAAACATGTTTTCCTATGGGAACTCCTAGAATGCATATTTTTGAATATGTGGGGGTAATGGGTGAATATATCCTTACGCCTCATAAGAATGACTGCGGGCCATATCCTATGTATAGGTTATGGACCATATCCCAATAAGAGTATGGATATGGGCCATAACTCCACAATACTAGGAATTGGCTATGAGCCAAATCCTGAAGAGAGTATATGCTACATGCTATAACTCTATAGCGAAGTTTCCAGTATACCCTGGAAAGTTATTTAGCAGAGACACTCGATGTCCTGCATCTGGTCTCATACTGACCGAGATAGATGAGGTGATGGAGTCTGACTCTTCCATTGACCTATGTATGGAACTGATGCTTTACGTAATCGTGGTCGGTTGGAGCATGAACGATATACTTCATCTCCTCAGGGCATATGTATTATTGTAAAATCTAATCAGCTGTGTAGCGTATTTGCTTAAGAATGAAATATGGAAATCATTGGTTGATTTTACAATGCTTATTGTATACTAAATAGATAGATATTATACTTCATATTCCTAATTAAACTGAATAGATGATTATTGCTTTATCATTTGTAGTTGTAATGCCTTAAAATATGATATTTCTCTATTATGCTTAATAATGATTAAATCATGGTATTTAATAAAGATTCCTTTGTTCAATATATTACTATTTACCCGCAATAATAATTTTTCTGGCAAAGAGTTATATATCTCGCTGGGACAATTTCAATTGTCTCACCCCCGTGGCATCCAACATTTTTTAGGTGGACGAGGACGAGGAGGTAGAAATCCTACATCAGAAGAAGGACAGCAGCACCAGGGACAACAGTGACATCTCAAGTGGAGATACTGATTGTCTTGTCTTGTAGATATGAATCCTATGTGTCATCTCTGTACTCTCAGGTCCTAGGAGTTAGTAGTTAGTATTTTTAATGAATCGATCTGAGATTTTGGCTTGATGCCTCGAGGTTCTTATTCTGCCAGTGTATAGTTTTAACAGAGCAGTTGATGCTTGTAATCCTCGAGAAGGGATGGTACATGATATGTACTTATGAACCATGATGTAAATAAAATACATTGATTCTTGATAAAAGAGTTTTCCTATGTTTGGATCTCTTTGTAAATGGTTTTAAGTTTTAGTGATTTTCAGTAATATGCTATTAATGATCGCTTCCGATTAGTTAATGACGTTTTGTTCGAATGGTTCGTGACAAATTAGTGGTATCAGAGCTCTAGGTTCGCTGAGTCTATAGAGACATAGGATTAAGGTTTTTGAGTCTATTCTAGTGTCTTCCAATTCATATGATAGTGTCTTCTGCTCATATAGGAGGAGAAGAACTTAAAGATGTCTGGATCACATGAAGAACATGTTGCTGAAAGCAGCATTGCTGCACCAGGAAGAGGTGCAATGGACTAGACTAGGGAGGAACCAGTATTTGAACATCCTTAGTGTGACGACACCCGCCATCATTTAAGATAACAAGTGTCATTAAAAAATAATAAAACATGCGGAAGCGATCGTTAGCAGTGGATTACTGAAAATCACTAAAAATTAAAACCATTTATCAAGAGATCCATTCATAGGAAAACTCTTTCATTTAGAACCAAAGTAAAACATTACATCCTGGTTCATATATATACATATCATTCCTCTTTGCATAAAATCTCAGATCGGAGAATCAAAACACTAACTCCTAGGACCCGAGAGTACAGAGACGACTCATAGGACTATCTACACAAAACCAGATAGCCAATGTCTCCACCTGTTGGATCACTGCTGTCCCTATGACTGCAGTTGCTGTTGCTCACCCAATGAAAGGTTTCTTCCTCTTCTTCGGCGATTACCTAAAAATTTAATCCCACGGGGGTGGGACAATTATAAAAATTGTCCCAGCGAGAGATATAACTCTCTGCCAGAAACATTGTTATTGCTGATAATAGAATAACACTGAGCAGTAGAATTATATTTACTCAACAGTAGGTAAATCATTGAATAAGATATGCAGAGCAATATTCTCTATGCAATCATTTCAATTATAACTTGATTAAGTAGCAAGTCATTCATTTAAGAAGGAATATTAAGAACATGTATATCATTTATCCAACTATGATATAATAGACCATGTATCATCAACCATTGATTCTCACAATTCAACCCTAAGCAAGTATGCTACACGGCTGATTACATTTTACAATCATACTTATGCCCTGAGGAGATGAGGTATACCGCTCATACTCCAACCGACCACAGTTACGTAAATCATCGGTACCACACATAGGTCAATGGAAGAGCCGGATTTCCATGACCTCAACTATCTCGGTCAGTACGAGATAACATGCAGGACATCTTATGTCTCTTCTAGATAGTTTTCCAGGGTATACTGGCAACATCGCTATTAGAGTTATAGCCCATAGCATATACTCTCTTCAGGATATGGCCCGTAGCCAATGCCCGGTATTATTTTGTGGAGTCATGGCCCGTAGCCATGCTCTTATTGGGGTATGGTCCGTAACCAATCCCGTTCATAGGACATAGCCCGTAGCAATGCCTATGGGGCATAAGGATATAATTGCCCAATTACCCCCACATATTCAAAAATATGCGTTCCGAGTAAACTCGTTTCACCATTCAGCTAATTCTGACACTGATGGATCTGTGATCAGGGCAACTACATTATATGGTATCACTTGATTAATTAAGTACATTATCATATTCTTTTAGCATCAGCCAAGTTTCCAAACATAACTTAATAAGACAAATGCTACAAAGAAAACATGTACTATTTCCATTAATCACTTCTCAGTCTTTATAAGACATGGGGATCTCAGTCCCTCATTTCAATACTGGGAATTTTCATTCCTTTGCAACTCAATGCCATAATCATATGGTTATGGGTATTCAAACCCTTAGCTCATCATTGAGCATTATTACCACATTTTCAGGTAATTATCACCTTCAGGTCACCTGACCAAGGTAAATATGATGCTTATTACATACACATCTTCTCATGGCACTTAAGGCCCATTACTTCTCTTATTACCTCATACTAGGCAATAAGGTATAGCATGGCACATAAGGCCCAATAAACAATGTCAATACATAAAATGTCATAGCTCATACCTGGCTATGTTCATCATCACATCATACCTGCATGGTTAGTACAGATGATAATACATCAATTTCATATCAGCACCATGCAAAACAATATATAACATCATTATTCAAGGGTAACACCACTATTCCCTTACCAGGGTTAGGGTTTCCCATTTCTCATTAATTCAGACCCTCTTGAGTTAACCAACTTTATCTTATATTAAGGTATTTCCCCTCTTAATACATTCCATCACAGAATACTCACCCTTAGCATATAATGCATAGGCCACACATTAGAATTGTCCATCTATCTCACATGATATGGACTTATCTTAGTTTAAGGCATAACTTTATTATAAAGTTGCCTATAAACAATCGCAATGATACACCCTCAACTAGGGTTTCACAAGGATACACCCTCAACCAGGGTTCACAATGATACACCCTCCACTAGGGTTTCACAAGGTTACACCCTCAACCAGGGTTCACAATGATACACCCTCCACTAGGGTTTCACAAGGATACACCCTCAACTAGGGTTTACTAACATCCTAATTAGTGATTTCACATGTAGACAACCTCTTATTAAGGTTATACAATGAATCAGCCTCAATTAGGGTTTACATCATGTATTGGGTCCATGCATTTGTTATGCATTAATGACTAGTACCATTAAAGGTATCTCCCACCTAATCACATTAGGTTTTCAAAAAGGTTTGATCAATTAGACCTTCAATAACATGAGGTATCCAATTGAGTTAACCAAATTGAACCACACTCAATTCTAATCAATGGAACTTCAACCAATTGGATCATCAACTCAATCATCATTTGAATCATGGCTCACCCCTCAATTGGGACTTCAATTATGGTCTGATCTCAATGGGATTAGGGTTTATAAACCCCAATTAGAGCTTTGAAGTTGATCATCAATCATGCTACTAATTGTGTTTCAATTGATTGCATTGGACCTTCAACCATTGAATTCATGGAACCAATCATCAATTGGACCTATGCTCATACTTCAATTGAGTTTACTAGGTCAACCTTCAACTAATTTGACCCTAAATTGACCCTCAATTGGTCATCAATTAGGGCTTGATTCAATTGAATTAGGGTTTGGAATCGAAGATCCAACAACACTCATCAATGCAAGATTGGTTACTTTGAAACTATTGAACCATTATCCAAATTGGGTATGAACTGACCCCAAACGGTCTTGAGGTCGTTTGGATGACCTCCAAACGGTCTTGAGACCGTTTGCCCATCATATCACTCAAATCCAAGCCATCCAATTAAGGTTTGGATCATTTGATTGATCACCAAATCAGCATTGCATTGTATAACAGCTTGGTACCTTTAGACCTTCAAACACCTAACCATACTCAACCCTAGACCTCCAAACGGTCTTGGGTGACCACCAAACGGTCTTGATACCGTTTGGATGAGCTCCAAACGGTCTTGAGACCGTTTGGCCCATCCAACCTTTGGATTCTAGTGAAAAATCATCATGGATTGGTCTATCGAGTTGATCAACAGATCAGCATTACATTGCAATATGATTAGTACCTTTGGACCTTCAATTGGTCAACTATACTTGTCCCCAGATCTCCAAACGGTCTTGGGGTGATCCCCAAACGGTCGTGAGACCGTTTGGGTGATCCCCAAACGGTCTTGAAACCGTTTGGGCTAATCAACCCAAAATCTCAACTTAACTCATTGGAATTTCAGCACTGTTTTCAATTAGGGTTTGCCTAATTGAATAGCCTTGAACTCATGATTCCTTGGGAGTTAATCCCTCTAATTCGGTGAGTGATTAGATCACATCATTAGGAACAGTAATACCAAACGGTCAACGCTTGGTCAACGCACTCAAACGGTCTTGAGACCGTTTTCCCAAAAAGTTCAATTAAATCAGATTGAAAATCAGCACTTAATCCAATTAGGTTTCCCTAACTGATTAGGCTTCAACTCACGATTCCTTTGGAGTTAATCCCTCCAATTTTGAGGGTTATTAATAAACATAATGATGAACAGGAATCCCAAACGGTCAACGCTTGGTCAACCATCTCAAACGGTCTTGAAACCGTTTTCTCAACCAGGTCAAGTTAATCAGGTTGAAAATCAGCACATAATTCAATCCGATTGCCTAATTGAATGGCCTTCAACTCTCGATTCCTTTGGATTTAATCCCTCAAATTTGGAGGGTTATCATCCTACATAATTAGGAACAAAATTCTCAAACGGTAAATGCTTGGTCAACCATCTCAAACGGTCTTGAAACCGTTTTCTCCCAAACGGTTTCAAACCGTTTGCCCTTAAACGGTTTGCTGAAACCGCATAGCCAATCAAATTAAAACGATTTGGAGTAGCTATCAAAACGGTTTTGCTTGGTAATTTTCTTTGGATAAGCATCTAGGATGATGTCATCATCCCATTCCTTCGAACAACCAAGAACAGCAACCGTTCTTGATGGAAATTGCAGCAAAGAAACAAGAGTGTATCAAATTGAAGAAATCAATCAACAAAGCATAGAGAATTGATGCAATAGCAATGTTTAAGGGTTTGAGTTATAAAACCCGCCTCCAATTGAGCTCCAAAGCTCCAAGCTCACGCAATTAATGGTGGATGAAGCTCTTGCAACTCCCCCTAGGCTCGTCCTCAAGCTTTTGATTGCAAAAGTTGGCAAGGGTTGAAGAGGAGATCGAAATAAGAAGGAATCCATAATTTATTTTCGATTTCCACCATGAAATCAAGGAGAACGAAGGTCAAGAGCTTACCCACAGGTTGGGGTTCGTCCTCCTGGTCCTCCCTAGCTTCCTTGGTCGGTTTCCAAGATAAGAGAATAAGCGGGGTCGAAATAGCCTTTCATTTGGCTAGGAAAAGGCCTTTTTATAAAAATTCAATGAAAGAGAAAATGCATTATTAAAATGCATTTAATTCTAAAATTGGTGCCGCCTCTTCCCCCTCAAATTCTCCTCAAAATCCTTAAGGACGAGGCTATCTTCATTGCCTCTTATTCCTCTCCATTATCCATGATTTAAAGAAAATCAAATTAAGCACCTTAATGCTTATTATATTAATATCCATATGTGAGTGGGTTTTCTTTTCCTTATAATAATGGTGAGTGGAATTTCACCTACTTAGGATATTTTCGTTCCTTATCTTGGCAAAGGAACGTCCATCCTTATTCAAAATCAACCCAAAACATTTTGTTTAAAAGCCCTTCAATTATTTTTATTCATTTTTTCCCTAAATCAAATTAGGGTTTCAATTAGGCATTAATCTTGATTATTTTAATATCAAGATTCTCTCTCCTCCAACTTAATTCAAATGAAGCACCCCTCTCATTTTATTTGCTCTACATGATGCCAAGAAACATTAGGGACCTTGTTGAAGTGGTAATTTGCATATTGAACCCTATATTTTGGGTAAATTACACTTTACTCCAAAACTAGGTTTTAATGCACAATATTGTCCAACAAGCTCTATCTTGGTGTCCAGGCTTGTGGAAACCATACTACTACATCTTATTCATCCTTATGATGTCTCAACATCAGCGGAACATCTTATCATATGCAATTTTCAAGTTAACCCCTCAACTTGGGTAATTTGCACTTTAGTCCAAAATAAGCAATCATTGTTTTAACATTGTTCAAACAGGACCAAAATTGAAACATAAGTTCCTCATGAGCCCTAATTACTTTTCACAGGATAAGTACAAGCATATAATCAACTTTGTTAAGCAAAACTCCTGGGGTTAGAACATAACCCAGGTCAGGGATGTTACAAATTATCCACCCCTTATAAGGATTTCGTCCCCGAAATCATCAACAAAACATTAAGAGAAAAGAGTAGGATATTTCCTCCTCAACTCCCAGATCTATTAACACAAATATGAAGCAGGATAAAGACATATCAGAATTAAAGTAATTCCATCTGACCTGTCACAACCCGAGGGTTGACTACTGCTTCAGACTGGTTCATAGCATAGAGCCTAGCCGTTTCCTGCTGTTGGCCCTGTGCCCTATTATTGGACGCAGAAGATCCCGCCGGGGATGCTTTTCCACGTCCTCGGGTACCACTAGAAAACTGCTTTCTCTGAGAACCTTGCTGACTTTGTCTCGAGGGTTGATTCACCACAGCATTCCCCGTTGGGCAATCCCTTGCCAGATGACCTACTAGTCCACATCGATGACAAGTTCTATTCTCTAGGTGTGGTCTAGGGGGTCCAGTTACTGACATAGAAGCTGAACTGTGAGCTTCCTTTGGTGGTGTAGGCACAGAATACCTTGGTTTCTTGAAACTCCCAGCACTATGCCCTTGAAACTGTGGGTATTCCTTCTTACCCTTAGTTTGTCGCTTCTCAACTATAGACCTCTCTATGCGTCTTACAGACTCCACAAAAGTTGCAAACCTCTCCCGGTTCTCCAGAGCAGACACCTGAGTGGTTAATTCAGCGTTCAACCCCTTCTCGAATCGCCGAATTCTTGCCTCATCATTGGATGCCATGTGCAGACAAAACCGCAACAACTCCATGAACCTAGCCTCATACTCACTAATGTTCATAGGTCCTTGTTTAATTCTCTCAAACTGGGATATCTTCTCATCTAGAAATGTCTTAGGAAAGTATCTAGTGACAAATTCACGCCTGAATTCATCCCATCCAATCACAACTCCAGGTCTTTTGCCCTCCTCAATGGTCCACCAGTGTCCAGCACTCCCTTTCAGGAGATATACAGCATGCCTAACCCTCTCATCATCAGATATCATGAGGATTCTGAAGGCTTTCTCTAATTCAGTCAACCATAGGTCAACATCTGCTGGATCAGCTGTACCAGCATACTCTAATGCTCCTACCCTCTCCAGCCTTTCAAAGGTCTTGCCGGCACCATGTCTTTCATCATGGGGTGGTGCCCTGGGTGCAGGTACTGGCATTCTATCCGTCATGTGGGTCATAGCTGCCATAAACTGCCCGAACATAGTCTAAAAGGCTGGGTTCCCCATATCAGCTGGGTTGAACTGGGGTTGATCAGGTACAGGTTCCTCCCTGTCCTGGTCTCTTGCACCTCTTACTGGTGCAGCAACACTGCTCTCAGCAGCGTGTTCATCGTGTGATCCAGACATCTTTAGTTCTTCTTCTCCTATATGAGCTGAAGACACTATCAGATAAATTGGAAGACACTTAGAACAGACTCAACTACCTTAATCCTATGTCTCTGTAGACTCAGCGAATCTAGAGCTCTGATACCACTAAATTATGACGACACCCGCCATCATTTAAGATAACAAGTGTCATTAAAAATAATAAAACATGCGGAAGCGATCATTAGCAGCGGATTACTGAAAATCACTAAAAATTAAAACCATTTATCAAGAGATCCATTCATAGGAAAACTCTTTCATTTAGAACCAAAGTAAAACATTACATCCTGGTTCATATATATACATATCATGCCTCTTTGCACAAAATCTCAGATCGGAGAATCAAAACACTAACTCCTAGGACCCGAGAGTACAGAGATGACTCATAGGACTATCTACACAAAACCAGACAACCAATGTCTCCACCTGTTGGATCACTGCTGTCCCTATGACTGTTGCTGCTGTTGCTCACCGACTGAAAGGTTTCTTCCTCTTCTTCGGCGATTACCTAAAAATTTAATCCCACGGGGGTGAGACAATTATAAAAATTGTCCCAGCGAGAGATATAACTCTCCGCCAGAAACATTGTTATTGCTGATAATAGAATAACACTGAGCAGTAGAATAATATTTACTCAACAACAGGTAAATCATTGAATAAGATATGCAGAGCAATATTCTCTATGCAATCATTTCAATTATAACTTGATTAAGCAGCAAGTCATTCATTTAAGAAGGAATATGAAGAACATGTATATCATTTATCCAACTATGATATAATAGACCATGTATCATCAACCATTGATTCTCGCAATTCAATCCTAAGCAAATATGCTACACGGCTGATTACGTTTTACAATCATACTTATGCCCTGAGGAGATGAGGTATACCGCTCATACTCCAACCGACCACGGTTACGTAAAGCATCGGTACCACACATAGGTCAATGGAAGAGCCAGATTCCCATGACCTCAACTATCTCAGTCAGTACGAGATAACATGCAGGACATCTTGTGTCTCTGCTAGATAGCTTTCCAGGGTATACTGGCAACATCACTATTAGAGTTATAGCCCATAGCATATACTCTCTTCAGGATATGGCCCATAGCCAATGCCCGATATTATTTTGTGGAGTCATGGCTCGTAGCCATGCTCTTATTGGGGTATGGTCCGTAACCAATGCCGTTCATAGGACATAGCCCGTAGCAATGCCTATGGGGCATAAGGATATAATTGCCCAATTACCCCCACATATTCAAAAATATGCGTTCCGAGTAAACTCGTTTCACCATTCAGCTAATTCTGACGCTGATGGATCTGTGATCAGGGCAACTACATTATATGGTATCACTTGATTAATTAAGTACATTATCATATTCTTTTAGCATCAGCCAAGTTTCCAAACATAACTTAATAAGACAAATGCTATAAAGAAAACATGTACTATTTCCATTAATCACTTCTCAGTCTTTATAAGACATGGGGATCTCAGTCCCTCATTTCAATACTGGGAATTTTCATTCCTTTGCAACTCAATGCCATAATCATATGGTTCTGGGTATTCAAACCCTTAGCTCATCATTGAGCATTATTACCACTTTTTCAGGTAATTATCACCTTCAGGTCACCTGACCAAGGTAAATATGATGCTTATTACATAAGCATCTTCTCATGGCACTTAAGGCCCATTACTTCTATTATTACCTCATACTAGGCAATAAGGTATAGCATGGCACATAAGGCCCAATAAACAATGTCAATACATAAAATGTCATAGCTCATACCTGGCTATGTTTATCATCACATCATACCTGCATGGTTAGTACATATGATAATACATCAATTTCATAACAGCACCATGCAAAACAATATATAACATCATTATTCAAGGGTAACACCACTATTCCCTTACCAGGGTTAGGGTTTCCCATTTCTCATTAATTCAGACCCTCTTGAGTTAACCAACTTTATCTTGTATTAAGGTATTTCCCCTCTTAATACATTCCATCACAGAATACTCACCCTTAGCATATAATGCATAGGCCACACATTAGAATTGTCCATCTATCTCACATGATATGGACTTATCTTAGTTTAAGGCATAACTTTATTATAAAGTTGCCTATAAACAATCACAATGATACACCCTCAACTAGGGTTTCACAAGGATACACCCTCAACCAGGGTTCACAATGATACACCCTCCACTAGGGTTTCACAAGGTTACACCCTCAACCAGGGTTCACAATGATACACCCTCCACTAGGGTTTCACAAGGATACACCCTCAACTAGGGTTTACTAACATCCTAATTAGTGATTTCACGTGTAGACAACCTCTTATTAAGGTTATACAATGAATCAGCCTCAATTAGGGTTTACATCATGTATTGGGTCCATGCATTTGTTATGCATTAATGACTAGTACCATTAAAGGTATCTCCCACCTAATCACATTAGGTTTTCAAAAAGGTTTGATCAATTAGACCTTCAATAACATGAGGTATCCAATTGAATTAACCAAATTGAACCACACTCAATTCTAATCAATGGAACTTCAACCAATTGGATCATCAACTCAATCATCATTTGAATCATGGCTCACCCCTCAATTGGGACTTCAATTATGGTCTGATCTCATTGGGATTAGGGTTTATAAACACCAATTAGAGCTTTGAAGTTGATCATCAATCATGCTACTAATTGTGTTTCAATTGATTGCATTGGACCTTCAACCATTGAATTCATGGAACCAATCATCAATTGGACCTATGCTCATACTTCAATTGAGTTTAATAGGTCAACCTTCAACTAATTTGACCCTCAATTGACCCTCAATTGGTCATCAATTAGGGCTTGATTCAATTGAATTAGGGTTTGGAATCGAAGATCCAACAACACTCATCAATGCAAGATTGGTTACTTTGAAACTATTGAACCATTATCCAAATTGGGTATGACCTGACCCCAAACGGTCTTGAGGTCGTTTGGATGACCTCCAAACGGTCTTGAGACCGTTTTCCCATCATATCACTCAAATCCAAGCCATCCAATTAAGGTTTGGATCATTGGATTGATCACCAAATCAGCATTGCATTGTATAACAACTTGGTACCTTTAGACCTTCAAACACCTAACCATACTCAACCCTAGACCTCCAAACGGTCTTGGGTGACCACCAAACGGTCTTGAGACCGTTTGGATGAGCTCCAAACGGTATTGAGACCGTTTGGCCCATCCAACCTTTGGATTCTAGTGAAAAATCATCATGGATTGGTCTATCGAGTTGATCAACAGATCAGCACTACATTGCAATATGATTAGTACCTTTGGACCTTCAATTGGTCAACAATACTTGACCCCAGACCTCCCAACGGTCTTGGGGTGATCCCCAAACGGTCTTGAGACCGTTTGGGTGATCCCCAAACGGTCTTGAAACCGTTTGGGCTAATCAACCCAAAATCTCAACTTAACTCATTGGAATTTCGGCACTGTTTTCAATTAGGGTTTGCCTAATTGAATAGCCTTCAACTCATAATTCCTTGGGAGTTAATCCCTCAAATTCGGTGAGTCATTAGATCACATCATTAGGAACAGTAATACCAAACGGTCAATGCTTGGTCAACGCACTCAAACGGTCTTGAGACCGTTTGCCCAAAAAGTTCAATTAAATCAGATTGAAAATCAGCACTTAATCCAATTAGGTTTCCCTAATTGATTAGGCTTCAACTCACGATTCCTTTGAAGTTAATCCCTCAAATGTGGAGGGTTATTAATAAACATAATTATGAACAGGAATACCAAACGGTCAACACTTGTTCAACCATCTCAAACGGTCTTGAAACCGTTTGCTCAACCAAGTCAAGTTAATCAGGTTGAAAATCAGCACATAATTCAATCCGATTGCCTAATTGATTGGCCTTCAACTCTCGATTCCTTTGGAGTTAATCCCTCAAATTTGGAGGGTTATCAGCCTACATATTTAGGAACAAAATTCCCAAACGGTCAACGCTTGTTCAACCATCTCAAACGGTCTAGAAACCGTTTGCTCCCAAACGGTTTCAAACCGTTTTCCCTTAAACGGTTTGCTGAAACCGCATAGCCAATCAAATTAAAACGATTTGGAGTAGCTATCAAAACGGTTTTGCTTGGTAATTTTCTTTGGATAAGAATCTAGGATGATGTCATCATTCCCTTCCTTCGAACAACCAAGAACAACAACCGTTCTTGATGGAAATTGCAGCAAAGAAACAAGAGTGTATCAAATTGAACAAATCAATCAACAAAGCATAGAGAATTGATGCAATAGCAATGTTTAAGGGTTTGAGTTATAAAACCCGCCTCCAATTGAGCTCCAAAGCTCCAAGCTCACACCATTAATGGTGTATGAAGCTCTTGAAACTCCCCCTAGGCTCGTCCTCAAGCTTTTGATTGCAAAAGTTGGCTAGGGTTGAAGAGGAGATCGAAATAAGAAGGAATCCATAATTTATTTTCGATTTCCACCATGAAATCAAGGAGAACGAAGGTCAAGAGCTTACCCACAGGTTGGGGTTCGTCCTCCTGGTCCTCCCTAGCTTCCTTGGTTGGTTTCCAAGCTAAGAGAAGAAGTGGGGTCGAAATAGCCTTTCATTTGGCTAGGAAAAGGCCTTTTTATAAAAATTCAATGAAAGAGAAAATGCATTATTAAAATGCATTTAATTCCAAAATTGGTGCCGCCTCTTCCCCCTCAAATTCTCCTCAAAATCCTTAAGGACGAGGCTATCTTCATTGCCTCTTATTCCTATCCATTATCCATGATTTAAAGAAAATCAAATTAAGCACCTTAATGCTTATTATATTAATATCCATATGTGAGTGGGTTTTCTTTTCCTTATAATAATGGTGAGTGGAATTTCACCTACTTAGGATATTTTCGTTCCTTATCTTGGCAAAGGAACGTCCATCCTTATTCAAAATCAACCCAAAACATTTTGTTTAAAAGCCCTTCAATTATTTTTATTCATTTTTGCCCTAAATCGAATTAGGGTTTCAATTAGGCATTAATCTTGATTATTTTAATATCAAGATTCTCTCTCCTCCAACTTAATTCAAATGAAGCACCCCTCTAATTTTATTTGCTCTACATTATGCCAAGAAACATTAGGGACCTTGTTGAAGTGGTAATTTTCATATTGAACCCTAGATTTTGGGTAAATTGCACTTTACTCCAAAACTAGGTTTTAATGCACAACATTGTCCAACAAGCTCTATCTTGGTGTCCAGGCTTGTGGAAACCATACTACTACATCATATTCATCCTTATGATATCTCAACATCAGAGGAACATCTTATCATATTCAATTTGCAAGTTAACCCCTCAACTTGGGTAATTTGCACTTTAGTCCAAAACAAGCAATCATAGTTTTAACATTGTTCAAACAGGACCAAAATTGAAACATAAGTTCCTCATAAGCCCTAATTACTTTTCAATGGATAAGTACAAGCATATAATCAACTTTGTTAAGCAAAACTCCTGGGGTTAGAACATAACCCAGGTCAGGGATGTTACACTTAGTTTAACCAAGCTGTACTAGAAAGCCCAACTTTCCATGATCTATTTGGGCAGTTCATGGCAACCATGATGCATATGGCAGATAGGATGCCACCACCTGCATCGAGGGCACCAACTAATAATGAAGGACAAGGATCCGACAAGACTTTTGAACGACTTCGCCGGTTTGGAGCCATAGATTATGCTAGTACAGATGACCCAGCAGATGCTGACTTATGGTTGACTGAGTTAGAGAAGGCCTTTAAAATCCTCAATATCCCAGAAGCTGAGAAAGATAGACATGCGGTGTACCTGTTGAAGGGGAGTGCTGGTCATTGGTGGACTATATAAGAAGGCAAAAGGCTAGGCGTTGAAGTCGGATGGGAAGAGTTCCGACGAGAGTTTGTTAGTAGATATTTTCCCAAGACATATCTGGATGAGAAAATCTCTCAATTTGAGTGGATAAGGCAAGGACCAATGAACATTAGTGAGTATGAGGCTAAGTTCATGGAGCTTCTACGGTTCTGTCCACACATGGCTGCTACAGATGAGGAGAGGATTCGACATTTTGAGAAGGGTTTGAACACTGATTTAACCACACCAGTATCTGCTCTAGAGAATAGATAGAGATTTGCCACATTTGTGGAGTCAGTTAGGCAGATAGAAAGGTCCGTGACTGAGAAACGTCAGACCAACAGTAAGAAAGTATATACCCAGTTCCAAGGACAGAGGTCCGAGATTTTTAAGAAACTAAGGTTTTCTGCACCAACAACACCACCAAGGTTCAATATCCAGATGCAGTGGACGTCAAGTAAGGGTAGGGGCCATAGTTTTCCTCCAAATAGAGCCCCTAGTACAACATCAACATCAATGATTGGACCTTTTATACCATATCAAGAGAATAGAACCTATCACCAGTGTAGACAGGTAGGACATCTAGCGAGGGATTGTCCAGTTGGAAACACAATGGTAACCCAACCACCCAGGTAGAGTCAACAAGGTCATTAGAGGAAACAATTTTCTAGTGGCACTCGAGGACGTGGAAAGGCATCCCAAGCTGGCTCATCCACATCCAACAACATGGCAAGTGGTCGACAACCAACAACGACAATATTCTATGCAATGAATCAGCCCGAGGCAGTGATTAATCCACAAGTTGTGACAGGTCAGATGAAATTATTTCATTCTGATATGTCTTCATCCTGCTTTGTATATGTTTTGATTGATCCAGGTGCTACACATTCCTTTATCACTCGAGAAGTGATTCATGACTGCAATATGACTGCCAGTCATAGAGATAATCTGTTATTAGAAACTCCATTAGTTGGATTTGCAGTGTTGCGGGAGGTATGTTCTCCCTGTATTCTCTCTTTTTCTGAACATAACATTCAGGTGGATCTTATACCACTTGAGATGTATGAGTTCGATATAATCCTTGGGATGGATACCCTAGAAAAGTATAAGGTTGTCTTAGATTGTGGTTCCAAGCATGCTATGTTCACAGAAAATGGTAATACATGGATCTTTCAAGGGGAAAGAAAGATTCTTCCAACATATCTAGTATCGGCTATGGTAGCTGAGAAGTTTATGAGACAAGGATGCTTTGCATACTTGGCACATGTGGTAGATACCAGAATAGAGAGTACTAGCCTTTTTGAAGTTCTGATAGTTAGGGAGTTTGAAGATGTGTTCCCTGAGGAACTTCTAAGTGTTCCTCCGCCCCGAGAGGTTGATTTTGAGATTAATCTAATACTGGGCACACAACCAATAACACAAACACCGTATAGAATGGCACCTGCTGAGATGGCAGAGCTCAAGAAACAGTTGTAGGAGTTGCTTGAGAAAGGTTTTATCCGACCGAGTACTTCACCATGGGGTGCTCCGGTTCTTTTCATTAAAAAGAAAGACGGGTCTATGCTATTATGCATCAACTATAGACAGTTGAATAAAGTAACCATAAAGAACAAGTATCCTCTACCAAGGATCGATGACCTGTTTGATCAGTTGCGTGGTGCAACTATTTTCTCTAAGATAGATCTGAGGTCAGGATATCATCAGTTGCGTATCAAGGAGAGTGACATACCTAAGTCTGCCTTTAGGACAAGGTATTGTCACTATGAGTTCATAGTTATGTCGTTTGGGCTAACTAATGCACCAGCTATATTCATGGAACTCATGAATAGAATCTTTCGGCCTTTTCTTGATCAGATCATAGTAGTCTTCATAGATGACATCTTGATATACAGTAGAGATGCTCAACAACATGAGCAACACCTCTGTCAGGCTTTAACTTTATTAAGAAAGAACAAGCTATATGCTAAGTTTAGCAAATGCGAGGTAGAGATGCTCAACAACATGAGCAACACCTCTGTCAGGCTTTAACTTTATTAAAAAAGAACAAGCTATATGCTAAGTTTAGCAAATGCGAGCTCTGGTTACCAGAAGTTTCTTTTCTAGGACACATAATATATGCCTCAGATATCCGTGTTGATCCTAAGAAGGTATAATTTGTCCTACAATGGGAACAACCAAAGACACTGATAGAGATACACAGTTTCCTAGGACTGGCATGCTATTACAGGAAGTTTATTAAGAACTTTAGTTCTATAGCTTTAACCCTAACCACGTTGACCAGGAAGGAGGTTCCTTTTGTTTGGAATGACAAGTGTCAACATTCTTTCCAGCTGTTGAAAGAAAGGTTAACAAGTGCACCTGTGCTAGTGTTACCTGAGCAAGGGAAGAGGTACATAGTATTCTGTGATGCATCTAAGAATGGTCTAGGATGTGTGTTGATGCAGGATAATCAAGTGATTTCTTTTGCCTCTCGACAACTTAAGAAACACGAGGAGAATTATTCGACACATGATCTAGAGTTAGCTACTGTGGTCCATGCTGTGAAGATCTGGAGACATTATCTCTATGGAGAAACATTCTAGATTTTCACAGACCATAAGAATCTAAAATATATTTTCTCATAACATGAGTTGAACATGAGACAACGCCGCTAGATGGAGTTAATCGACTATGATTGTACAATTGATTATCATCCAGGGAAGGCTAATGTAGTGGCTGATGCACTAAGTAGAAAATCATCATCACCAAACATAGACAAAGCACATTTGAACTCTTTAGTGTGCTTTAAACGAGACATGCTTGTCTCTTTGAGGCAAAACAATATACATCTTAAGGTATCATTGTTATCCAGGTTGTTAGCTGAGATGCAAGTGAAACCTACTCTGAGATAGCAGATTAAAGAAGTATAACAAGCTGATGTTGTGGTTCAGCAGATCAGGTCAGAGTATGGTAGTGAGAAACGAGATGGCTTTCATGAGTCAGAGGATCAGGTAGTCTGTTACCATGGTAGGAAGGTAGTACCTGATGCCAATGACTTAAGGAAGTTAGTCTTGGAGGAAGCTCATTCTTCGATGTATGCAATGCATCCAGGGAGCATCAAAATGTATCATAACTTGAAGTATATGTACTGGTGGCCTGGTTTGAAGAAAGATGTAGCTGAGTTTGTTATGAGGTGTCCAGTATGTCAGTAGGTTAAAGATGAAAATCAAAAGCCCGTAGGAACAATGCAACCTTTACCTATACCACAGTGGAAATGGGATCACGTGACCATGGACTTTGTGGTTGGTTTACCCAGAACAACCAAAAGTCATGATTCCATTTGGGTGATAGTTGATAGGTTGACTAAGTCAGCACATTTTCTTCCTGTCAAAAAACCTATACTACTGAGAAACTTGCACAGATCTATATAGATGAGATAGTGCGTTTACATGGGGTTCCAACTAAAATTGTTTCTTATAGAGGTCCCCAGTTCACAAGTCATTTTTGGGAACAACTACATAAAGATTTGGGTACGCAGTTAAGGTTTAGTACTGCCTTTCAACCACAGACAGTTGGACAATCTGAGAGGACCATACAAACCTTGGAGGATTTGCTTAGGGCATGTGTCCTTCAGTTTGTAGGAAGTTGGGATCTACACCTGAGCTTGATAGAATTTTCTTACAATAATAGCTATCAGCACAATATTAATATGGCACCATATGAAGCATTATATGGTAGACGTTGTAGATCTTCTTTATGTTGGTATGAAACAGGAGAATATCAACTTTGGGTCCTGAGCTAGTACAACAGACAACTAAGAAGATTAAAGTAATACATCAACAATTAAAGACTGCACAGGATAGACAGAAGTCGTATGCCGACAAATGGTGAAGACCTTTAGAATTCCAAGTTGGAGACAGAGTATATCTCAAGGTCTCACCTTGGAAAGGTGTCCTTAGATTTGGAAAGAAGGGAAAGTTAGCTCCTAGATTTATGGGGCCTTATCCAATCATTGAATGGATTGGAAAGGTAGCCTATAAGCTAGAGTTACCACATGAGCTGCATAAGTTGCATCCAGTGTTCCATATCTCCATGCTGAGAAAGTGTCATCCTGACATAGAGTTAGTTTTTCAACCTGTGGAGGTAGAATTAAATGATGATATATCATATGTTGAAGGACCTGTGATGATCCTTGATAAAAGAATTAAAAATCTGAAAAGAAAGACATTTGTCTTATGAAAGTTCTCTGACATCACCATGGAATTGAATAAGCTACGTGGTAGCTAGAGGAAGAGATGAGGAGGAAGTACCCTTCTCTTCTCTCTTGATGATTTTGGGGACGAAATCCCTGTTAGGGGTGGATAATTTGTAACATCCCTGACCTGGGTTATGGTTTAACCCTAGGTGTTTTGTTTAAGAAAGATAATTATATGCTTGATCTTATCTTTTGAAAAGTAATTAAGGCTCAAGAGGAACTTATGTTTCAATTTTAGTCCTTTTTGAATAATGTTGAAAATAATGTTTTGCCCATTTTGGACTAAAGTGAAAATTACCCAATTTGAGGGGTTAACTTACAAATGTTACATGATAAAATGTTCCTCAAGTGTTGAAGCATCATAAGAATGAAAATGATGCTGAGGTATGACTTCCACAAACCTGAGCACCAAGAAAGAGCTTATTAAGCAATGGTTGTGCATTAAAACCTAGTTTTGGTGCAATGTGCAATTTACCCAAAACCTAGGGTTCAATATGCAAATTACCACTTCTAGAGAGTCCCTAATGTTTCTTGGTATCAATTAGAGACAATAAAATCAGAGGGGCATCTCATTGGAATCTCTTTTGAGGAGAGATAATCTTGATAATAAAATAATCAAGATTTAAGCATAACTGAAACCCTAATTTAATTTGTAGCAAAATAAATATATTAATTGAAGTGCCCATTAATTAAAAAGGCTGTAGTTGAAATCCTATAATGCAAGGATGTCCAAATGCCTTGAGTTGCACCGAAATATCCTAATTAGGTGAAGAAATCCACTTGCATTTGTTAATTGAAAAGAATTGTCCACTAAAAATGGATAATAGTATTATAATGATTAAGGTGCTTAAAGTGGTTGTTTTTAATTCAAGGATAAATGAGAGGTTTTTGAAGGCAAGGAATATGTCTTCTTATGCAAGGAAGTGAGGGGGATAAGTGGCACCAATTTAGGGAATTGAAGGATTTTTATAACACTTTCTCTCTCTTGAATTTCCCTTATATACACTCCATTCTTTCACCACATGAAAGGCTTTTTCGACTCTTCTTTCTTTCTTTTCTTTGGCCGAACTCAAGGGTGATTAGGAGCAACAGGAGGACGTATACCAACCTGTAGGTAAGCCCCATAGTCATCTGCAACCTTGAATTCATGGTGGAAATCGAAATTCAATGCTTATTCTCTTCTTTTCTCCATTCAATGTTCAACCTTGATCATCCTTTGCATCCAAAGAGTTGAGAATGGACCTTGGACAGTTGAGTAAGCTTCATTCACCATTAAAGATGTGAAGCTTGAAGCTTGGATTCAACTCTGAAGGCGGGTTATATAACTTGAACCTTTAAATGTTATTATTGAATTCAACTCCTCATTTCATGTTGATCATTTCTTTCTTCTTGAAATTCCTTTTGGATAATTGATGAAATCACCATATGAATGGTAGTAGATTTCGAAGGAATGAAGCTTGATGATGATGACCTCATCTTAGCACACACGTCAATAAAAATTATGAGCAAACAGTTTCACCTTGTGGTGACCAAACGGTCTCCAGACCGTTTGAGGTCAAACGGTCTCAAGACCGTTTGAGGTGAAGTGGTGTCATGGTTGGATGAAGATCCAATGGTTACAATTGATCTAGTCCCAAAGGTTTCAACATTTGATGGTTCCTTGATTGCAAACCCTAGATCGATTGAGGAACAAAACCCTAATTTAGGGTTTAACAGTTTCAAGCTGATTTGACCAAACAGTCTTAGACCATTTGAGGGCCATTCGGTCTCAAACTGATTGGGGTTAATTATATTTTAAGATCAAATGGTCTCAAACTGTTTAGAGTTGATCAATCTTCAAGACCGTTTAAGGTCTAACGGTCTTCAGACCATTTTATGAACAAGTGACCAAGACCATTTAAGGTCTAACGGTCTTCAGACCGATAGGAGGATTGGGTTCAAAATCGTTTGATGGTCTAACGATCTCAAACCATTTGAAGGTCAATTATCTCAAGACCATTTGATGGTCTAACAGTCTCAAACCGTTTGAAGAATTTGAATCAAGACCGTTTGAGGGTCTAGTACTTCAAGACCGTTTGAAGATCAAAGTATTTCAAGACCGTTTGAGGGTCTAGTACTTCAAGACCGTTTGAAGGTCAAAGTATTTCAAGACCGTTTGAGGGTCTATTACTTCAAGACCATTTGAAGGTCAAAGTATTTCAAGACCGTTTGAGGGTCTACTACTTCAAGACCGTTTGAAGGTCTAATTGATTCAAACCATGTAAGTACTATTAACCCTATAAGTGGTTGAAGATAACTAAAGGTCAAATTCAATGGAAGTACCTCTAAGAACTTAGGTGATTAGTGTAATTAGAGTGATTATCACTTGATGCCTATGAAAGTAATAAATCCAATACACCATGATAAACATAGGTGTATGTAATTAGTGAAAGGTTAAATCAACTTAATAGGGCATGATGGTGATATGTGTTCCTAAGCATATGGAACAATGATAAGTATGATTTAATACTTAAATAATGCTATGTGCTCTAAGATATGTGGAAGCACTGATTTAGTATTTGGATTAATGAGATAATCATGAAACCCTAATACAAGGTGAGGTCATGTGAAACCCAAATGCAGTGATGTGATGTGAAACTCTAATCTAGGGTGATGCCATGTGAAACCCTAATGCAGTGATGTGATGTGAAACTCTAATCTAGGATGATGCCATGTGAAACCCTAATGTAGTGATGTGATGTGAAACTCTAATCCAGGGTGATGCTATGTAATTCTATATGAAACCCTAATATGAAACCCTAACCCTAATATAGGGTGAAAGTATGTGAAACCCTAATTTGGGTTATAGTGCATGAAATCCTAATTTTGGGCAATATGATGATAAACCATAACCCTAATTTTGGGTAATGGGATGAGTATCCCTAATTGACATGAATTGGGAAACTCTTACCCTAATAAGGGAATAGTGATGTTATCTTTGTATTGCATATTGTTGATATGTAATTTATATGGTTGTTATCAAGTATACTATCCATGCAGGTATCATGAGGTGATGAGCATAACCAGTTATGAGCTATGATGTTAATGGGCCTTGTGATCCATTAATTTAATTGTTGCCTAGTGAGAGGTGATAAGAAGTTGAATATGCCTAGTGAGCTATGTGAGATTCTTGTGTAAACAAGTATCATGAATACCTTGGTCAGATGGCCTGGAGGTATTAGTTACCTGATAAGTGGTAACCTTGTTCAATGATGAATTAAGGGTTTGAATACCCAGATCCAGTAACCATGATGATGACATTGTGGAGGGATGTGAATTCCCATTAATGAGATCAGGGATTGAGATCCCCATGTTCTATAAAGATTTGACAAGCACTTGATAAAAGCATTACATGTTTCTTTGTAGCATTTGTTATAATAATTCCTGTTTGAAATCTTGATTGATGCTAAAAAGTTATGGTAATGTACTTAACTAATAAAGTGGAATATTATCATGTAGAGCCCTAGCCATAGATCCATCATTATCAGTAGTTGGTGATGATGAAACATGTTTTCCGATGGGAACTCTTGGAATGCATATTTTTGAATATGTGGGGGTAATGGGCGAATATATCCTTACACCTCATAGGAATGACTGCGAGCCATATCCTATGCACATGAATGGGTATGGACCATATCCCAATAAGAGTATGGCTATGGGCCATAACTCCACAATACCAGGCATTGGCTACGGGACATATCCTGAAGAGAGTATATGCTACATGCTATAACTCTATAGCGAAGTTGCCAGTATACCCTGGAAAGTTATTTAGCAGAGACACTCGATGTCCTACATATGGTCTCATACTGATCGAGACAGATGAGGTGATGGAGTCCGACTCTTCCATTGACCTATGTATGGAATCGATGCTTTACGTAATCGTGGTCGGTTGGAGCATGAATGGTATACTTCATCTCCTCAGGGCATATGTATGATTGTAAAATGTAATCAACCATGTAGCATATTTTCTTAAGTATGAAATATGGAAATCATTGGTTGATGTTACAATGCTTATTGTATTCTAAATGGATAGATATTATACATGTTCTTCATATTCCTAATTAAACTGAATAGATGATTATTACTTTATCATTTGTAGCTGTAATGCCTTAAAAGATGATATTTCTCTATTCTGCTTAATAATGATTAAATCATTCTGTTTAATAAAGATTCCTTTGTTCAATTTATTACTATTTACCCACAATAATAATGTTTCTGGAAGAGAGTTATATCTCCCACTGGGACAATTTCAATTGTCTCACCCCCGTGGAATCCAACATTTTTTAGGTGGATGAGGATGAGGAGGTAGAAATCCTACAACAGAAGAAGGATATCAGCACCAGAGATAGTAGTGACATCTCAGGTGGAGTTATTGACTGTCGTGTCTTGTAGATATGAATCCTATGTGTCATCTCTATACTATCAGGTCCTAGGAGTTAGTGGTTAGTATTTTTAATGAATCGATCTGAGATTTTGTCTTGATGCCTCGAGATTCTTATGCTGCCAGTCTATAGTTTTAACAGAGCAGCTGATGCTTGTAATCCTTGAGAAGGGATGGTACATGATATGTACTTATGAACCAAGACGCAAATAAAATACATTATTTCTTGATGAAAGAGTTTTCCTATGTTTGGATCTCTTTGTAAATGGTTTTAATTTTTAGTGATTTTTAGTAATCCGCTGTTAATGATCGCTTCTGCTTAGTTAATGACATTTTGTTCGAACGGTTCGTGACAAATGCGGTCTTCACATCAAGTTGCTCCAGCTCCAAGTCATATCTAGCAACTAATGCCAACAGAAATCTAATAGAGGTGTGTTTGACAACTAGAGAGAACACATCCTTATAATCTATACCCTTCACCTGACTGTAGCCTTTTGCAACTAGCCACACTTTGTACCTTTCAGTAGAATCTCCAGGACCAACTTCCTTCTGTTTGAATACCCATTTGCATCCAACAATCTTCTTTCCAGCAGGAGGATCAACAAGCACCCAAGTCTTGTTCTTTTGAAGAGACTCCATATCATCATTCATAGAAGCAATCCACATGGCCAAATTGGGATCAACCATGGCTTCTTTGTAGGTAGCCAGTTCTCCAAAATCATTCGTTTCTTCAGCTATAGCAAGGCCATATGCAACAACATAATCTGAATGCCTTGCAGGTGGTCTGATCTGTCTTCTTTGTCTCCCAGAAGCAATGCTATATGGTTGTTCTTCAGTAGTGTCATCTTCATTTTCATCTATATTTTCCTGTACAACAATAGAAGGTGATGGACTGTGTGTAGTGACTTCAAGCTCCACCTATTCCTTGGAACTCTGAGAAGCTATAGTAGAAGAAGTAACACCATCATGTTTTTCAGAAAACATGACAGACTCATCAAAGGTAGCATTTCTTTCAATCAGGAACTTTGATGACTTAGGCTCAGTGTACCAGAATCTGTATCCCTTCACACCATCAGCATAACCCAGAAAAATGAATTTCTTTGCTCTAGGCTCGAGCTTTCCTTCATTTGAATACACATATGCAGGACAACCAAATATACGCAGATTAGAATATTTTGCAGGATGACCAGACCAGACCTCTTCTGGAGTTTTGAAACCAAGTGGAGTAGATGGTGAATGGTTGACAAGGTAGGTTGTAGTAGAGATGGCTTCAACCCAAAAATCTTTGCTCAGACCTGCACTGATCAACATGCAACATGCACACTCTAGAAGAGTTCTGTTCATGCATTCTACAACACTATTCTACTGAGGTGTATGTCTAACTGTGTGATGTCTTACAATACCTTCAGATTGGCAGAAATCATTGAATTCAGAAGAACAAAACTCCATGTCGTTATCTGTTCTCAGTGTCTTGATGCTCCTTCCTATTTGCTTTTCAATAAGCATCTTCCACTTCTTAAACTGATCAAAAGCCTCAGATTTATGCTTTAGAAAATACACCCAAACTTTCCTTGAGAAATCATCTATGAAAGTAAGCATGTATCTAGCACCTCCCTTGGATGGGACTTGAGAAGGACCCCAGATGTCTGAATGAACATAATCAACAATACCTTTTGTAGTATGATTTGTAGTATAAAAACCGACCTTTTTCTATTTTCCCATAATACAGTGCTCATAGAAATCTAACTTTTCAGTACTGATATCACCTAGAAGTCCTGTCCTGCATAATAATTCCATGCCTTTCTGGCTCATGTGTCCCAGTCTCATATGCCACAATTTGGTGGCATCCAAATTTGAAGTGGTTGGGGAAGAAGCAACAATAGCTTCATCAGTCACAGTTTCACCAATTAATTTATAAAGGTTTCTAGGAATACATACTCCCTTTATCAGAATGTCATCTCCTTTTATAATGGATAATATTCCATTCTCAGCATGGTGTGGAAAACCATCAGCTTCAAGAAAGCCAAGAGATATGAGTTTTTTCTTGAGACCTTGAACAAGACAAACATTTGAGATAGTTCAGATGACTCCATCAAACATCTTAATACGGATTGACCCAATACCAATAGTCTTGGAAGTACTATCGTTTGCCATGTTTACAATGCCTCCATCAAAATTCTCATAAGAAGAGAATCAATCTCTGTGTGGACACATGTGATGTGAATAGACAGAATCTAGAATCCAAGAAGTTTGAAAATTTATGGATGGGGAAGAAGATGATGAAGACATAAGAACATAATCTGGATCTTCCCATACTACATTAGCATCTACAGGTTGTTCTTGTTTTTCACCCCCTCTTCTTCTTGTTCCGTAACTTGTAACATTCATCAACAATGTGTCCAGTCTTCTTACAATATTTACAGACCTTCTTGGATTTAGACTTAGATCTGTGTGTTTTCTTCTTGTTGTTTCCCTTTTCTTTTGTACGACCCCTCACCATAAGAGCCTCTGACTGACTCCCTCCAGAAGAAGTCATTAGGTCTTTATCAACCATGGTCATTGGTAGCAATGAAGATATAACATCCTCCACCTTGATTGAAGACTTTCCATACAGAATAGTTTCTCAAAATTTCTTGTATGATGGGGGTAATGAGAACAACAAAATAAGGGCTTTATCTTCATCTTCGAGTTGAATATCTATATTTTCTAGATCCATAATAATAGATGTAAACTCATCAATGTGATCATGAACATAACTGCCTTCCACCATGCGTAGTAAGTAGAGACACTGCTTGTGATATAGTTTCATTTGGAGAGACTTTGTCATGTAGAGATCTTAGAGTTTCTTCCATATACCAACATCGGTAGTTTCTTTGGCAACTTCAGCAAAAACCTTATAGTCGAAAGATAACTGGATGGTGGTAAGAGCCTTCTGGTCTATCTCCTTCTTTTCTTCTAGCTTCATAGTGGCTGGCAACTTCTCGATTCCATCCAGAGCCACAATGACTCCCTGTTGAACAAGCACACCACGCATCATGATCTACCATAGCCCAAAATTGATTTTGCCATCAAACTTCTCGATCTTGAAAAGACTCATCATCGTTCAAATCTTGAACACGCAACTCTGATACCACTTTGTTAAGTTATTGAATGAGAGAATACGATGAGTTCGACGGAAGAATAAGACGAGAATAGAAGAACGATCACGCAACCAAAACACAAGATTTACGTAGTTCAGTCAGATGACCTACTCTACGGGAGGAGAGAGAATTTCACTATTTCAAGAAGATTATAAAGGAGAGATACTCTCAAAGAAAGAGAACCTGAAAAGGTTACACCCAAAGAAGAGAGAGAAGTCTCTTCAATACAACATTGTACATTGGCACTTCTCATTACAAGAAAATCTCATGCCCCTAAGGTCCTATTTATAGGCTCCATGCCATAAGGCTTTAACTAGGAATAAACAATCCTAATAGGAGTATACTACTTAATAGGAGTCCAAGTTGCATGAAGATAGAGCATCTACAACTCCAAATATGAATACTAATCTAAATCCAAGTAGGAACATGGGTTGGACTCAAACCAAGGCAAGACCCAAAAAAGGACTGCCACACCATGTAGGATTAGGATTAGCACTAGGAGTCTTCGAGGCATAACATGTTGCATTGGTTGTTGTTGAGGTCGGTATCATTATACAATGTTACATCAGAGTTGCACTGGCCCAGACGTCGTAGAAAGATAAATATTTCAACTAAAAGCCGAAGTGGAGAAGAAAACATAAATGCTTGGTGTTGTTATGTGTTTCTTTTTTTTCCGGAGCTGTTGTTATGTATATCAAGTTAACTTGAGTCTTTTATAGGTTTGCTTATTTGAATATGTTTCCCTTGGTCCCTACATGGAGAAGCGCTACCCAATACAATCATTATATCTTGTTTACTCTTCATTCTTAAACTTGTTTTTTTGTTAGTCCCCTTTTCATTTGGAGTGTGTCTAAAGAAGGAATAAATTGATTCCGTCCATTTTTTTAGGAAGGATCTAGTATTTGTTTTAGGTTCTCTTGGTACACACATCGAAGAAGGATATTAATTACGGGGATTCATGGGAAATCTGGGATATTTTATCCCATAAAAATATACACGAAGAATGATGGTGTAAGTTTATTATAAAAAACTTACTCCTTCATCAATTATTAGTCACATTGAGTTAAATTTTTTTCCGGCCTTGCTTCTCTTTCCACAAATTTACTTTCCCACCATGTCCATTCAATATTTTTTTAACTTATATATAAAGTTTATCTTTTTAAGTTCCCTTCAAACAACAATTTTTATGTTAACAATTTTCATTACTGATGCGAATGAAAAATATTCTACTTAAAAATAAATTCTTTGAAGGAAATTAATTTCCAACCAAATTTCTTTAGCTTTTCTTGTTAAAAATTATGATTAGCACAAGTGTGGTGTCCCTCAAGTAAGACACACTCTGTTTACAATTCTATTCAATCCAACTAGTTGTGAAAATTTAATTTACACTTACAGCTAGTTCCGTCCATGTAGACAACATCCCTCTCAGATTTTTCTCCCTCCAACTTAAACTACATTCTCCTGAGATTTAGTTTTGTTCCAAACACTCCCACTAGGAATTGATTTCTATCTAAGAAAGAATTTTAACCTAGAGTTTTGTTTACACTAATACTTTGGTGTTGTCTAAGTAAACATTTTACACATAAATACTTATTTTTCTCCATCTCATAAGTTCCTATAGCTCCATTGAATTAATTTCTTCAAAATAAATTATTTCTCCATCTCTCTCTAATGAAATTTCTTCAAAATAAATTATTTCTCTATGTAACATATGTTACCAAAAATCTGTTGATTTGCAAGTAAGAAAACTTTAAGAAAGACTATTTGCTTCCATCTAGACATATTATTTATTTATTTCCATTTTAGTCTATAGTTACATCTTCATATAATGATGAGTTGGATCCATATGGTTATATTTTTCTCGAACCATCATTTTAAAGTACCGACTATATAATTTCTTTTACACTATTAAGGAACATATTACTATAGATTGTTCTCCATATTTTATGACAATTTCATATACTTTATATCCATATGGTATATAAGGAGAAATACTAACTATTTCTTATGCATTATTGTTTAGAAAAATATACTTTATAATTATGATGTGATAATTAAATAGAAATAACACAAGAAACAAATGTGTTTGCTCTCTCTCCCTATCTCCATACTGATGTAACATTATTTTTTGATATGTATTTTTTTAATACATCCAAGCAACGATATTATGTTAGTTTTTCTTTCTCTCTTTCCTTCACTTTCACGTTGCCATCCAACTTGTTCACCATGTTCCAAGCAAAACCTTAGGATATTGTGGACTTTGACTCATTATAAATAATAGTAAGTTTTGTTGATCACACTTTTTTTTGGTCAGTCAAAAAGCGTGTTACTATATAATTCCAAAACTTTGGGTACAGACACTGCGCCCCTATACATCTGAGGATGATAATATTTGAAAGAGCAATAAGGGCTAATAGAACCCCCATAAGTGGAGCAGGAACAAGACCCAAAAACTTCTAAGATAATACAAACAATGCCTAATAGATGGCCAATAACCAGAGAACAACCAGGACAAACACTAGCATTGACCCCATCTTCAAATTATGTCGTCTTGGAAGACTGGAAACTGATCAAACATAAGAGGAAGGAAAATATTATCTAGACAAGATGAGGTAGGATCCTTCACCAAACCAAAGCATCTAAGCTGCTGAAAACAAATCAGGAGGCGCCCTTCCATGAGCTGTCCATTGGTTGATGTCCTTGAAAAGAAAACGACTACCTTCCCCAACACTGGCGTTGAGAGCAACTCATAATGTATGAGGGAAAGATAGATTTCCTAATCCTCTTCACCAAACAATAGACAAACAGATTAAGAGGCACAACCCGAACACACATGTACATCAAGGAGAGGCTCCCTGATCAGAGAACCGAACTGGATGAGGACAGAGCTCAAACCAGATCCCAAATGCCCCTATTTGCACAGAGGCATTTCACCGAGCACCTTGTGGATGCTCCATCACACGAAGCCCCAGAGGAGCTCGCACATCACCAGCAGCCATAGGAAAATCGACCAGACACCGGGGAGCAGCAGAGGCGCCGCCGAGAAGGTCGGGAAGACTCCATACCGCCCAGCAAGTGAGCAGGTCGCCCTTTCCAAATAACCACCGTCCTACTTCCAAGGTTGCCGAAACCCCTAAAGCCGGAGGCCAACAGGAGGAGCAGAGCAACTGGGAGTAGCTGAATGTCCACCCAATCCAGGACCTGGAACAGGTCAAGGAGCTGAGCCCCGGAAGGGGGCGTTTTCCACACAGGGCGAGCACTAGGAAGCCTGCTTCACCAAACTTGCCAATGCCGCCGACCAAGCAACTAGGAAGACTCTAAGCGTCGAAGTTAGTAGCAATAGGGGAGAGAGGACTCAGCCCCAAGCACCAAGAGCCATTAACGAGGGACCCCGAGAAGGGGGATGGCGTCCCTGACTATCGAGACACTGGAACGCCTAACCGTCAACAGCTCCACGAGACTCGCAAGCGGCAGACTGCAGCCTCGCGGAGAGCCCGACAAAGGACAGCAGCGAGTAGGCTCGCCGCCGCCCAGGCCATACCGCCAGCAGATGGAAGCAACCTGGGAGCTAAGCTCCTCATTCGCCCATCAACAGGTGACGGAAGGGGAACCTTCTGTAACCCCTGAACAGGAGGTGCCACCACGAAGAAGAACAGCCACCGAATAGTACACCGAAACCGGGCCTTCTTGACCTGGTCGACGCCAGGTACCAAGAGCAGGAACCTGAGAAGAGAGCGGAAGGGCGGGCAGCCTAGCTTGAAATCGGATCCCTCAGGAGGAGGCTCCTCTCCATCCATCCCTATAAATGGGGTGGAGTCAACCGACGTTGAAGCTTGCGCACGACCTGGGCTCCGGCTTCGGCGCTCTGCTCCGCCTCCTTCACGCTCCAAGCCGAGAATGCCCCAGACAACGGCACCCAAATCGGCACGAGGACCCGCCCCGGAGAGCCGCCGCTTGGACACGAACCACGCCGACCCGAAGGAGAAGGCTACGTAGAGCCAATGAAGACCAGGGGGAGGAAGCCGCCGACAACGCACTTCCTCCCCCCAGTGGTGGCCGCCGGGATCCGCTTAGAGAGAGGCGGGAGCTAACCCTAGAGAGGGAAAGCCGCCTTTGTAATGTTTTTATTCTAATATATTATTAGCAATGTGTGGTATAATGCAAATTTGTAAAATTGCATCTTGACTTGTTCTATCTTCTGACTAATTTTGTATTTATCTTACATACAAAACTTACATCCATTTTCACCAAAATTTTAAATTCTCAGCAGTCCAATCGTCAAATATTTGATATGTTAGATAAATATCAGATGCAGGAGTATAAATGGTTGGCATTATATAGGTCCATATTTGGTAACCTTTTTAATTATTTTCATATTTTCATGTTTCACAGTCATTCTATTGATTTTTTAAAGATTAATATGTGGTATTTTCAAGCCCTTTTGTATGGAATGGACATATTGGTTGTTCAAGAGTTAACTTTCATCACAGTCATTCTGGTGAGATTTTTCTGACTTTATTATATATTAGTTCACATTTAAACTCATAATATCATATTTTCCTACTATATTACACATATAAGAAGAGAATCAAATAATGACAACAAGAGATTGTTGTCTTGCTACAACATTTTAGTAAGTATATGTTTCACATGTCTACTCAAGTTGTTATATGCCACTGATTAAATGGTGTGTTTATCTCATTTCAAAACACAAAAGTGAATGAGGTATGCAAGCCGCATAATTGCACGAGTAAGTTTATCATTACATATCAGTAATTAAGGTAATTTTTTTAAAAGGTAGATGGTAATATATATGATAAATGAATACTATTGCTAAAACATTGATATCTATTACAAAATTGACATATCGATATTATTAATCTTAACTACCTAAGAATTTACATATATTAGGAATAATAATATCCTAACAACTTCAGAGTCAACCATGAAGTTATATCGAGTTCATAGTACAATATGGGTTGTTGTAGAGATAATAACCTGATCCAATGGTTTATTTTGGAATTCTTTGTAGTTTAAAATATAATTAAAATATAGTACCTTTTCATGTGTTGGGTGCATACTATTAAATTCAACAATGGTTGTCTAAAAAATTAGCTAAAGAATTAAAGTAGTAATTGAACAAAAGGAGGATGCTATGAGCGCCCATAACAACTAGAGATTCTCACCTTATCACTAGATCTTTGGGCATGATTAATTTTCTCTGTCTTGCCATTTGATTAATAATGAGTAAAACTTTCATGATTGATCTAAAGATGAAAGGAAATCTTATTGTGGATGTTGTGGGTGGATTCTGAACGAATAAGTTACAAAGGAAACATTTTAAAAATATAATCAAACTCTACAACATCATCTTTATTGATTATTGAATGTGAACCAAATAAGAGACATTGATCGGGATGGAACTATCTTTATTTATTCAAACTTACGAAAGGTGATGCACAACAAAACTACAACTTCCAATCTTGTCACAAATAATTACCCTCAATTATTAAAGTAAAAGTATATATGGAATGTCTGTTAATTCGTTTAATTATTATAACAATGTGTTACTTGAATTTAGTGACCGATGTAAAAATATAACTTTCAATCGAATCAAGTTTGACAAGAATTTAGCAACGACATAAGTGATGGTTTCTAGTAGTGTTATAGTTGACATGGGTTTTATCTAAAATGTAGTTGTTGACACCCCATTTCTACTCACCCAGTAGAGAATTACGCTTAAATGTTAAATCTTTGACTAACGATGGAGTTCATTACATTTTCACATTTTACACATGTTACCCTTTTTCACATTTTTCTATACATTGCCACATTTTCCACCTATTTAATCCACTCTTTTTACCCACCTTTACCAAATTTGGGGCTTTTTGCAAATAAAATATTTCATATATACTTAAGTGCAATTTGCACATCAAATCCTTTTTGCATATTTTTTTTCTTAAATTTCTAAGTTGAATTATCTTGAATTAAATATTCCCCTTTTTCACATAGATAATTTCTTTTATCTATAGCAAACTATATATCTTTTGAATAATAATGCATAATCCTAAATTAATGCCTTTTCTCTCTCTCCTTCATTATTTTATGTGACTTTTATATGACATCTGCCTTTTCCATTATTTTCTCTAGAAATTCCTTAAAAAATAGAAAATTGACATTATCCATCCTAGGCTATCAAGCGGATCAGAGAATTCATTGGTGATACGTGGCAGATTGCCTAAATCCGTGGGTCATGTCTCATGGAGCATCAACAAAATCTTCTATCTCTTTCAGAACTTTCCATTTGGAAACCCCAAACCCTATAATATACCTATTAATAGAGCCCCACACCCAACATATTGTAGGCTTTTTGTCTATTTGAAGCCAGAAAAATGAGTACCTCTCCCTTTTATTTTCTACATGTGAGTAGAGGATCCTTCCAGTAGGCTTCTCAATAATAACTACTATATTTTCTATTATATTCATGTTAGTAACTACTACTCTCTCTACTTTGTTCATATCTATACGTTCTTTTTCATATATCTAATCTTTCTCTATTTAATATTCTCCCTCTCTCTCCTCACTCTCTTCCTATGCATCGATCCTAACCGCCAATGATAGATATCATCCGTGGGAGGTCTTGAGGCAGTTGGGACCCCAAAAAAAGTTAAAATTAGGACCTTTAGAACCATCATGGGTTGGCCACAACCGTCTCTAGTCTCAAAGGTTCACAATCATAAAAAACACCTTTTTATCACTTGTCTACTATTTTCTCTAATAATAACATTGATCACTGCTATTTTTATCTAGATGACTACAAAGGTTGCAATAGTATTATCAGGTGACATGGGGGTGCTAACATCTTCCATACTCATAACAAGATTGATGAATCCGATCTCTATATTAATGCATACCTTTCTTATCAACCTGGGGGGGATTCAAAATCTGGGTGTATGTGTTTTCTCATTGATTTCAACACCATCTTCATTTTTTGTTTATTTAAGAATAAAATTGGATGGTGACTCCAAGATTTATTGATGTGTCATTTATTCTTGGTTTTTTGTTGTTTCCCCAATCATATCATCTATTGGATTTCTTGGTCGGGTACTATAGTTTGGTGACTCTATTGGGGAGTAGCCAAACAATTTGAGTTGTGTTTTTCTTTTTATCATCTCATGTTTTTCAATTGATCGAGGTTTCTAATTTTCAATTCATTTTTGTTTCATTGCTTCTATTTTCTATCCAAATACAATGTTCTTTCTATTTTTTCTTCTTCAGTGAATATGATCAATCTCCGAATAAAAAAAACTCAGAAAAATTCGATAGAATACTCTATTCCACCATGAAAAAGAATGTTTTTCTATTTGTTTCCACTTTTTTCTATATCTTAATAAATTTGGAAAAATCACCAGTTCCTCCAATAAAAAATATTCAATTTGGTTTTTGCATCACTTTATTTTTGACAGTATTTCAAATTCTATTTTTTCTATCAATCACCATTTTAGTTTTAGCCTCCGCTTCCCTTCCAAGGTTGGCCTCCACTCACTTTGCCTTTTTTTAATTTGTTTTCCCATTTTTATTTACTTACAAAAATATAACAAGGAAAAAGAGAAAAGGATGGGAGAGGTCTTTAGGTTATCAATATCTTCTCTTTCTTGATAATTGCATGATTATTTTCTTATGTGCCTATCATTTATCTTATGTGCTCTATTATTTTGGGATTGTGACAGAAGCTATTAAAATCTTACACCTACACGATGTTCTTCTACAAATACATGCATCATGCAATGTGTGCCAACACTCACGTTGGATCCATAAAAGTGTCATGGGGTGTTAGTAAAAGTATCAAAACAACATGAAGCTAGAAATACAAAGGACTTGAGGACACTCCTCTCTCCTAGAACTCACGACTTATTATGGACGACATAGTCACAAGGTGTATCGGGAGCAGTATCAATATCCAAAGAACTGGATTTACCCAACAATGAGATCCATCACACCATGGAGAAGATAAGGACCAACCCCTCCCATAAAATTCATATTTGAGTGAGGACATAATATCACATCTAAACTCATGGGCTAAAGCGGGACACTATCTTATACATATGCATCTTATGGTTTCTTGTTTTACAATTTTCGATATTGTTGTATTGATCACCTAAAATCATTCATCCAAAAGGAGTGGATCTAGAGTAATCAGACTTTAAATTTATAATCGATTCTTAAGCACCCACAACATAATAAAGGGGAATGATGTAGTAAATTATAGCCGAACATAGGTAAAGGGTGGTATGTGTTGATAATTGAAAGTCTTATCTTAGTTACACCAACCAAAAGTAAGGTAAATGTTCTTTATGAAACAATGACATTTCAACATACATGATAACAAACAAGTAAAGTAAAACAAAAGATCAAACAAAATAAAACAATAATGTTAACATGGGATAAGGTAATATGAACGGGAAACTTGGATTGGGTTTCACCATCTAAGATCTATCACCAACATGCAAAACACATAATTATTTTATACCCTTAGCACGGATACAAGAAATCATCATACATGTCTATTCCCTCCTCTCTCAACCTTAGGATTGATCTAGATTATAAGGTTCTCTCTCTCTCTCTCTCTTGATGGCAAAAAAACAATCAACATACAACCATATGATCACTACCTTAAGCATTCCAAAATTCTAGTGCATTCATGCAACTCTGTAATAGTTATATTTAGAATCAAACAACTCAAGATGGTAGATAATCATGCAAGTGAAGCATTAAAAACAAGAGTATGGAGATAAACATTGCTAAGAGTATATACATTCGATGTATATAAGTATTTACATGTTGTAAGAGCCTTAGTGGATACTCCCAACCCAAATTAAATGCATTAACCACTCATCATAGTAAGTGAAATTTCAGATTTACATGTATAAGGTGACATGGTGATGGAAGGATGGATGAAAATGAGTGGATCAGAGAAGAAGATGGAAGATACACCAAGAAATAACTATATTTCCAATCAAGGTTGATGGAGACCTCCTTTTTCTCTAACTCCATTGATGGAATGTGGAAGGTAGGTGTTAGCTCCATCATCCTCCTTCTATTAGAGAAGGCTTCAAGTGCTTCTTGAGGGTGACAAATGCATACTAGGCCCTCAAACTTTCATCCTCAGATGTGGAGAGCTGATGGGATGAAGTGGAGGTCAATTTCAATCCGGCACGAGGGCTACACTTCATATTAAATTCCATTGATGGGAGATCCCTTCATAGTAGCAAGAGGTGATCTATTTATAGAGCCATTACAAGTCTCTAGGTGGTCATAGATGAGTTTTGCATGCTCCTCAAGTCTTCTGGGTACGTGTCTTGGGCACACACTTAAATAATCCTAGTATATGTTGTACACAACTCCGCCATCGAATGACTAGGTCTTCTAGATCGTTGGTTGTCACTCAAAGGAACACCATCATAAGTAGAAAGGGCACTGAGTCCGTGGTTTATGTACACTATCAGGAAATCAATAGATGGGTGGTCAATAGTCTCTAGGAGTGTCGGACCCCACTGAGCCATCAGGTGGTGGATGCTCATCTGAGTCTTCGGATGGTGTGTGAACAGACCTTTGGTTGATGACTCCCAATTGAACCATCAATAGATGGACCTATACCCACCTTCGATAGGTGGACACATCCCACCTCACCATCATAAGGCCACCCAAACATGATCTTTGGTTGTAAGGACTGATGGGTGGCCAAGTAGATGGTCCTCTATGTCGATGGAGTGGCTAGCGATCTTGAAAGAGGATAAGGATTTACCCTCAATTATAGGAATCAATGGAGGGCATGTCTTGAATGGACCTCTTTGGCGAAGGCCATCAATTGATGAATTTTGTGCACAAAAGAAATAATTAATTCCTAATTAAGGGACAAACAATAAATATGAATAAATGTGAGAAAATTAAAGCAAGTATGTGATACTCAAGCAAATTAGGGGAAAAATTAGGCATGGAACATCCAAAAAATTGGATGTTATCAATCCCTCAAAATTAGAATCTAGCATGTCCTCAATCTAATAAATAAAATCAAATCATCAAACAAAGGTTAAGGGGTTTATTTTCTTAGCATTTTCATGCATTGACTATGTTCTTACGCCATCCTTAGGTCAAGATATATATGTGACTGCTTGCTCTGTGTACTTTATTCCCTAGTTCCATTCTCTTAGATCCAGAGCTACATGAATTCTTTCATATGTTGCATCTCCCTAGGAGGATTTTCTCCCTCACAAAATTCACCAAACCTCGTTTCTTATCTGTACTTGTGCAAGTACTAGCTAGAGGTAGCTTTCACACCCAATTTTTTTGGGTAGTCCTGGCTAGTTGTATGGGGGTAGGTTTAGGATGTAGTGTGTTATTTCTTTCTCAGGTTCAATCAACCATGAGCATTGTTGTATTCAAAATGTTACTCAGACTGTAAGTCTAGATGTAATTTCAAGTGGTTATGTGAGATCACCCTCAAAAGACAGGTGGGTATTGTTTGGCGTCCAGGTTCCACTACCGAGAATGACATATCTACTTTCTTGAGTGAAACTATACATTGGCAGGGTAGATCCCTTCAACATCTTTCCGGACACAACACTGATTGGTTTATTCACTCCCAACTTTTATTCTTACTCGCAAAGCTTGGGGGCAATGTGATTTTTAGGTTGTATTGGTTGCCAAGCCTCTTTTGATCCCTAGTGGGATTTAAGAACTAAAAGGAGTAGTTGTTTCCCTTTTGTTAGACGCTTGCACTTTTCAACATGTAATGGGAGGCTAGGGTGATCAATTACAAGTGTAACAAATGAAGTCCTCCTTATGTTATAGAAATCCCTAGAGATAGTAGAGTTATTGCATTGCATGTAGTGTCTTGAGATGAGAATGGTGTTAACATTACTACATAAATTTTTATTAGGTGAATTAGTATCCCCAAACATCACTTCTTAAAAGATTGCACTAATAAGTAGCTTGAAAAAAAGAAGCTTGAATGGTAGAGTGATGACAACATCTAGGGAAAATGGATTTAAAATTTCCCAAACATCAAAATTTTTCCTTCCTTAAGATCTTTCAAGTTAAGATATGTACATCTAGCAAGAATATGTAATCTAAAATTTTCAAAATTTTATGGATTTTTAGGGTAAGAGAGAAACATATAAGGGAAAAGAGAATAGTATATGCAGGGATAAAGATTATTAGTTGTAGGATGTACCTATCTCACTTATTCACCCCCCAAACATATCATACACTATGTCTGTATAGTGTCAAAGAATGAGGTTTAGTGAGATCATGAGAGTTAAAGTCTTGAACTCGTCAATGCCCAATCCGAATTTAGTATCTCTATGGCGTAGGTTCCTCTGAGGTTGTGGTATTAATCATCTTGGTAATATTCCACGTTTGTATCAATTGTTGCATCTGCATGCAAAGTACATAGAAACTGCAACTATTAGAACACAGAGCTTGTTGTGGGATCATATGACTATTGTAGTTTTTCAAAATTTTAATATTCATCTAGATCACCTTGCCATATTTCTTGATCTGCCCAATGATATGAGTTGCAACCCGTGCTATCTTTTATTTCGTGACACTATGAGTTGTTTTGTGATAAGTTGTTCTTTTTTGTTAAACATTTTGTACAAGATATTGTATAAAACAACAATCTTCTCCTTTGTATTAATTGACAACAAGGTCCACTAGACATCATGGAGTATAGGAATAAAGATGAATCTTGGAATATCTGATTTAAGTTGTACAAAAATCCTTTCTAATTCTCCAAATTACTTCTTTAATAGGATACCACCTACGATTCTGTAGAAGTCCATATATACATCATTGAGCCTATCATCCATGAGCAGCTGATAGGCAGTAATGAAATTAATAGTCATGTATCCCCTACAGTTAGTATGTATTGCATGTTTAGCCACAACATATGGACTTTATTCCTTTAAAGAATTGTGATAATTTCATCATCTTGGGGCTTTATTTCCTCCATGATAAGATTTAGATCCTCTAGAGATAGCATGTAGCATGTATCTTTGTCAAAGTTTTCAAAGGTTGGAGTAATCATATCAGTGGGTTCTAGTTCACCCACTTCTACCTCATCATGGGGAACATTATCATTTTTGCCCATTTCCTACTTTGTCTCTTTCTCCAAGACATGGGTGGATTAGTTTCTTTGTGAGTCAATGAAGATTCTTCATATGCCTTTAGAGCAAGTTCAGGTGGAGTGAGGTCCTTTTGTTGGTACCCTCCTCTTGTTCATCTTTTGAATCTGCAACCATCTGTTTCTTCGATGCAACTTGTAAGGGTTGGATGGTTCGGTTGTCCTCAAATGGAGGGTGGGCTGGAGATGCTTTGAAACTTTATTGGGAGGGGATTGTAGGTTCCTTCCAGATCTTCTTTAGTTGTTCTGTTCATGGTGTCTTCTCTGGGTGGGGTACTAGTGAATACATTCTCCATGGAATGTCTACCATGCAAGTGTCATAGAAAAATATTATGTCATCTATGATTTCATGACATATTTTCCTCGTAGGACATGGAAGTCTTATTTGGATAATTGTTCAAGTGATGCCCGCTATTCAATGCATTTATCATATGGAGAATGATGAAGGTTCTATCCCTTGATTCTATATTTTCTTAAGGCCCATTGCTGTTGATACTTACTTCCATCTAGTTAGGGATGTACCATCCTTGTACCAGACATTTCAAGCAAGTAGGTAGTGTTTGTATCACCCTGGTTTCTTATTTTTCAAAAATTATCCTTCTGCACGACAAGTGTTTCTCAATGAGGTTCTAGGTAATGTATTGCTAGGTGGAAAGATCTTTGATGGTTAGTAGCCATTGGTAAAAAGCCTTGAATAGAAGAGTTATGAGTTTTAGTTTTTTGGTTCTTTTTAGGGTGTTTTGTAAATCTTCAACTGAATGAGCCTTGTTCATTTCATCTTACAAGTTGAAAACTAAACTTGACGTAATGTTGAATATTAACCCTCATTATCTATGTACTTGTATTATTATATGATTGTTCCATAATGAACTTAGAATAATTTCCTACTGATTGACTCATTATATCTAAAGGCTAATCTCAAGTCGTCTCTAGTGAGAGTGTACGTTCTATTGTTGTAGATGATGCCATCTATATGATTTTCATCATTAAGTACATCCTCTATGACATGGATGTCTCTAGTTAACATCCCTAATGTTGATGTCGTGTCCATTACTACCATTTTACATGGAAATGATGGAGGTGTCACAAAGTTGGTCTGATCAACTATAGATGGATCTGGGGAACTAGGTTCTTGGGTTAATACAGAGCTATAGGGAACATCCAATGTAGATTTCCTTCATCCTCAACCTCAATGCGTTCTCCTACTCCCTCTCTAAAGATATATAAGAAGTGTGCCCCTCCCTCTAGATGATCATGTAGAAAAGATTCATTGACTATATCTCTATAGTTTTGGGGAGGGGAAGGAGCCTTGTAGTCAAAGAGGGGGTCTAACCCATTCATCACGTCCTTGGTTTCTGTCCCCTACTACCTCCCCTTGAGTTATTGGTTCTTGTACGACATCGTTCTCACCTGTGGCTACAACATCTTTGTGGGCAACAACTTGTTCAGATACTGTTGGGGGAACTCCCTTCTTCATTTTCCTTAGGCTCCTCTGTTGTTCTCGGCTTGCTAGTGGAGTGTCATGATGAAGCTAGGGAATTTATATCATTGTCTCCTCTAGAGGGAACTTCCATTTTCTTTGTAGAGTCTTTTTCTTCTTGAGTCATAACAATAGCCATGATTAACAAGTATACAAAGAAACAAATAAGACTATGATTTACTAAGAAATTAACTACTCATGTTACATTAAATATCAACTAGCAGTATAAGAAACAAGGCAAGAGTTCATATCCAATGCGAATCGTATTTAACCCAAAACATATATACTAAATAGATGGATTACATATTTTATTTGGCCATAGTAATTTTGAGATATACCACTCAAAGTCCAACTGACCACTATTAAGTTGAAATAAATTCTGTACACAATCTAGGAGAACTGGAATCCTATGATATCATCCTCCCTCGGTTAGTACAAGTATGTTGTAGTGACATAATAGTCCAACTGCAAAATAGCCTAGTCCTCCCTTGGTATATAGGTCACGACACTAGTAACTAGGGTATACAAACCCTAGCATCCAAGGTACAACCACAACTATCCTCAAACACAACACACACACACACACAGATATATATATATACATACACATATATAGACATATATATATGTATATATATATATGTATACCTATATATATATATGCATATATATATATATATATATATATATATATATATATATATATATATATATATATGGGCGTTCATTCATTGTCTGCGCGAGTAGCCTGGATTTTCGCTACCCGACAGCCAAAAAAGTAACTCTCCTGGTCAAGAAAGTAACTCCTCTGTCAAAAAAGTAACTATGGTGATAAGAAAGTAACTAACGAATAAAAGAGTAACTCTGTACAAAATATACAACAGATATATATAAGGATGGGTTTTTTGATTTTGGTGGGGCAAATGATATTATTTTTGGATGAAATTTTTTGGGGAGCTTGACAAAATGGTCCTCTGCAATTACAATTTTTTTTTTGAAAAAAGGTGGTCGGAAGGGTGGGTGGGTAGCTACCCGCGCGGGCAATAAAGATGGGCCCTATATATATATATATATATATATATATATATATATATATATATATATATATGACCAAATCCGTTCTTCTGCCGAGATATGACACGTCCATCCTAAAAAACCATGCATATACTCAACAATATACGACTCTGAGCTTCCGTAAGAGGAATACTCATTTCACCTTCTGACAAGTCATGACACTGGAATGTATCCATGGAATAGTGCTCTACATGATTAGGGTTTCATTTGATTAGTCATTGCCAATTTAGTGAGTTAAGGTTGCACCAATCAAGTTACGTAAAAACCCTAAAAGAATACTACAAGAACATGGAAATGTTGCAACTTCAGAAGATATAAAATGTATGAAACATGTTCCTGATCACAAACCACATGGTACTATTTCATTTCCATTCATGAGAGTACACTTGTCATCATACCATCACAAGACAAAATATATCCTTGTCACTAAAAGAAGAGGATCACACCTCAATTACGACACAAAACCATGTTCAAAGGTCATAAGACCATCACATCATTCCCTATAAGCATATCATTACCTTTCCATGCCTTACCAACGTCTCGTCAAACCATCACCTCACATGTGAAATATACGTTTAACATAACATTGCATTCAAGAGATTATGATATTCATATGGCAACAAATTAGGGTTACAAAATATGATGGAGTGTTGCTCATCATACCAATCATACAAGGAAGCTAAGTATGATTAACCATCATCACCTATTTGTATTAGAGTTAGGTTCAACAAGATAAATTGTATTGAAGTTATGAAACAACACTCAAGGATAAACCCTAGTTCTTAGCATTTTCATCGGATCATGAAAGCGTAAGGTCAAACATAACCATTTGATTACATATAACCTAAACTCTTGACTCATACACATAGGACCAGAAATCTCATCGACCCTAGTTTCAAAAATTCTCATCTACCATGGAATTAGAACCCTTGGTGACCATAGATTCAGTACTTTGGCAACCACTAGGATTAGGAGACTTTGGAGACCACTAGGGTTAGGTAACATTGGTGACTGCTAGGGTTAGGTAACATTGGCGACCGTTAGGGTTAGGTATCTCATCGACCAACATGTAGCCAAAACCTTAGCCACTAGATAGAGTGAAATAGAGGTGACCATCAAGAGAGATACAAATCTTGGCAACCATATAGAATCAAAATATCATGGACCATTTTGAAACAAATCTTGGCAACCAACATGGATTGAAAAATCCTTGGTGACTGACAAGGAGTTCAAAACTTAGTGAACAATATGGACTTCAAATTCTCATTGACCATGAAGTCAAAACCTTGGTGACCAACATGTTCAAAATCTTGGGGACCATCAAGTTCAAAATCTCATTGACCAACATGGAATTAGATCCTGGCGACCAACATAGATTCAAAATATTTGGTGACCAACAGAGTCCAAACATATCATCGACCACCAAGAGTCACACACCTAAGATAGGTCTATGCTTCTGTATCTTTAAGGAAGAAAGATGCATCATGTTTATAGGTACATCAAGAAGGATAATCTACTCAAAAATTTACCATCTAAACTCAACCCTAGGTAAATATAACATCTCTCTACTTGGGACAAGATTTTAGAGCAAGTTCATGTACATGCAAGGTAAGAGTGAGCAATAATTAGGGAGAAATTTACATAAATCACCTTACAGATGATGAAGATGCTTCAAACAACAAGGTAGCCTAAGGAAAGAAGGTAGAAACCCTATCTTGAGCACTCCACTCGACTAATATAGCTCCTCTCTGAAAAGGAAGCAAACCATAGGTCAAGGAAGCAAAAAGGAAGGTGTCTTAAACCTCTAACTCAATCTCCACCATGGATTCAACCAAGAAGAAGAGATAGGAAGTTAGGAAAACAAGGAAAATGAGGGAAAAGAGAAAGTCCTCACTTACCAAGACCAATAAGCAAAGCAAGGAAGCACCAAATGACCACAACAGGGGTGAATCCAAACCCTAGGTGCACATGCAAGCAAAATCAGCCAAGATTCTTCAACCTTGGCTCTTTCTTCTTCACCAAGCAAGGGGGGGGGGACGAGCTCCAAGTACAAGGAAGAGAGAGAGAGAGAGCTGGTGTGTAAGAAGCTTGTTTGCATGCAAGGAGGGAGGTATATCTAGGTCTTCGATGAGAGAGAAATGAAGGGAAAGATATCAGACCATGCATGCCATGTGTCCAAGGTCAAACATATTTCCCATGCAACCAAGATGACCACACCAAATCCTGGTGACCTAGACGTGAAGAAAACATCATTGACCACCAATAATCATAGAACTTGCCGACCACTGAGAATTCTTGGTGACCAATATGATAAAAAACCCATTGACCATCAACCCTAGGAATGTTGGTGACCAGGATGAGTTGGAAGAGTCACTGATTTCCAACCCTATGTGGACACATGAAATATTGGTGACCGCCAACACTGGGTGGCCCACTTGGTCCCAACTTCCAAGGGTCAACCCTAGGGTAGGGCATCTATGAGAGCAAACCCTAAGTCAACACAAGGCTAGATGTCGCCACTCAAACCAAGGTGTAACAAGGCGCCCCAAGGCACAACTAACTCAAACATGATATGAAAACATGTGAGGCACAACAGGCATGTGATAAATGGAAAGAAAACCCTAGATATGGGTAAAATACATAAAAGCCCAAAACACACATAGAAAAGCATAACTTGTTCAAACAATGTCCAAACCAGACCAAACTTGAAACTTAAGCTTGTCTCATGATATCAAAGCACATATTAGGGTTTAATTAAGGTGTTAATCATCCAATTATGATAGGAAAGTATGGTCAACCAAGAACCAAGGTTAGGGGTATTACAACCATAAAACCCTAACAAGGATTTTGCCACTAAAATCTACACAAACAAGGACAAGTACTTCCTACACATCTCATACTCTTACTCCCACATGGCCTCCTTTACACCACAATGATGCCACAACACCTTCACTAAGTATGTATCATTTTTCTTCAACTTCTTCACTCTCCTATCTAGGATCAACACATGACCCACAACATACTACATGTCCTCCTCCAACTCAACTTCCACCGACTGCAACATCTTCTCTATATCAGGGTGACACTTTCTCAACATGGAGACATGGAAGACATTATGAAACTTGTTTAACTATGATGGTAACTCCAACTTGTATGCCAGATTCCCAACACAATCCAAGATAGGGTATGGTCCCATAAACCTAGGAGCCAACTTACCCTTCTTACAAAACCTCAACACACCCTTCCAAGGGGAAACCTTGAAGTACACACAATCTCCAACTTGAAACTCCAACGGTCTGTAACAAATTTTGACATATGACTTCTGTCTATCTTGAGATGTTTTCAACTATTGTTGTATCACCTTCATAGTCTGCTATACTAACTTAGGACCCAAAAGCTGATATTCAACTATCTCATATCAACAAAGTAGTGACTGACAACGCCTCCCATACAAAGCTTCATATGATGCCATGTCTATACTCCTGTGACAACCTTGATTTTCTCTCTCTTTGATTATACTCTTTCTCTTACCATATGTAACCCAAATTCACTCAATTGAGTTAAATACCATAGTCTGAATGAAGTCATGATCTAGTTTGGTGACATCAATAATCTATTGCACAACGTGTGACATTAATTTGCACTTTTGAACTAAGTATCATTTCTTAACATGTCACCATATTGCAATATAAATTGAACCTCATCACTATAATCTTTTGGCTCCCTAAAATATATCATGTTATAGAGCTCTCGATTAAGATTCCAACAATGCAAAAATCACCTCAATTGGACCATCCTATCTAAGATTTAGAAATTTGAAGGTTGGCTCAATTTGTACATGTTTTAATCATTTTTGTTGAGTTTTGGGCTTTAATGGGCCTAATCAGGCACACAACCCATGCATTGCCCTTGTGCTTCATCTGCTTGCTGTGACCCCCCTTTCTCCTTGTGGAAACCATCGAAGGGCAGGAGCTTCTCTTCTTCTTCCTCTCCAATTTGGCAATGAAGAGAGAGCTCAGAACCCTAGCCCTCTTCCTCTATTTATAGCACCCCATCTAACCCTACTTGCTCTTCTTCTATTATTTTTATCCTTGATTTTCTTTCCTCTCTCGTTGACGCTTCACGCCTAGAAACCTCTCACCTTTTGACCATGGGTTCTATTGTCACCTCCAAAGGAAGGTAGGGGCTGCTACTCCTCATGAGTTCATGCACTATTGGCCCTTGTGTAATGCTGCAACCTCCACCCTTCTGTGCTAAGGTGGGCCGCCGGTCAGCTTCCTTAGTCCAACCTCCTTCTTTGCCTCCTTGAGAGGTACTTTAATGCCAGAAGAGGTGTCTTATTTGGGATATTGGAAGTGTGTAAGGTCACAAGCAATAAGGCAACCCAAGAAAGCAACCAATGATGCCCCTGGTGGCCACCTCAGGGCCTAGCCTCTCACCTTCTCCTCTTCATCGACAAATGTGGGTGCATCAATCCCCACCCCTATTTCTCCCTAGTTTGGAATAAGGAGAATGACGTGGGCATGGGGGTGAGAAGGGAAGACCAGGCCTGGAGCAAGTAAATTATGAAAAACCACTAGAGGGGGGGTGAATAGGGTTTTAAAGTTAATTTAACAATTATTTAACTCAAACAACCACAAATGAAAAAGTAAGAAGGAGATAAGGGATTTAGAGTGGTTCCTACCTTAGCATATACTAAGGCAGTCAGTCCACTACCCGGTTGCTTACCCAACTGGGATTTTGAAAGTATTAATTTTATTACCTTCACAAGGAATTACACAAAATACAATACTTTCTTACACCCCTTTGAACAGCCTTCACTTTGAAGTAGATGCACCAACTCGAGGTAGCCTTCTTGAAGTAACTCCAAGATCCCCCTTGAAGTAGCCTTCCTCATAGAAGTAACCTCCCATTGCACCAGCCTTCTTGAAGTAGTTCAAAGTCTCCTTCTTCACCAAGAAGATCACAACCCTCTCCAATCCACAGCCTCCAACCTAGGAGTAGCAAGGAGAGTACAAGCAATGAAAGTGAACAAGAAAGGAAAATGGAAATTTACAACTTATCCTTTGAAGCACAAGGCTTGATTTGCCTATATCAAGCGTGTAGATTTCCTAAAAAATGTATATGGAAGTGTGACTGCTATGGATAGGAGATACTAGCCTATAGGACACGAATTTAGAGCAAGGTGAAGAGTAGCCAATTGCAAGTATTGCTCAATTGCTCAAAAACAGGTTGCTAATGCAAGTGTATGCTAAAAAATTGCTCAAGTGTAGAATAAGTGAGTTTAGGTGTCCTAAGGCATGTCCTATTTATAGGAATGACCTACAAGTGCTTAAGGACGTTCTAGACACTTTCTATAGGTTTCTAAGTGCGTAACTAGATGTTAGGTATAAGTTAGTTGCATTAGCAACAGCTAGTTAATTAATTCTGCAGTTGCTGTCAGAGTCCATCTCGGTCGAGAAATTGTCGACCGAGATACCTACTCGGTCGAAGTTTTGTCGACCGACAGGCTCTCTAGATCAAGTGTTTGTAACGTTCATCTCCAACTGCCAACTACCATGTCAGCTGTGTCTAACGGCTACCTAGGTCTTTCTCGGTCGAGAAGCTTGTCGACCGAGAGTGTCTCGATCGAGGATTCTGTCGACCGAGATTGACCCTATTTCAATGTTTCAATTTAAAGTACTAAGTATGTATGTGAGTGTGCATTTGTGACACTATTGAAGGGGATGACCTATCTAAGTGTAGTGATTGGCTAGGGAAGATCTAACACTTGATTTACATGATGTCTAAGTACTTGTACATTATATACTTGTACAAGTTTTACAATTGATTACATTCATGAAATTAAAGCAATTTAGCATGTAGATCTTCCATGATATTTTTCATCCACCTTATTCCTGCAACACTCAAGTAGCACGTTAGATCGCAAGAATGAAATGTTTGTCATTATCAAAACAAAGGGATTTACTGATGTCCATTTAGCCAACAATCTCCCTCTTTTTGAAGATGACAAACATTTCCAAAATATAAATTAAAAATGTGAGTTTCATACCTGAAGATTACCTTTGTGAATTTCTTCTCTTGTTTATAAAATGTGTGCTTATTATTCCCCATGAATTATAGAACATGAAATCCAATTCTTTAGGGAATATAGCAACTTTCAATGTAAAGCCAAGAGTTTATGAAACTCATTGATTGAGTTTTGCACAATTACTAAGTTTTAAGATTTATTTTTATTTCTCCCCTTTGTTATTTCAAAAAGATATCCGTTAAAAACAACAAAACTTCCCCTTAATTAGATGTCCCATCAAATCCAATGAAAAAGATGTCCATTTAAAAACCAAAAATGATGCAAATAAGAACATTTTTAAGAAGCACAAATATCAAAGAAAACGTCTTCTAAAGGAGTGATAAGCAGTTGCTTCCTTATTTTGTTGAATTGGTCTAGTGGAAGCGGTTTTGTAAAAAAATCTTCCAATTGATCTTCCGTATCAACATGATGAAGGGAAACATGATTCTTAGAGATATGATCCCTTAAAAAATGATGACGGATTTCAATATGTTTAGCTCAGCTGTGTAAAATAGGATTGTGTGCTAAGATTATAGCGCTTGTGTTGTCACAAAAGATAGGCGTAGATGAAAGAATAAAACCATAATCGTTTAACACTTGTTGCATATAAAGCACTTGAGCACAACAAGATCCGACTGCCATATATTCATCTTCAATTGTAGAGAGGGCAACCGTGTTTTGTTTCTTGCTAAACCAAGATACTAAAGCTCTTCCTAACAAGAAACAACCACCACTAGTGCTCTTACGGTCAAGTCGACAACCAGCATAATCAGCATCAGTATAAGCTTTAAAATCCAAGGATTGTCCTTTTGGGTACCATAAGCCAAAACATGTGGTGCCGGCTAAGTATTGAAGAATCCGTTTAACTGCTTGAAAATGAGAGTGCATGGGTTGTGATTGAAATCGAGCACAAAGACCAATGGAAAACATGATGTCCGGTCTAGAAGCGGTTAAGTAAAGCAAACTACCAATCATGGCTCTATATAAGGAATCATCAATAGGTTCCCCATTTTCATCCTGATCAATTTTAATAGAGGTAGCCATAGGAGTAGTAGCATGTTTGCACTGATCCATCCCAAAACGTTTTAAGAGTTCTTTAGTATACTTTTCTTGGCTTATAAAAATCCCGGCAGGCGTTTGTTTAATTTGGAAACCAAGAAAGAAAGTTAGTACACCCATGAGGCTCATTTCAAATTCTTTTTGCATAATGTCACTGAATTGTGTGCACAATGATTCATTTGAAGCTGCAAAAATAATATCATCAACATATATTTGAACAACTAGAAAATTAGATGTATATGTTTTGAAAAATAAAGTAGAATCTGAATTTCCAATAGAAAAACCATTATCAAAAAGATATGTCTTGAGCCTTTCATACCAGTTCCTAGGTGCTTGTTTTAAACCATAAAGTGCTTTCTTAAGTTTATAAACATAGTCACCTTTTTTCGGTATTTCAAAACCAGGTGGTTGGGCAACATACACTTCTTCTTGAATGATTTCGTTTAGAAATGCACTTTTTACATCCATTTGGTAGAGTTTGATGTTTTTATGTGCAACAATAGCTAGTAACATTCTAATAGCTTCAAGTCTTGCTACTGGTGCATACGTTTCATCAAAGTCTATTCCCTCTTGTTGATTATATCCTTGTGCAACTAACCTAGCTTTATTCCTTATTACTTCCCCTGCCTCATTTAGCTTATTCCTAAAAACCCATTTAGTTCCAATGATAGTTTTATCTTGTAGTTTAGGAACTAAACCCCATACATCATTTTTAGTGAATTGATTTAATTCTTCTTGCATTGCTATTATCCAATAGTCATCTTTAAGAGCTTCAGATACCTTCTTGGGTTCAATAATAGAAACAAAGGCCATGTTTGCAACATCCTTAAAAGAAGAACGTGTTTTGACTTTATCGTTGGGATTTCCAATAATTAATTCTTGAGGATGATCCTTAATGAGTCTAGGTATAGGTTGTGTTTCAGCTTTGTCATTGCTTGTAGTATTTTTCTCACTATCATTGGGTATGGATAAGTTTTCGAATTGATGAGTGAGATCAACTATTTCAGGATTTTCTGATTTTGGCTCTTCATGAAAAGAAATATGAATAGATTCCTCAACTTTTCTAGAAATAGTGTTATAGACTCTAAATGCTTTGCTAAAGGTAGAATATCCCAAAAAGAATGCTTTATGTGATTTAGAATCAAACTTATCTCTATCCTCTTTAGTGTTTAAGATATAGCATGTGGATCCAAAGGTATGAAAATAGTCAACTCTAGGTTTCTTAGTATGTATTATTTCATATGGTGTTTTCTTCAAATACGAGTGAACAGTTACTCTATTTAACACATAGCATGCAGTGTTTACAGCTTCAGCCCAAAAAGTTTTAGGTGTGTTATGTTCGAGCATCATAGTCCTAGCCATTTCTTGTAGTGATTGATTTTTCCTTTCAACTATACCATTTTGTTGTGGAGTGCGTGGAGTAGAAAAGTTGTGAGTGTATCCTTGAGATGTGCAAAATTCTTCAAATAAATGATTCTCAAATTCTCGACCATGATCGCTTCTAATGGTACATATTTTGTTTTGTAATAGATTTTCAACCTTGGAACAAAATGTTATAAAGACATGTATAGTGTCATCTTTGGTTGCAAGAAAATGTACCCATGTATATCTACTATAATCATCAACAATAACAAAACAATATCTTTTGCCACCAATAGATTGTGTCCTCATAGGTCCAAATAAATCCATATGAATCAATTCTAAGGATCTACAGGTGCTAAGTACATGTTTGGGTTTAAAAGAGGTTTGTGTTTGCTTACCCAAGGTACATGGTTCACAATTTTCAATTTGATCAAAAGATAAATTAGGCAAACCACGAACAAGATCATATTTAACTAACTTTTTGATAACATGTGAACTAGCATGACCTAACTTTTTATGCCATAGTTGGAAAGTATTTTCATTTGCAAGTAAGCATTTTCCTACTACAGATTTCATAGAGTTAGGTCTAAGAAGATAAATCTTTCCAACTCGTTTTCCTTCATAAACACCATTTGTAGTGTTTTCTATTAATAACTTGCAGCAATTTTTGTTAAATAAAACTTCATATCCACTATCGCATAATTGACCAACACTTATTAAATTATGGTGCAAACCATCAACGAGTAAAACATTCTTTATTTTGAGGTTTGTACCAATGTTACCTATTCCAACGATTTTACCTTTACCATTATCTCCAAAGGTGACTGTTCCACTCTTCTTTTCTTCAAAAGTTTGAAACACATCCTTGTTTCTGGTCATGTGTTTGGAACATCCACTGTCGACCACCCAATCCTGCATTAAAATGTAGGTTTTGGTACCCATGTGATGGTCCGGTATGGTTAGAAGCATTTAATTACAGACTGAATAAAAATCTGACTCAGAACTTCAATCGGTCGACAAACGTTCGACCGACACCTCTCTCGGTCGAACAATCGTCGATCGAAAAAGTTTCTGTTTTACTCAGGTTGTTGCTGTAGATTTTAATTTGTTACAGGCATCTGGTCGATCGACAAAAGTTCGACTGATTATAATGTCGGTCGACAATACTTCGACCGAATGAGTTTCTGTTTCAGTACAGCAGTTCAGAAAATTACCACAATGCATGAAACCTTTTATTAAGTTGAGATAAGACAATATAATTTGCAAAAATGAGCATTGGATCATATCTCAACTGAATTTCATTCAAATCTACTAAGTTTGGGGTTTTGGGACCCAAACTAAGTCGGAATCCTTGGTCTTATAAGGGCATGAAAATGAATAATGTCCAAGACGTAGACAAAAATGGCAAGTAATAGAATCAACTTCATTTCTCTTTCTAGAAATTGTGTTCTTAGGTACAAACATAGTCTGAGTCTTGGATGCTTTAGTTCTTTTGGGTTGATTTTTCTTTGGGGCATATCCTAAACCTCTTCTTCCATTAAAACTAGAGGAAATTTTCAGAATGTTATTAAGAATGTATTTTCCTCTTAAGTCATTTAGGTTTCTTTGTAGCTTAGCAATGTCATCCATCTTCTTGTGTAGATCTTTTCTCGCTTGATCTAATTCAGATAATAGGGAGTCTCTTTCTTTTACAACATTGTCATAGTCTAGATGGTTACATAAAATTGGTTGAGTCTGAAAATCATTTAGTTTAGCTAACAAATTAGTCTTTTCTTGAGAAAGAAGATCAACATTTGTTTCTAGAGTAAGTAACTTTATAGTACAGTCATTTAAAGATGTTTTTAAAGACATATTCTCAAGATCAATGTTGTTCTTTTCAGAAGAGAGATCATTTATTCTAGTATATAACTCATCATTTGTTTTGGTAACCTTCTTTAGTTTCTTTTTGCAATCAACATACTTATCATGAGTTTCTTGCAGACTAGTAATCAACTCTTCTTTAGGAAGATCAAGAAGGCTTACCTCTTGAGAGTCTTCATCATCTTCTCTTGCCATTAGACATTCTACCTTTTCTTCTCCACTTTCACTCTCACTTGACTCGTCCCATGCATCTTTATAAGCTTTTTCTTCCTTCTTTTTGTGTGAACTTTTCTTTCCTTTCTTTGCTTTAGGGCATTCATTTTTGAGATGTCCTTTCTTTCCACACTCAAAACACCTAGGAGGAGATGAAGAAGAACTAGAAATTTTGTTAGATCTAAATCTTTTATATTTCTTACCATTGACAATCAAGGCTGCTTCTCCTTCTTCTTCACTTGACTCATCACTTTCCGGTGTAATGATTTTTGAAGCTTTTAGAGCCACATCCTTCTTTTTCCCTTGTTGTAGTTCACGTTCTCGTCTTTCTTCTTCTTCTAGGGTTGCTTCATGAGCTTCTAGGTTGCCAATGAGTTGTTCCATCCTCAGTCGGGTGAGGTCATTTGCTTCTTCAATGGCCGTCACCTAGGGCTTGTATTTGGGAGGAAGTGATCTAAGGATCTTTGACACCTGATCTTCCTCACTAATAACTTTACCTAAAGCATTCAAACCATTTACAATTGAAGAGAATTTTGCATACATATCTCTAATAGATTCATTCGGATCCATACAGAACTGTTCAAACTTTTGTTTAAGCATTCCAATTTTAGAATTCTTAACTTGAACAATCCCTTCATAAGTTATGGAAAGTCTATGCCAATTTTCATAGGCTGTTTCACAATTTGATATCCTATTAAATTCTCCTACTGAAATTGAACAATAGAGAATACTTACAGCCTTTGCATTCATTTGAGTTGACTTTACCGTATTGGTGTCCCAAGCTGCATATTCCACTTGAGGAAGCTCATAGGGGGTTGACACCATCCTCCATAGATCCCAACTAATCCCTTGGAAATAAAATTGCATTCTTCTTTTCCAGTAGGTGTAGTTAGTTCCATCGAATGCCGGAGGTCTAGCCACAAGTGTCCCTTCAAGGTTGAGGTTGTTGAGCAACCCGTCACCCATTCTTCAAGACTTGGTTAGGGTTCCTTGAAGCCTGCTCTGATACCAATCGAAAAACCACTAGAGGGGGGGGGTGAATAGGGTTTTAAAGTTAATTTAACAATTATTTAACTCAAACAACCACAAATGAAAAAGTAAGAAGGAGACAAGGGATTTAGAGTGGTTCCTACCTTAGCAAATACTAAGACAGTCAGTCCACTACCCGGTTTCTTACCCAACTAGGATTTTGAAAGTATTAATTTTATTACCTTCACAAGGAATTACACAAAATACAATACTTTCTTACACCCCTTTGAACAGCCTTCACTTTGAAGTAGATGCACCAACTCGAGGTAGCCTTCTTGAAGTAACTCCAAGCTCCCCCTTGAAGTATCCTTCCTCTTATAAGTAACCTCCCGTTGCACCAGCCTTCTTGAAGTAGTTCAAAGTCTCCTTATTCACCCAGAAGATCACGACCCTCTCCAATCCACAACCTCCAACCTAGGAGTAGCAAGGAGAGTACAAGCAATGAAAGTGAACAAGAAAGGAAAATGGAAATTTACAACTTATCCTTTGAAGCACAAGGCTTGATTTGCCTATATCAAGCGTGTAGATCTCCTAACCAATGTATATGGAAGTGTGATTGCTATGGATAGGAGATACTAGCCTATAGGACACGAATTTAGAGCAAGGTGAAGAGTAGCCAATTACAAGTATTGCTCAATTGCTCAAAAACAGGTTGCTAATGCAAGTGTATGCTGAAAGATTGCTCAAGTGTAGAATAAGTGAGTTTAGGTGTCCTAAGGCATGTCCTATTTATAGGAATGACCTACAAGTGCTTAAGGACGTTCTAGACACTTTCTAGAGGTTTCTAAGTGCTTAACTAGCCGTTAGGTATAAGTTAGTTGCATTAGCAATGGCTAGTTAATTAATTCTGCAGTTGATGTCAGAGTCCACCTCGGTCGAGAAATTGTCGACCGAGATACCTACTCGGTTGAAGTTTTATCGACCGACAGGCTCTCTTGATCAAGTGTTTGCAACGTTCATCTCCAACTGCCAACTACCTTGTCAACTGTGTCTAACGGCTACCTGGGTCTTTCTCAGTCGAGAAGCTTGTCGACCGAGAGTGTCTCGGTCGAGGAATCTATCGACTGAGATTGACCCTGTTTCAATGTTTCAATTTAAAGTACTAAGTATGTATGTGAGTGTGCATATGTGACACTATTGAAGGGGATGCCCTATCTAAGTGTAGTGATTGGCTAGGGAAGATCTAACACTTGATTTACATGATGTCTAAGTACTTGTACATTATATACTTGTACAAGTTTTACAATTGATTACATTCATGAAATTAAAGCAATTTAGCATGTAGATCTTCCATGATATTTATCATCCACCTTATTCCTGCAACACTCAAGTAGCACGTTAGATCACAAGAATGAAATGTTTGTCATTATCAAAACAAAGGGATTTACTGATGTCCATTTAGCCAACAAATTAGGCCAAACTGGGACCAGGTTTAGACCTTGCATGAACCAACTGCTACATTGATGATTATATCATGGTAACACTCAATTGCAATTTTGTGTAGTTCCTTATCAAAACATTCAAAAAATCATAACTTGCTAACTACTTGTCCAAAATGTATGAAATTATGTACCAATTTTATCAACTCGACAAGCTCTATGCTATGATCATAGTTACATGCCCTAATTCTGATGTCTGTTCAATTGATTTGCTAAAAATATGAACTTGAGCTTATTTGACCATGGTAAATTCTTGAATATGTTAAATATTGGAACTTTGATGCATCTCTACCCTCCTAATCATCAAATCAGTAACTCATAATTTCTTATGTACATATTTGAACTCCTAATCATCCCTATTGCCTGTGAATGTCCTCGAATTGCAAAAAGTGACTTGTTTTTTAAATTTAATGACGTACCTTGCCCTAAGTTTCTAAGCATGCCTCCTAACAAAACCTAATGTTTGGCCAACATCAAAATCAATGTCAATACCCCTCCATGACATTATATCACCCCATGGACCTCTTTTTACCATGTTTATTCTATATGGTACCTAATGCTTGAATGTGTCACCCTCTTGATGATTCATGACAATACTTAAACATAGTGCGGTTATCGGTCCTCTTATGAATCACACTATATTAGATCCTTAGAAATAGTAAGTTCATCATATTGGGTGATCTTAATGCCAGTCCAGCACCACTTGATATATGATGGTTTGTGTAACCCTAAGCACCCTAGTGGTTGCCTTAGGTGATTTATATTGTATGCTTGTCTTTCTTGTGCCCCAAATGTAATATTGATCTTGTCTCTTGTCCTTCCCCTTCTAAATTAGGGAATACCCTAATAGTTGTGATGACTTGGACGTAGATGTCTCACCTATGTAACATGTCACTCCTTGATGGTATATGTGAACTATCTTGTTGTATTCTAGTATGTGAGAGGTTGAACCCAATGTTGTAACAATGATTCCCAGACTTAGATGGTCATCCACCCATCTTTGAGATATGCTAATGTTGTCTTTAACTTGTTGTTCTAAACCATCTTTTATGCATAGATCTCTGGTCTTGATGAACTATGAACCTTCTTTCCGTATTATGAGTCTTATGACCTTGTAATATCCACAAGTGACATGAATAATAAAATAGTGAAACAAAATGAATAGAAACTCAAATGAATTGACACTTGAACCCCACCTTCATGATGGTCTCTAAGCCTATAAATACCATCAAATATACTAATAAGAAACTTGAACCCTAACTTGGCCAAAACCCTAAAATGAAACTAGTTAGTGTTAATGATGAAAATCTAATGCATGTATGTAATATTGTGCTTAATCAGGTTTGTCTTATGATCTAGATGGTCAAGGATAAGTTAGCTTATCAAATCTCTAAATTAGGTATGGGATTTAAATAATTATATGACTATGGCTTTCTTTTTTGAAGTGTGATACATATGTATTCTCATTTACATTCCCAATTACCATGTAGTACTTTAGTATTGTAATCAATGTTTGTCTCATGTCCTTATTTTATAACTTGCAAAATAATATAGAAACTCCATTATAAAAACCTTGTGCACCTACGTGTATTTTCGGGATAAGGACATGAGGCTGGGCGTCCTACTTGAGTTGTCAAGATAGGGCAGACCATGTCGATAAAAGGGTTAACTCTTGTCAATGGCCTGAGGTCCCTTATGTGGAAAAGGGTTAGCTAATCTTGAGTGTCCATAGGGACTCTTCCAAATGGAAATTAGTCAATAAAAGGTCTTATCAATACATGATATGATGGTATAATTGGAGTAAAATGATATAAAACATGGGCTCTCTCTTTGCTAAATACTTTACTTGCTTATTTTTATTTTTTTACTTCTGTAAATCTTTTCAGATGATACAAAGCTTAGGTATATGCATCTTTTAGCCCTGTACTCAAGACCTCATGTTCTTGACCCGCCTTGTTTCATGTATTTTATAGGTTCATAGATGGATAGAATTTGATGGTCTTAGTGATCTATGTTAGGTGTACTTGTTATAAGATCCCTAGTGTACATGAGCAGACTTGTACAATTTGACTCTTCAATAAGTAATTGAATATTACAATAAAATAATGTTGCTTAATATATCTTATTGAATTTTGAGACTATGATTGGTGTTTTTATCTTGTTGTTTGTTCATGTATGCTAAGCTTTATGCTTGCAAATTTGCACTTTAGTATTACCATGCTAGGGATGAACGCCTAGGTCCTATCACCATTCACTTTATAGTCATTTGGATTTATGATTTGGGTAACAAATAGTTCCATGACAACAACTCTGGTAGCTATTATTGTAGGCAAACTCTATAAAACTTATATGCACATCCCATCTTCCAAGAAACTACAAAATACATTCTCTCAATAAATCCTTGAGAATCTGAATGGTCCTTTCCGACTGACCATCTATTTGTGGGTGAAAAGTTGTACTAAATGTTAGTTGTACCCCTATAGCTGTATGAAGACGTTCCCAAAACCTACTTGTAAACTATAGGCCTCTATTAGATACTATGGTAATTGGAATACCATTCATATGAACTATATACACACACACACACACACACACACATATATATATATATATATATATATATATATATATATATATATATATATATATATATATATATATAGTGGAGTGATCTAGTGAGAGCCCTATGATCATGAGAGCATGAGAGCCTTATGAATAACTCTTACAAATGACATTCTAATCATGATCAAACCATACAGATTGGAAGACTACCACTATATGTACCTACCGAAAAAATTTCAAACATACCAGACATGTAGATTGTCCGCAATAATGGAAACAATTTCAATGCTCCTTATTGTGTTTAGAGCTGAACATTAGATGCAATAAATGCAAATTGCATTTATGAATAATCAAATGAAAACTTATCATAGTAAAATTTTGTATGAAGGTAGTATCAATGATGTTCTTTCCATCCGTATGATTGGATTTGAAAAATAAACTATAATTTTGTAGTTATTCAAAGGGCTCTCATGCTCTCATATAAGTAGGGCTCTCATAGGATCATGCCTCTCTCTCTCTCTCTATCTATATATATATATATATATATATATATATATATATATATATATATATATATATATATATATATATATATATATATATATATATATATATATATGTGTGTGTGTGTGTGTGTGTGTGTGTGTGTGTGTGTGTGTGTGCCAAATTCTCTACTGTATATGTCATCTTTACTGGAAGGAAGTGGGCTAACTTTGTCAACCTGTTGACTATCACCCAAATGGAATCATGACCTTTGTCTGACCTAAGAAAACCAATCACAAAGTCCATGGTAATATGATCCAATTTCCACTTTAGTATCGAAAAAGGTTGTAACGTCCTTGCAAGCTTCTGATGTTCTACCTTAGCCTACTGACAAACTGGACACTTAGCAACAAACTCTGTCACATCACACTTTAGAACTGGCCACCTGTATATATCCTTCACATTGTGGTACATCTTGGTACCGCTAGGGTGAATTGTGTACATTGAGGATTGAGCCTCCTCAAGCACCATCTTCCTTAGGCCATCAATATCTAGAACCACTATCCCGTTGTGAAAGCAAACTGTCCCATCATTTGTCTCATGAAATCCATCATAGTTCTTACTGCCAAACTCTAACTTGATGTTCTCTATCATAGTGTCACTCTTTTGACTGTCTTGAATCTACTGTAATAGGGTAGATTTTACCTACAACTTTGCTAACAATCCAGGTAACAAGGAAACTTTCATCTGTACATTCATCTGGCAAAGAGAAACTAACATGTCCTACTTGTGACACACCATAGAATGTAACTATGTCGTGTTTACAAATGATGACGTAGATGACTTTCAACTTAACAAACCAACCACCAAATTATCCTTCCTTGAATGGTAGGCTATGTTGCAGTCATAGTCATTGATCAAATCCATCCATCTCCTCTGCCTCATGTTTAGATCCTACTTTGAGAAGATATATTGAAGCTTCTTGTGGTCGATGAAGATCTGACACTTCTCTCCATACAAATAGTGTCTCCAAATATTCAGGGCATGAACCCTAACTTCTTGCTCCATATCATGCATTAGATAGTTCTCCTTGCATTTCTTAAGCTGTCGCAAAGCAAAAGAAATCACATTCTTGTCCTTCATCAACACATATCCCAAACTATTTCTCCAAGCATCACAAGAAATGATGTAGCCTTTCCCTTGTTCTGGAAGGACTAAAACTGGAGCACTGATCAATGTCTCCTTCAACAACTGGAAAGAAAGCTAACACTTTCCATCCCAGATAAAAGAAACACCTTTCTTTGTTATCTTGGTTAGGGGTAACTCTACAACACTAAAATTCTTGATGAATCTCCTATAGTAACCAGCCAAGCCTAGGACACTTTGGACCTCAGTCGGTGTCTTGGGTTTCTCCCACCCCAACACTGAATCAACCTTTTTTGGGTCTACACAAACACCCTTATCCAATATGATGTGACCAAGAAAAGATACCCCTGTCAACAAAAACTCACACTTGCTAAACTTGGCATACAAGTGATGCTGCCTCAACAACATCAAAGCCAGCGAAGGTGCTTCTCATACTATTGTCTGTCCCTAGAGTATATCCAAATATCATTTATGAACACCACCAAAACCTAATCCAGATATGGTCAAAACACCTTGTTCATCAGGTCCATGAATGATGTCAATGTGTTGGCTAACCCAAACAACATAACCAAAAACTCATAATGACCATACTTAGTTCTAAAAGCACTCTTAGGTATGCCATCTGCCTTAATCCTTAGCCGGTGATATCCCAATCTCAGATCTATCTTGGATAACAATGTAGTACCTCTAAACTGATCAAACTATTCATAAATCCTCAATAATGGGTACTTGTTCTTTACTGTAACCTTGTTCAACTACCTCTAATCTATAAACAGCCTCATAGAACCATCCTTCTTCCTAAAAAACAACACAGGAGAATCCTAAGGGGAAGTGCTGGTCAGATGAAACCCTTCTCCAACAACTCTTGAAATTGTTTCATCAACTCCTACATCTCTATAGATGTCATTTATAAGGTCACTGTGCTATGGGTTGTGTTCCAAGAACAAGATTGATATCAAAATTGTCTCTCTATGAGGGTGAACACTAGGAAACTCTTCAGGAAAGACATCCTCAAACTCTCACACTATAAGTACATCGTGGATACCAGGACTCCTCCTCTTGGTATCCAAAACATGTGCCAATAAGGCCACACACCCCTAGATCATCAACCTTTCCACTGTCATAGCCGACACCAAACATGTAGGAATAATCTTCCCATCCCCTTGGAAGACCCACAAAACATCTCCTTCACATAATGTCACCACTTTGGAACTACAATACAAAACAACCTTGTACTTCTCTAAGGTAACCATCCTTAGGATCACATTGAATCCATGCATATCATGTGCCATCAGATCCACTTGAATGATCCATCCAAAGAGTGAAAGAAAGCAAGATGGATACACCTCCTGCAAATCAGCAGAACCTACAAGAGGGGTTTCAAGAAAAAGGCTATCAGATCTACTACAAAATGGTAGATTACAACTATGTATCACCTTTCTAGTGAAGAAAATTGCATCACACCCGAGTCAACCAAAACATATACAAAAGAAGAAAAAGATAAGTCAGAATGAAAATGTTCCATATGATCTCTCATGACCCATGGATTGACCACTCCCTCCGGCTGACTAATAGCATAGAGTCTAGCCATTGCCTGTTGTCATCCACGACCCCTACTAGATGGCCCAAAAGATTCTTCCTATGATTCTTGACCACATCCTCTATCACCACCACCACTACTATTCTACTACTTCTATGAACCTCGCTGGCTCTATCTTAGCTGATGTGTCACTTCTTCATCCTTTATAGGGAATGTCCATTTCATATTCCCTACTTGTCCTCACTTATGGCAAGTCCTCAAGTCATACTATGTTATAAATGGTCATGTCCCTGATACAGAGGTTGCACTGCGTGCTCCTTTTGGTGGAAAGTTGTGACCTCCCCCTTACTCGAGAACCATTGTGACTGTACTTATGATCTCGGTTCAAAAAAAGTTGATCACTGTTGTGAATGTAGACATGAGAGCCTTGGATTTCTAAAGACACCAGTTGATTGCCCTTGAAACTAAGCTAACCTCTTCTTAGTGTTGGCTTCATGCTTCTCGATAGTAGACCTCTCAATCCACCTCACAGACTCCACAAAGGTAGACAACCTCTCTCTATTCTCCAAAGCATACACTGTTGTAGACAACTTCGTGCTCAAACCCTTCTCAAAGCTATGAATTCTCTCCTTCTTTGTCACTACCATATGAGGATAAAAACTCAAAAGCTCTATAAACTTAGCCTCATACGCGTTGATGGATATTGAACCCTGACACAACTTCTCAAACTACATTGTCTTCTTGTCCAGAAACATCTCTAGGAAGTAATTGTTGGCTAAATGGACATCTATAAAATCCCTTTGTTTTGATTATGACAAACATTTCATTCTTATTTATCTGACGAGCTACTTGAGTGTGCAGGATGACACAACTATAAGGGAAATCCAACATGAAGTATTTATATTTTCATGCAAATGTAATCATTGTAAAAACTTGTACAGAATTATAATGTACAAGTACTTAGAATCGCATGTAAATCAAGCATTGGATTTTCCCTAGCTAAACACCTTAGTCATCCATTCAATAGGACCACCTATGCACACATACGTATAACTAGTGCCTAACTTGAAACCTTAAAACAGGATCTCTCTCGGTCGACCAACTCCTCGACCGAGACACTTTCGGTCGACCACACTCTCGATCGAGAAAGATCCAAGTAGCCGTTAGACATATCTGCATATAACTTGAGAAAAGAGAAGCCTGTCGGTCGACAAGTTCTCGACCGAGAGGTGTCTCGGTCGACCTTCACTCGACCGAGACGATCTCTGCAATTAGCCGTTAGACTAAACTGACAAGTTAGTTGGCAGTTGGAAATAGACGTTGCATTCAGAGAGCCTGTCGGTCGACGACACTTCGACCGAGTGGGTGTCTCGGTCGACCGTTTCTCGACCGAGACGATCTCTGACAGAATCTGCAGAGTAAAGCAATTAGCCGTTGTTAAAGCAACAACTTTGTACCTAACGGCTAGTTAAGCACTTAGAAACCCCTAGAAGCTGTCTAGAACGTCCTTAAGCATACTTAGGTCATTCCTATAAATAGGACAAGCCATAGGACATTAGAAGACACTTCTTACACTTGCTATACTTGAGAAAATACTTGAGCCCTCTTGTGCAATCTGTGTGAACTGAGCTTTGTGATCAATTGGCCATTTTCCCTTTAGCTCAAGCTCGTCCTATAGGCTAGATTTTCCTAACCCTAGCAATCACAAGTCCATCATATTGGCTAGGAAAATCCAAACGCTTGATCTAGGGAAATCAAGCCTTGAGCTACAAGGATAAGTTGTATTTTCTTTTATTCCTTTCTTGTTCCTTGTATTACTTGTACTCTCCTTGCTACTCCAGGTAGGAGGCTGCGGATTGGAGAGGGTGAAGCTCTTCGTGGTGAAGAGGAAGACTTTGGACTACTTCAGAAGGCTGTCTTGACGGGAAGCTACTTCGAGAGGAAGGCTACTTCAAGGGGGAGCTTGAAGTTACTTCAAGGAAGGCTGCTTCGAGGTTGGCAAGACTACTTCAAGGTGAAGGCTGTCCAAAGGGTGTTTAGAAAGTATTGTAAATTTTATGTAACATCCTTGAGAGGTAATAAAATTTAGTACTTTCAAAATCCCGGTTGGGTAAGCAACCGGGTAGTGGACTGACTCCTTAGTATTTGCTAAGGTGGAACCACTCTAAACACCTGTGTTCCTCTTCTTAATCTTTAGTTTGGTTGTTTGAGTTTAAATTATTTTAAAATCTCTATAAAACTCTATTCACCCCCCCCTCTAGAGGTTTTCAGTAATGACTCACAAAATCTCACCAAAACTCTTCCAAACTCACAACAACTCATGGTCTTTTCTCCTCTTCTATGGCCTACCAGTGGCTAGCATTTCCCTTCAACAGGTAAACAACATGCTTCACCTTGTCCTCTTATAGGATGTTCAAGATCTTGAATTCCTTCTTGTGACAGACTAAAATGTGTATACTAATCTATCTTGAAATATAATTCATCACTTTTCCAAAATTGAGCTTATCCCTTCAATCCAAATCTGATTCAATTATTCTAACAAATTATTCAATACAAATCAGCCTTCATTTGATATTCTTGCCTTTAATTGAATTCTTTTTCCTCACATGATTATGTTTACAAATGAATCCCTCAATTAGTCTCGTGAGCCACTTTAGCATTGTTTACAACAATTTGGCATCCTTGTTCTCGAATAATTTGGTTTAGACTAATATTTTAAGCTAAACATATGCTTCTAACTAATGGGTTTGGAATCACTACAAAACATTAAGGACCAAGAGATATCCATTTTGTATATATGTTGGAAATAATTAGAATTAACCACATCATGACTATAACTATACGAATTAATATTTCTAGTGTGTAGATTTAGTAATGATTAAATGCATGGTCAATTTCTCAAAATGCTTGGGATTTTGATTTAGAAGTCATGAAAGATTTTAGAAGATAATGGACTTTTTATCATAATTAATTTTCTATTTATTAGCTAAACTAGAAACAAAGAATACACCATCTCAATTGGGACTTCTCTCCTCCTCACCAGGAAACGAAGATGAAGCCATTTCTCATCTCCAAAACCCATAGCCCGATTATTTCTTCTTCCGTGACTGAACACGACCGTGCATTGCTTGAAAGGAAATGACCGCATGATGTCATCCGTTTTCCCTGCCTCCTCCTTCTCCTCCCTTCCCCTCCTCCTCAAAAGTGCATGGGAACGCCACCCTCAAACCCTAGTCTCCTCCTGGCCCTATATAACCCTTTGACGCCACCAACAATGAGCAAGACAATCCCAAGCCTGATTTACAACTCCATGACTTTGGTAGCAGGAAGTCGGTCCCGATCAAACTGCCACCTCAGTTACCCTAGTCGTAGAGCCACCACATCCATCAAACTCCTTGCAATTTTATAACACTACACCTAACCCAACCTACAACACAATCAGACCCCGATGCCAGCGACCTGTGTTGGAGCACAGCCGCTGCCTCTCTTCATCATCACCATCAGCCGCTCAAGATCTTCCAATCTCCACCCTATGCTCCTTCGTCCACCACGACGCCCACTCTCACTCATAGCCGCACGCTATAGCCATCGCCACCCCCTGCAATGGCAGCGACACATCTCTTCCACCCTAAACTGTCGACCATCCTCCTGAGCCACATACTCTTTGTTTTCCTTCTCACTGGCAGTAGTAGCACTCGGCCTGGTGCACACCGAAGAGCCTCCACCATGGCATCTCCTTCCCCGACCTCTCCTCTCTGACTTGCTTTTAGGTTCTACCATCAATGACCATTGACCATCGTACTCCCTCAACCTGCTGCTCTGCTAGAGCCTCACCCGACACCATGACACATACCTGTGCCACCCTCCACAACACGGGTACCACAAACCGTAGTTCCTACGATGGTTGTAAGACAACCTTTCTTCTATCGGTAGGGATCATCACGACTCTTGCACTGCATCTAAGATCTACACCTACGCCTCCACTGCCTTCTTTTCCTTTAGTCTACTGTGCCGAAGACCAGCGTTGAACCTCACCAGCCACCACTAATTCCTCGATACTGTCACTACTACCACGGCGAATACCAATAGGTGAGCCAACTGCATGACCGTGCAGCCAAGACGAGATCACAACCAAGGCATTGACACATCACAAGGTACATACACCATGACGAATCCTCTTCATTTTCTATTCTATATGTAAAATCAATCACGGTCTACCATACAAAGGCAAGGTCAATAAATCCATACTATGATATATGAATCAAATTACAAACGATGAAACACCCTAACCACCTAAAAGCCTTGCCTAAGAACATCTATATCACCTATGTAATATGTCTATTATGAAATCTAGGAACTATAATAAAGCATACAAAATAAAGAGAAAATTAGGAAGTATCCTCAAAAACTATAGTCCAATATTTAAGACTAAATTCTTATAGTATTAAGTCATATTTCCTTATTTTTATTAGTTTAATTATATTATTCGACCATTAAGGACCAACATGAAGGAATAAGTATATTAAGGAATAAATGTGGGAAACCAAAGGGAATACACTTGACAACCTTATTATAATACTACCTTATATATACCTAAGGATATTAAGAGACATATGTGGAAAAAATAAAATTCAAAAGGTTTAAGATAATAGTTATAATACAAATTTTGCAACCTATAAAGGTGTAGAAAACCAATTTCTCGATATGGTTTCATAGTGCAAATATATAAATATATGCACGTGATCGATACTATATGTATTCCCTAATGGGTATGTAACATACGAATACATAAAGCATGTACATAGTGAACATGGATAATGATTAGAATATCATATGTGACTATATGTATAAATATGGGTGCCATACTAATGACTCACACGAGATGTTACAACAACCAAAAGCAATCATTCAATGTAATACTCCCTAAGGGTAAAATGGTAATTTCACCTAATAAGAAACGAGAAAGTGATTCCAAGCCAAGAAACATCAAATAACTCTAATACCTCCTCTCTTTCTAGATTCTTAAGGAAATTGCATCGTTGATCCTTGTGTGCAACTTGATTGGAAGTTCTCGATTTGGAACATGTACTTAATTATCAATTATTTATTGAACTATTTATTTCCCTCTTGGATCTCATCTATGTAACTTTGAAAAATGGTGAACCATTTTATTAGCCTTTTCCTTATTTTTAAAGTTCACCACAACTATATTTGAAAGTTGAATATTATAGAGAAATTGAAATGTTGTAGATTTAGACATTGGCACAAAAAACTCGAAATATTGGCTAAAGAGCTTTGGCTCACTAGATCTGGTGGGTTACGACCCCCAACCATGCACAATGGATAATGGACAATTAGAGGTCCCCCAGTACTGGTTACCCCCATAGGAGAAGTGTCATTCTCTCATAGAGGGGAGAACACTAGGCAACTAGCCACTGGAGAAGACAAAATATTAGATTGATTGTGCCACTAGATAAATCATTTCATTTTGAATAATTTGATATGTTGATATTTGTTTGAGGAACCTCGTTGTTGATTCTAGTTACCACTCTAAATTATTTTACCCCTTTTGAAATTATCATGGTAACTAGTTCATTTTTTTTGCTATTATCATAGTCCACCAAGAAATCTTACCCAAATTTGATCTATAAATCTTTATTTTTTTAATAGTTCAATAATTGGATTTAGTACCAGCTTTGCTGACCCTTTTATTTTCCCTTGAATGGGGTTCATGTGTGGTTTTGTTCCTTTGGGAACTCATGGGAAGGTAATAGATGGAAGAGCTTGAAGAGACATACACTGGGTAGTCCTCCGTTGAAGACTAGATAGAATGAATTCTATTTCTTAAACTTGTAATCATATTTGTAAGCTTATGTGACTCTGATGTACACACATGATTGATATAAAGATTGTTTATAATTCTGATATTATTTTGTAAATATTTGATCGTAAAGATTGAGTCTTTACAACATGGTATCAGAGCCATAAATAGTCGGCACTCATGCATGTCTCGTGGAAATTAGGGTTAAGTAGGAACACAAATGGAGTAGTAGAACATAGAAAAGAAAAGTTAGACAATGAACTTAGGTATAATTGATGTTGTTATTAAGAGATACATGTGATACAAATGGAAAACATACTAGCCTAGGATGTGAGACATGTACCCTAAACTAAAAATTTATGAGACATACCTAGTTAAAATACTAGATTTTGAACTTCTATAGGCATGGATTTACATGAAGATATTGTTGAGATATGAACTTAAGTTGTAAGTAGTAACCGTTGAAAAAAAAATTATACACAATATAAACATCATTGTAACATTAGTGACAAATATGTGAGATTAAAATTGATATAGTATTGATAACCATATATCACCAATAAGCTTGGGTTTTAACTCAAACTTTTGATAATGATGGCCAAGGCTAACAAATTGAATATTTCAACTCTCATATTGGAATAAGATGTTAGAAGACTGATGGGTAGATTTTCAAAGTAGAATTTGAACCTAAACCAATTTAGTGACCCCATACGATAGTAAGAGGATGGTTGGATCATCATAAATAGGACCTATAGCAATTGATGGAAACTTGGGATTGCATTTTGTTTAAGTTGACACTTCAATAAGAAAAATTATTGTGTTAGAATATTTTGTGGATCAAACTATAGAAGGATTATCACCATGAAGAAATATTTGATTTCGGGGACGAAATCTCTTCGAAGGGTGGAAGAGTTGTAACATATTGAAATGTGTATACTAAATCTATCTTGAACTATAATTCATCACTTTTCCAAAATTGAACTTATCCCTTCAATCCAAATCTGATTCAATTATTCTAACAAATTATTTGATACAAATCAGTCTTCATTTGATATTCTTGCCTTTAATTGAATTCTTTTTCCTCACATGATTATGTTTACAAATGAATCCCTCAATTAGTCTCGTGAGCCACTTTGGCATTGTTTACAACAATTTGGCATGCTTGTTCTCGAATAATTTGATTTAGACTAATATTTTAAGCTAAACATATGCTTCTAACTAATGGGTTTGGAATCACTACAAAACATTAAGGACCAAAAGATATCCATTTTGTATATATGTTGGGAATAATTAGAATTAACCACATCATGACTATAACTATACAAATTAATATTTCTAGTGTGTAGATTTCGTAATGATAAAATGCATGGTCAATTTCTCAAAATTCTTGGGATTCTGATTTAGAAGTCATGAAATATTTTAGAAGATAATGGACTTTTTATCATAATTAATTTTCTATTTATTAGCTAAACTGAAAACAAAGAATACACCATCTCAATTGGGACTTCTCTCCTCCTCACCAGGAAATGGAGATGAAGCCGTTTCTCATCTCCAAAACCCATAGCCCGATTGTTTCTTCTTCCGTGACTGAACACGACCGTGCATTGCTTGAAAGGAAATGACCGCACGATGTCGTCCGTTTTCCCTGCCTCCTCCTTCTCCTCCCTTCCCCTCCTCCTCAACAATGCATGGAAATGCCATCCTCAAACCCTAGTCTCCCCCTGGCCCTATATAACCCTTTGACGCCACCAACGATGAGCAAGACAATCCCAAGCCTGATTTACAACTCCATGACTTCAGCAGTAGGAAGTCGGTCTCAATCAAACTACCACCTCAGTTATCTTGGTCATAGAGCCACTGCATGTAGCAAACGCCTTGTGATTTTAGAACACTGCACCTAACCCAACCTGTAGCACAATCGGACCCCGATGACGGCGGCCTATGTTGGAGCACCGCCACTGCCTCTCTTCATCATCACCATCAACTGCCCAAGATCTTCCAATCTCCACCCTATGCTCCTTCGGCCACCACGGCACCCACTCTCGCTCATAGCCGCACACTATAGCCATCACCACCCCATGCAATGGAGGCGACACATATCTTCCACCTTAAACCGTCGACCGTCCTTCTGAGCCACAGAGTCTATGTTTTCTTTCTCACTGGCAGTAGTAGCACTCGGTCTGGTGCACACCGACGAGCCTCCACCATGGCATCTCCTTCCCTGCCCTCTCCTCTCTGACCTGATTTCAGGTTCTACCATCAATGACCATTGACCATCGTACTCCCTCAACCTGCTACACTGCTAGAGCCTCACCCGACACCACGAAACATACCTGCACCACCCTCCACAACACGGGTACCACCAACCCTAGTTCCTATGATGGTCGTAAGATGACCTTTCTGCTATCGGTAGGGAGCATCACGGCTCCTACGCTGCATCTAAGATCTACACCTATGCCTCCACCACCTTCTTTTCCTTTAGTCTGCTGTGCTGAAGACCAGCGTTGAACCTCACCAGCCACCACTAATTCCTCGATGTTCTCACTACTACCACGACGAATACCAGCAGGCGAGCCAACTGCATGACCGTGCAGCCAAGCCGAGATCACAACCAAGGCATTGACACATCACAAGGTATATACACCATGACGAATCCTCTTCATGTTCTATTCTATATGTAAAATCAATCACGGTCTACCATATAAAGGCAAGGTCAATAAATTCATACTATGATATATGAATCAAATTACAAACGATGAAACACCCTAACCACCTAAAAGCCTTTCCTAAGAACATCTATATCGCCTATGTAATATGTCTATTATGAAATCTAGGAACTATAATGAAGCATACAAAATAAAGAGAAAATCAGGAAGTATCCTCAAAACTATAGTCCAATATTTAAGACTAAATTCTTATAGTATTAAGTCATATTTCCTTATTTTTATTAGTTTAATTATATTATTCGACCATTAAGGACCAACATGAAGGAATAAGTATATTAAGGAATAAATGTGGGAAACCAAAGGGCATACACTTGAAGACCTTATTATAATACTACCTTATATATACCTAAGGATATTAAGAGACATACGTGGAAAAAATCAAATTCAAAAGGTTTAAGATAATAGTTATAATACAAAATTTGTAACCTATAAAGGTGTAGAAAACCAATTTCTTGATATGGTTTCATAGTGCAAATATATAAATATATGCACGTGGTCAATACTATATGTATTCCCTAATGGGTATGTAACATACGAATACATAAAATATGTACATAGTGAACATGGATAATGATTAGAATATCATATGTGACTATATGTATAAATATGGGAACCATACTAATGACTCACACGAGATGTTACAACAACCAAAAGCAATCATTCAATGTAATACTCCCTAAGGGTAAAATGGTAATTTCACCTAATAAGAAACGAGAAAGTGATTCCAAGCCAAGAAACATCAAATAACTCTAATACCTCATCTCTTTCTAGATTTTTAAGGAAATTGCATTGTTGATCCCTGTGTGCAACTTGATTGGAAGTTCTCGATTTGGAACAGGTACTTAATTCTCGATTATTTATTGAACTATTTATTTCCCTCTTGGATCTCACCTATGTAACTTTGAAAAAATGGTGAACCATTTTATTAGCCTTTTCCTTATTGTTAAAGTTCACCACAACTACATTTGAAAGTTGAATATTATAGAGAAATTGAAATGTTGTAGATTTAGACATTGGCACAAAAAACTCGAAATATTGGCTAAAGAGCTTTGGCTCACTAGATCCGGTGGGTTACGACCCCCAACCCTGCACAGTGGATAATGGACAATTCGAGGTCCCCCAGTACTGGTTACCCCCACAGGCGAAGTGTCGTTCTCTCATAGAGGGGAGAACACTAGGCAACTAGCCACTGGCGAAGACAAAATATTAGATTGATTGTGCCAATAGATAAATCATTTCATTTTGAATAATTTGATATGTTGATATTTGTTTGAGGAACCTCGTTGTAGGGTCAAACTAAGGCATCACAGGCTGTTCTGGCCCTGTTACTGGCACCCTACAACCATCTACCAGCATCCTACCACCACATCCTAGCTTGACATTTCTACTCTCCGCATGTTCTTCATGTTCTCCAAACATATTTTCATAGACATGATCTATGATAAGATATGTTGGATTTCATAAGCACAAACACAAACCTAAGTCCTATGTCCTTGTAGAATAAAAAAACCTAAAGCTTTGTTAACAACCTTGATTATGATGCCTTTTCACGCTAAATGAGATTACTTAAAACAAAACACACAGTCAACTACTAATTAACCACATAAATAAAAAAGAAGGTAAATTGAAACTGATGTAAACATTACCATTATGTTTAGAAACATTTACATAAAGGTCCAACAACTTACATATCAGTGCATACCATATATGTATTTACATGTATGTCTAATGTACTCAACTACAACCTGTATACAAAAGAATTTGTTTCACTTATGCATGCCATATACAAGCATTGTCATACTGCCAAAAACTCGAGTTGATATACATATCATCTAAAAAGCATCCCCTACCCGAAACTGAGAGTACATGGATGACTCTAGGACACTACTAACTACTAGCCTACCTTCTGCCCCTACTTCTCTTCAAGATGCCCTTCCTCACCACCACGATCATGACGACATGGCTGATGACCACCTAAAAGATGCGGTGAACCACGAGGTGAGACCAACATCCCAATGAGAGATATAACTCTCAACAAGAGTTACTGATTATAACATATTATATTATAAAACAAGTTAAGCAGATTCAACAAGTTAAACATATAGGCATAATGACATCCATATTAAGAAGTATATAAATAAACACACAAGACTATCATTTACTTAACAGTTAACATTCTTGCTACATTAAATAACAACTAGCAATATAAAAAAAAAAGCAAGTGTAAATATCCGATGTGAATCATGTTAAACCCTAAATAGATATACTACACGACTGGATTACATATTTTATTTGGCGTTGGGGATTTTTGGGTATACCACTCAAATTTCAACTGAGAACTACTAAGTCAAAATTAGTTACACATAAGATCTAGGAGAGCCTAGATCCTAAGATCTCATCCACCCTTGGTCAATACGAGTTCACCACAATGACATAATAGTCCAACTGCAAAATAGCCTAGCCCGCCCTTTATATATAGGTCATGGCACTAGTAACCAATGTATACAAACCCTAACATTCGAGGTAAATTTGGAGCTATCCTCAAGCACATCACGCACACACACAAATACATACATGTATATATGTATTGTGTGTGTATATATATGTATATATATATGTATGTATATATATATATATATATATATGTATATATACATATATATATAGACACACACACACACACACACTATATATATATATATATATATATATATATATATATATATATATATATATGGGCGTTCATTCGTTGCCCGCGCGAGTAACTTGGATTTTTGCTACCCTGCAGCCAAAAAAGTAACTCTCCTAGCCAAAAAAGTAAGTCTGCTGTAAAAAAAGTAACTATGGTGACCAAAAAAGTAACTCTGCTGGCCAAAAAAGTAACTCTATACAAAATATACAGCAGAAATATATAAGGACGGGTTTTTTGATTTTGGAGGGGCAAATGATATTATTTTTGGCCAAAATTTTTTGGAGAGCTAGACAAAATAGTCCTCTACAATTGCGAATTTTTTTTTAAAAAAAAGTGATGGGAAGGGTGGGCGGGTAGCTACCCGCGCGGGCAATAAAGATGGGCCATATATATATATATATATATATATATATATATATATGACTAAAAATCTTGACTCATACACATATGATCAGAAATCTTATCAACCATAGAGTCAGAAATTCTCATCGACCATGATGTCAAAACCCTTGGAAACCATAAAGTCATAACTCTTGGTGACCACTAGGGTTAGGAGACTTTGGAGACTGCTAGGGTTAGGTAACATTGGCGACCTCTAGGGTTAGGAAACATTGGCGACCGCTGGTCTAGGTAACATAGATGACCGTTAGGGTTAGGTATCTCTTTGACCAACATGAAGCCAAAACATTAGAGACCACATAGATTGAAATCTTGGCAACCATCAAGAGAGAAACAAATCTTGGTGACCATACATAATCAAAATCTCATCAACCACATTGAAACAAATCTTGGAGACAAACATGTATTCAAAATTCCTTGGTGACTAACAAGGAGTTCAGAACATAGCGACCAACATGGAATTAAAAATGTCATTAGGCATGAAGTCAAAACCTTGGTGACCAACATGTTCAAAATCATGGCAACCATCAAATTGAAAATCTCATCGACCATCATGGAATCAGATTTTGGTGACCAACATAGCCTAAACATATCATCAACCACCAAGAGTCACTCACCTAAACAAGTTTTAGGTTTCTCTATTTTCAAGGAAGAAACATGTAGTAAGTTTAGAGGTACATCAAAAAGGATCATGTACTAAAATATCTACCATATAAACTCAACCCTAGGTAAAGATAACATATTTATACTTGGGACAACATTTTATAGCAAGATCATGTACATGAAAGATAAGAGTATGCAATAATCATGGAGAAAGTTATATAATTTGCCTTAGAGATGATGAAGAAGCTTCAAACAACAAGGTATCTTGCAGAAAGAAGGTAGAAAACCTAGCCCGAGCACTCCACTCATACAAGCTAGCTCCTCTAAAAAGGAATAAAACCCTAGGTCAAGGAAGCAAGAAAGAAGGTGTCTTCAACCTCTAGTTCAAGATCCACCAAGGATCTGACTAAGAAGATGAGATAGGAAGGTAGGACAGAAAAGAAAATGTGGGAAAAGAGAAAACCTCACTTACCAAGACACAAGCAAAGCAAGGAAGCACCACACAACCTCAAAAGGGTAGATCCAAACCCTAGGTGCACATGCTAGAAAGATCAGCAAAGATTCTTCAAACTTGCCTCCTTCTACACCAAGCAAGGGGGGAGGATGAGCTCCAAGAGCAAGGAAGAAGAGGGAGAGTTAGGTGTGTAAAAATCTTGTTTGCATGCAAGGAGGGAGGTGTATATAAGGCTTAGGTGAGAGAGGAACGAAGGGAGAGGTGTCAAACCATGCATGTCATGTGTCCAAGGTCAAACATCTTGCCAATGAAACTAAGCTAACTGCACCAAATATTGGTGACCCAAATGAGTCAGAAACCTCATCGACTGCTAAGAACTAGAGAACTTGGCAACCACCAAGAAATCATAGAAACCAAGATGATCAGAAAACCCATCGACTGCTAGCCCTTGGAATGTTGGCAACGAAGATGAGTTATAATTCTCATCGACCGTCAACTATGTGACCATATGAAAACTTGGCGACCGCCAACTTTGGGTAGAATATCAGGTCCTAACATCTAAGGGTCAACCCTAGGGTTAGGGCATCTATGAGAGCAAACCCTAAGTCAATACAAGGCTAGATGTCACCACTCAAATCAAGGTGTAACAAGGCACCCCAAGGAAAAAGTAACTCAATAATGATATGAAAACATGTGAGGAAAAACAAGCATGTGACAAATTGCAAGAAAATCCTAGATATGGGTAAATTGCATAAAATCCCAAAACAAACATATAAAAGCATAACTTGCTCATATAGTGTCCAAACTGAACTAAACTTGAAACTTAAGCTTGTCAAGTGATATCAAAGCAAATATTAGGGTTTAATTAAGGTTTTAAACATCTAATTATGATAATCAAGCATGTTCAATCAAGAAGCAAGGTCAGAGGTCTTACGTTCTTGCTTAGCAGTGGAGATGGTGCAACATGTGTGATGCCCAACTTCTCTAGCCCCAAGTACGCATTTAAATGCACATCCATCTCTAGATTTTCTTGAGGTTGGGAATTTTTGCTTCACCTTGACTCATTATCTTTTTGAGGTTGATTCCTCTTGGGACGGTGACATCAACAATGTCTCCTTGTTATTCTTCTCATTAGAGGTGTGTAGTGCTTCATTCTTGCACCTTAAGTCATCTTGCTCCTGCCTTAATGAAGCCATTTCTTTGTTCATGTAGGCCAATGCCTCCACAATCCTGATTTTCTTCACTACAAGGGGCTCCATCTGTAGTGGCAGGCTCATGACAGGATGTGTATTCATTGTTACCTCTTTTACATGTGATGTTAGTGAAAAAACATCTATATTTAAGTTGGTAATATTGAGACCAAAATTTGAAACAATCTCATAGAGGTTGTTGATTTCCATCCTAACTTCTCTTTGGGTTGTTTTCCATGTTTGTGTGAGCTTTCTTCCTAACCGGGCTCCTCCCTCTAGATGGAGTTGATGTGTCCTCCACTTCTATGTAAGATCTACTTTACCTCTTTGTCTGATGGGGTGAGGTATTTCTTGGATGGATATTTATCTGCTCCCTGATTTTTAGCTGTAGACACATCCTTATTAGTGACCTTGTTGCTAGGTGGCTTCTCCTCCACAATTCTTCCCATGTCTGCCCTTGTGGCAGTGTGGTGTGACACCACACTTTCTTCGATTGGGTGAGGTGGGGTATTCTTGTTGTGCTTTGGATGGTCACGATAAGGTGTTTTTACTAGTCATTTTTATTGGTGGTTGTAAGAGTAGTTGCTTGATTTTCTTCTTCATCTTCTATAGTTATTATTTTGGGTGAGGGGGACTTCTACTATTTTCTTTCTTAGTGGTAGTTTTTTTGGGAACCTGACCACGAGCATATTTTTTGTATGCTCTATAATTTTGTCTTCTATATGTTCAATTTGTCTTTCTATAGACACCTATTCACTTATTTATGGGAGAGTCTTAGATACTAATATCTTTTTTAGAATGTCATTATCTCAAAATACAAGTCTATCATAGTTGTAGATGCTCATCTTAGGAAGGTGAATGAAGTCTTTTGATCTTATGAATATGTAAAAATACTTATACTTCTTCCTTGATAAGACATTTGTAGATCTCAAATATTTGGCATCTAAAGTCTTTCCCCATTGGATATAGTGAAGTTTCTCAATTCCATTGGTTGACCTAGATGGTGAGAAACATATGTTATGAGTCCTCCAATGCAAAAATATTTGGAGCCTTTTGGACCTATTGCTATTGCTAGCCTATCAATTAAGATTCTCTCGATATTGACTTGATTTCTGTCTAGGATGCTCCACATGATGTGGAGGTCCATCCTAGTTATATTTCCAGTGTCAGATCTAAAAACCAAGGCATTAAAAAAGACTTTATGCATAACATGCATGATACCAGAATGCATTTTGGCAGCATTGGATTGCCCATATATGAATTAGACTTCCTTTATTAGCTTCTCACATGTCTTATCAGTTAAAAATCCTAGGACTTCTCTATTTCCCCTGGCTTTATTATCCAAATCGGGTTGTTCTTCTAAATTAGTGAAAATCGAGTTCAACCATTTTCCATTAATATATAATCTTCTTTGATTATTCTCACTACTAATTTGAAGCTTCCCCCACACTCCTCGTCTTCTTTAGGTTGGACTGGTAGTTTCTTTAGAGATGGTAGAAACTCTAGGGTGAGGTCATCATAGGAGATATGATTTTTAATAGATCTTGTAAAGCCTAACATTATATAGAAGTTCCTTCACCCTTTGGTAGATTCCCAATTTCATCAGGGTGTTAATGTCACCAAACCTTATCGCCTTGAAGGTTTTGCTGTAGATCATATTTTCCCAAAGCTTCTCTTGCGCATCATCCCTTGGGATGAAGTAATTGTCTGGTTGGGTCTGAAGATGACATTTTTGGATTGGGGAATGTTTGGGATAGGTGCATTAGTAGGGTTAATTGCCAATGATAGGGTTGTGGTTCTATCTTCTATACTTCTCTTCTCAGTCACTTTAGCAATATTTCCTATTTTGCCCTTTGGGAAGGGATGCATCGCCTTCCTCCTTTTGGGTTTCTCATATGTGTTGAAGGAGTATATTCTGAAGGTAGTGTTCCCTTCGACTTTGGAGACTTGGAAACTCCTCTAGAATTGGTTGGTCAAGTTTCTTACTCTATATTCCTCCAACCATACTATTATACTTTCTGGGTTTAGCTCCCCATGAACCATAATATATATGACTGCCTCATCCATTAAATTTTATAATATGTTAATTTCCTCTTGTCTGCATTTTTCCTTGAGGACATCTAGCTCGCTCATTCTTTTGTCTAATCCTAAGGTAGGGTCTCTTACTACCTATATTTCCTTCCATTTGAACTGGATTATGATAGATACATATGTGTATCACGTGTTGAAAGGTTATATTAATAGGTAATATTAGAAAATGGGAGTAAGAACTAATGTATTGAGAAAATCTTAATAGGTAAATCATGGAAACTGATGCTAGTGAAGCAACTTCTGATGGTTTGCAAAATGATGGAAGTCTAACCTCTTATGGTTCTGAAAATGATTGTTTCACTTTGGTCCTAGAATCGATGGGTTCAGGGTTTTCAAAAGAAGTGCCTTCCGATGGAATATGCCCTCTTTGAAAATTGAAGGTGCTGGTTTTGCAAACTAGTTGTTGGGAAATACCCAAGGATGAGGTTTAGCATGGAACCTGCCTTCCAATAGAAGAGGTTAATCACACTACATGAAAATTGTTGGTGTGTTAAGTGAGGATCAACAAACAAAGATGAAAAGGAAAAGGTAGGAAAAGTTGAAGATGAAGGGAAGGGGAGAACTAGGGAACCTCCTATAGATGGAAATCACCATCATCAAAAGATCTAGGGATTATTTTTGTTAGTTTGAAACAAAGAAGTTGAAGGAAGTTCTAGGGGGTATCATCGTCATCATCATCCTCCGTGCTCTGGCGCACCATGACTTACTCAATGCTACATTCTAGGAGGTTCTTCATGCTCCACCTTTGTTGTTGTGTCATTAATGTCCTACTGGTTGGAACACATTCGATGTGATCACAACTTCTTGGACAGGTCCACTATCAAGCCTTCTACCTTCCAATGGAATATGTAGAAGATGATGAATGTGAACTGGACGTAGTAAGGTGATGTTGCTAATCTTTTATCATCTGATGGCGTTATGTAGAGGAGATGGGATTAGGGTTTAAGATCTCTCTACTACTTTTACTCCAAATGTGATGCCCCGATGCGCCACAAAATGAGATTACTCAAAACAAAATGTGAAACTATTACTTATCAACCAGGTTGTTGATGAGTGCATACTCATCATGATTTTCAATTACCTTTTTGGAACAATTTAATATCTATTCCACGTCTTTTCACCCTAATATGAATCATAATGCACAAAACTACTCAGTGATTCAATAATCAAGGTTTTAACTAAATATCTTTCATTTTATGCAGGTGTAGCAGGAAACTCCATGCAAACGGTCTCAAGACCGTTTGGATCCATGCGGTCTCAAGACCGTTTGCTGGAATACACAAAGAACAAGACGAAACCAGTTGCCCAAGAAGTCCACGCGGTCTCAGGACCGTTTGGTCCCATGCGGTCCCAAGACCGTTTGGTCCCATGCGGTCCCAAGACCGTTTGGTCCCATGCGGTCCCAAGACCGTTTGGCCCCATGCGGTCCCAAGACCGTTTGGTCCCATGCGGTCTCAAGACCGTTTGGTCCCATGCGGTCCCAAGACCGTTTGGTCCCATGCGGTCTCAAGACCGTTTGGTCCCATGCGGTCTCAAGACCGTTTGGCCCCATGCGGTCTCAAGACCGTTTGGTCCCATGCGGTCCCAAGGCCGTTTGGTCCCAAACGGTCCCAAGGCCGTTTGGTCCCAAACGGTCCCAAGACCGTTTGGTCCCGCGCGGTCCCAAGACCGTTTGGTCCCGCGCGGTCCCAAGACCGTTCGATGCAAGCGCAAGGATCGATTGAAGAACTAAAGCCGCGCGACCACGCCAAAGCCAGGACCGATCAAAGGAAGACCGTTTGGCGCTCAAACGACCTCCAAACCGTTTGATGCCCAAACGGTCTCAAGACCGTTTGGTGCCCAAGCGGTCTCAAGACCGTTTGGCGCCCAAACGGTCTCAAGACCATTTGGCGCCCAAACGGTCTCCAAACCATTTGGAGAAGATATTTCCAGCAACTTATCCAAACCGTTTGGGATCAGATCTGAAACTATAAATAGACCCCCAGGGTCCCCATTTTCGAGGCATCGGTCCCGGACGCCGAAAGGCTGCCAGAGCACCACACCGATCAAGTTCCACTCCATCTACCACTGGTGTTGCGTCCAAGGAGGCTAAGAAGAGGAAGAAGACGGCGCAAGGAGCGCATCTTCTTCACCGAGCTGCGTCCACCGTCTGCACCGAGCTCATGGCGGATCTATCTTTCTCTCCTATCCTTCTTGTATCTCGTATCATGAGCGAGTAGTCCTCTTTCGCTGGGGTGCGGGGACTAGCCCCGCTGCCCACGCAAACCATGTTCTTTTGTTAAACTTTCCAAGGCAATGTATATAACCCTTCATTTTGTCGTTTAGCGTTAAGCTTGTAGGTTGGTTATGTGCGTGTTTTCATCTTTGTGCTCCCTATGTTGCGATAACTTCAATGCATGGGTTCCTATGTCGCGATAACTTCAAGGCATGGGTTGGAACGTCGCTTAGCATGTTTGACCCTTGACGATAACTTCCGATGGGTTCCTTGAGGTCGTAAGTGTATGATCCGCGAGGAGACGAGCCATCTAGCCTTCGGTGTCGCTTCTGTGCGCCTAACGCCTGTATAGGGGGTTCACAACCTTAGTTGGATTTTGCATCATCTTTCTAAACGTCGATGTTTGCTCGCATGTTACCTTCCTTCTTGTTTATCGGTTAACGCGGCTGACTCCCAAACTAGAAATAGGATGGGATTTCATCGAGGTCATAAGTGTATGATCCGCGAGGGGACGAGCCATCTAGCCTTCGGTGACGCTTCTGTGCGCCTAACGCCCGTATGGGGGGTTCACAACCTCCGTGGATTTCTGTATCTTCAGAGCCGTAAGACATGTGATCCGGATGGCGATGAGAAATCGGCTGCCTATGGTGATGCTTACGCGGACCTAACGCCCGTATGGGGGGTTCTGCAGCAGCTCTATTTGGGGTGTTATATCGTGCCTGGTTTGTTTTCAAGAGAGTGTGTTTGTGTGCGTAGCGGTGGTCAAACCCGGTACCATCCCAGCGATTCCATATCATTGATCTAAACCCATCTTTTATTCCGCATTTACTTTCTTGCAATTAGTTTAATCAAACCAAAATCAACCAATTGTTCTAAATATTGGTTTTACTTAGGCTAGATCTAACTGACAAAGATTCTTAAAAACGTTGTCCTTTGGGTTCGATCCTCAACTATACTGCGATAAGATCCGTCCGCTTGCGGGTGGTATTGTTGCACTTGGTTTTGGTAAAAGCTCGGGGATATAAACCTCGAGTGAATTTGTTAGTGCATTCAAAAAGCCACATCAAATTCTGGCGCCGTTGCCGGGGACAACGGAATCAGTCAGTCAAATCTAGTTCTTTTAAGACTAATCTAGGATTTTGTTTTCTTTTTGAAACTATCGCTCATCTATTTGATCTTTATTTCTACTTCAGGGATCTCACTTTCAAACCTTTTCAAATTTCAGGTGCTCATTGACGATTAGTGTATGCACCGTTCGGATAGTCTCAGACTGACTGCGAGATTTGATCCCGAGATCGATAGAACCTTCCATCGTCAGATCCGAGAGAATCAAGCCAGAATGGCGCAAGAAGAAGAAGTAGCCCGTAGGGTGGCTCAAGCCATCAATGCGCAGAGAGAAAGGTTCATGCAAGAAGCTAGAGCTGCGGTTCAACAGGAGATCTTAGCAGCACAGGCAGCAGCGCAAGCAGCGGAACTTCAGAAGGATCTTAGAGAGTTCTCTATCCCAAAGGCCGCGAATGTCTATCATCCGGTGCAGCCTCCTCCCATCGAAGCTGCCAACTTTGAGATTAGAGCACATTGGATAACCTTGCTTCAAAACAACCCATTCTACGGTAAACAAGCTGAAGACAGCCAAGGTCATCTTCTCAGATTCATTGACCTGTGTGCTATGACGAAGCAAAATGGAGTCTCTGATGATGCTATTCGACTCCGTCTCTTCAAGTACTCTCTGGCTGATAGAGCCATTAGTTGGTACAACTCACTACAGAGTGATGTACCCATCACCACCTGGGAGCAGCTTCAAAACGCCTTTCTGGAAAAGTTCTACCCCCCATCTCTTACATATGAGATCAGGGGACGAATCACAAATTTCACTCAAGTCCCAGGAGAAACTCTTTCCGAAGCTTGGGATAGATACAAGGAGCTCCTACGCAAATGCCCACACCATGGAATTCCTAAGAACCAGCTGATAGAGATATTCTACAGGGGTGTGGAAGATGATGTTAAGATGTTCCTTGACTCTTCGTCTAGAGGGAACTTCATGCGGCAAAGTTACGACAGCGCATGGAGAGTAGTCACCCTGGGAGCAGAAAATCAAGCCAACTGGGGCAGATCTGTTGGTAAAGGAGTCTTAAAGGTAGCTATGGCTGATGCTATCCCAGAATACAAATCTATAGCTGAAACTTTGAAAGTCTTGGTTGCAAAGCAAGATCACATAGAATCATCCCTTGCTGCGATTGGAAGAGGACATTCTCCAACTAGGCAACCAGAACAAGTCAAGTCCACTTCTTTGTTTTGTGAAGCGTACAAAGGCACTGACCATTCCACACTATCATGCAATGTTCTCTATGATGTTGTTTTAAGTAATGCCTGTGGACAAGGAGATAATTGCCAGATGGAAAATCTTAATGCTATTAACACCAACCCTGGTCAGAACTATTACAATCCGAATCAAAATAGGAATCACCCAGGCTTCCAGTATGGAAATCCTTCAGGAGCTATGAACTTGCATCAATTTGTTCCAAATAATCAACCAAGAGGCCCATCTGGGTATCAGTTTAACCAGCAACAGAACTTTGGGAATCAAGGAAACTTCAAGGGAAACTTTCAGAACAGAAACTATAATAATTATCAGAATAACTCTCAGTATCAAAGCTTGAACCAACAACAGGGTCAAACAGGATCCATCCCTTCTGATGACAAGCTATCTACCATTGAAAAGTTATTGCAAACACAACAAACGATGATAGCCAATCAACAAGCCCAACAGAAGGCTATTGAAACTCAACTAGCTCAACTTGCTGCTAGTATTAAGCCACAAGCTGGAGTCTTCGCCGGACAACCTGAGAACAATCCGAAACATCTGGAGCAGCTGAAGGTTATCGCCACAAGATCAGGGAAAAGTTATTTGGATCCCCCAACAAAAACAACTATGGATATCCCTGAGGAGAATGAACCTTTGACGGACCAAAACTCGACAACACCAGAATCGCAACCGAAGGAAAGAAATACTGATAAGGGAAGTTCTGAGGAATCTATCGATGAAGAAGTAGAGACACCTGAACCGGATATTCCTGTATATAAGCCTCGTGTTCCTTTCCCATCCCGTCTGAGGGAAACCAAGCTTGATACTAGATTCATCAAATTCAAAGAGGCTATGAAAAAGCTCCATGTTGATATACCATTCCTAGATGCTCTTAATGAGATACCAGCCTGGACCAAGTATCTAAAGTCACTTCTCACCAAGAAGTACATCACTGAAGAATATGAAACTGTAAAATTGGCTGCTACCACATCATATATCATACTAAGCAAGATGCCTAAGAAACAAAAAGACCCAGGATCCTTCGGAATCTCATGTCACATTGGCGACTCATCATGCAAGAAAGGATTGGCAGATCTTGGCGCAAGTATTTCTATTATGCCGCTCAGTCTATGCAAGAGACTAGGGTTTGAAGAATTGCTTGCAACTGCTATGACAATTCAACTTGCGGATAATTCGGTAAAAAAGCCGTTAGGAATTCTCGAAGACATCCCGGTCAAGGTAGGCAAGGACGCATATGTCCCATGTGATTTTGTCATCATGGACATAAAAGAAGACACCAAATACCCTATTATCTTCGGTCGTCCATTCCTCGCCACTGCTAGATCCCTTATCGATGTTGAAGCCGGAACCTTACTGCTCAGGTTAGGTAAAGAAACTCTGGAGTTCAAAGTTTTTGAAAGCATGAGAAGACCAAGTATACAGGAAGAAGTCTATCTGATAGATTGTGTTGAGCAGATGTCACAACTTACTCAAGAATATCACGAGTCATGAGATCCCTTAGAAATTTCTCTATATAACCTTTTTAATGATGAACCTACTGACCAACAAGATAAGGATTGCACCGAACCTCCCGACTCTGCTAAAGGAAATCCTGAAGCTACCTATGAAGAATTAAAGGTTACCGAAACCCCAGAAGAAATCAGTGAAAAACCAGAACCTCCTGAAATGAAGCCCCTACCTGAAGGGCTGAAGTATATGTTTTTAGACGATCTCAAAGTTTGTCCTGTCATTATTAACTCTGGTTTAACGACCAAACAAGAAGAGCAACTTCTGGAGGTATTAAAGGAGAGCAAGAAAACCATAGGCTACAAAATGAGTGACCTCACAGGGGTCAGTCAAGCCTTGTGCCTGCACAGAATCCCCATGATGGAAGACCATAAGCCAACGATCGAGCATCAACGAAAGTTGAACCCGAATATGAAGGAAGTGGTCCGTCATGAGATCATCAAACTCCTTACAGCTGGAATAATATACCTGATATCGGACTCACCATGGGTGAGCCCAGTTCATGTTGTACCCAAGAAAGGAGGTACTACTGTCACAAGAAATGAAAACAATGAGCTCATCCCCACCCGAACGGTGACTGGGTGGAGGATGTGTATTGATTATAGAAAATTAAACAAGGCCACTCGGAAGGATCATTTTCCTATGCCCTTCCTCGATCAAGTTTTGGAAAGATTAGCCCATCAAGAATATTTCTGTTACCTGGACGGTTACTCTGGATTCTATCAGATCCCCATACATCCAGATGATCAAGAAAAAACAACTTTTACCTGTCCCTTCGGGACATATGCTTTTAAAAGAATGCCTTTTGGTCTGTGTAATGCCCCTGCAACTTTTCAACGTTGCATGACTGCCATTTTTGCAGGGCTTACTGAAACAGTTATGGAGGTTTTCATGGACGATTTTTCCGTATATGGTGACTCCTTTGATTCTTGTCTTAAGCATCTCTCCATGGCCCTCAAACGTTGTGAAGAAGCACATCTGGTTCTAAATTGGGAGAAATGCCACTTTATGGTAAAGGAAGGCATCGTCTTGGGCCACAAGGTTAGTAATAAAGGAATTGAAGTTGATAAGGCCAAGATAGAAGTCATCTCTAAACTGGCAATCCCCACAAATGTAAAAGAAGTTCGCGCATTCCTTGGTCACGCTGGATTCTATAGAAGGTTTATACGTGACTTTTCCAAGATAACGAAGCCGATGACTAATCTACTTTTAAAGGATGCTGATTTCAATTTCAATGAAGAATGCGTCAAAAGTTTTGATATGCTGAAGAAAGCCCTTACAACTACTCCCATCATTAGAGCTCCCGATTGGGACCACCCCTTTGAAATTATGTGTGATGCCAGTGATTACGCGGTGGGTGTTGTCTTAGGACAATGCATAGAGAAGAAACATTATGTGATCTATTATGCATCAAAGACCCTCGACGAAGCTCAAAGGAATTATGCTACTACTGAAAAGGAGCTTTTAGCAGTCATTTATGCTTTCGACAAATTCAGATCCTACCTTACTGGTTTGAAGGTAATCGTTTACACTGACCATGCTGCTATCCGTTATCTTATGACAAAGAAAGATGCTAAGCCAAGGCTGATCAGATGGATACTCCTTCTACAAGAATTTGACCTAGAAATAAGAGATAAAAAAGGGACGGAGAATGTCGTGGCAGATCACCTGAGTCGCATCCACACTCTGGATGCTGAAGGGATTCCGATAAATGACTCTCTACCAGATGATCAGCTTATGAGAGTCTCAGGATTCGAACCATGGTATTCAGACTTAGTAAACTACCTTGCCGCCGGAGTCATCCATCCTCAATACACCGGGAACGCTCTGAAGAAATTTATGCATGATGTGAAGCATTACTATTGGGATGAACCATATCTTTTCAAACTCTGTGCAGATGGATTGTATAGACGTTGTGTCGCCGAAGAAGAAGCCCATTCTATTTTGGAACAATGCCACTTAGGACCCGTGGGTGGGCATATGAGCTCTAAAAAGACTGCCTTAAAAGTTTTGCAATGTGGATTTTTCTGGCCAACTTTATCCAAGGACTGTTATGATTTTGTCATATCATGTGATAAGTGTCAAAGAGCTGGCAATATAACCAAGAGAGACGAAATGCCACTGAATCTATGGCAAGAAGTCGAGATATTTGACGTCTGGGGAGTGGACTATATGGGGCCATTCCCATCTTCTAATGGATTCTCTTACATCCTTGTGGCGGTGGACTACGTCTCCAAATGGGTTGAAGCTATACCAACCGTCACTTGTGATTCAAAACCAGTCATCAAACTATTCAAAGATATTATCTTCCCACGGTTCGGAGTGCCGAGAACCGTGATATCTGACGGAGGATCCCACTTCATTGAAAGAAGCCTTGAAGCTCTTCTACGAAAATATGGCGTCTCACACAAGATAGCTTCGCCTTATCATCCACAAACCAGTGGACAGGTAGAGGTCTCCAACCGACAACTTAAGGCTATCCTTGAGAAAACCGTTGGACGTAATCGAAAAGATTGGGCGACAAAAATCAACGACGCCTTATGGGCTTATCGCACTGCTTATAAGACTCCCCTTGGGACTACCCCTTTTCGATTGATATATGGAAAGAGTTGCCACCTGCCAGTCGAACTTGAACATAAGGCATGGTGGGTAATTAAACAAATAAACTTCGATATGAAACAAGCGGGTCAAGCCAGAATTCTGCAACTCCATGAGCTGGATGAACTCAGAATGACAGCCTATGAGAATGCACGAATCTACAAAGAACGTACAAAACTCTGGCATGATGGACATCTGAAACAAAAAGACATACGAGTGGGAGACCAAGTTCTAGTTTTCAACTCCAGATTAAAATTGTTCCCAGGAAAACTCCGCTCACGTTGGTGCGGACCTTACATCGTCAAAAGCATCTCTCCCCATGGTGCTTTCTCTTTATGGAGCGACGGGTCTGGCGAATTTATAGCAAATGGTCACCGCTTGAAAAGATACTTCACACCAGCTGACAAAGGCACCGAAATAATGTTGGAATTCAGCAATCCAAAGGACCCACCATAATTCCGAAGAACTCTATCGAGCCATCGACATAAAACAAAGGCGCTTGTCGGGAGGAAACCCGACCAATAAATCTATTTTACTTTTCCTGTTCAAATTTTGTTCCTTATAGTTAAATTTTCCTTAAATAAAATTTGCCTTATGAGAGAGTTTTTCTTTCAGGACACGAGATCGGATTGGTGCTGATCAGAACGAATTCATTCTCGGCAGTCATACCTGGTGTTTCCTTTCCCCTCCATCTTGAATTTAGGGTTTGCTCGAGGACGAGCAAATCTCTAAGTTCGGGGTGGAGGGTGGGTGGTACGTATTCCACTTCCACATACACACCCTCTTTTCATATTCAATATGTCTCTATCATAAAATTTTTCAAAATTTTGAACAGATACCTGATGAAATTTTGTCTTTTGTTGATAAAAATGTAACTAACTTTTTGCTATGCATCTTCTATCATAACATCCTCCTTATTCAAAGCAAATCCTCAAGAGGACTGACTTTTGAAACTTGCCGGAAATCATCCTGTGAAACTTATGATTCCTAACATCATAATTCTTTTTACATAATGATAAGTATCTTTCAAACTGATAGGGATCAAACACGTCGCGCTTCCTAACTGACTAGTGGAACAATGGCTCAGAAACCCCACCGGATCCGCATCAAGTCATTATTTGAGCAGAGTATGACAAAGAGAATAACCCGGTTTTGAATTGTAAATCAAGTTGCATCCTGATCTGAACTCTCTTCTACACTTCTTCTATCATCTTCGTATCCCTCCATCCATAAATACCACCAAAATAGCCAAACTTGTGCCAAACCCTAAGTTCGGGGTGGCACGCCACTTTCCCCATATCCGCTTCTTCCATACCCCTTCCAATAAATAGGGGCGTACCACCAAAAATGCAATCTCGAGTCGAATAGAGGAGAGATCTGCAATAAAAAGATGCCAAAGTGCACACAAAATAAATGCAATCTCGAGTCGAATAGAGGAGAGATCTGCAACAAAAGATGCCATAGCGCACACAAAACAATATGCAATAAATAAATTGCAAAACAAATAAAAATCTCGAGTCGAATAGAGGAGAGATTTACTTCTTCTTTCCATACCACCTTTCACTCCTTTTTCTACCTAAGGGCACAATACATGCCCTACCATCCTGAACTACACCAGTGTCAGATCAAATGCATACTTGTCGATTCTACGGGTATCTCTGAACTCCTACAAAACTCTTCGACATGCTTGGTGTTGGAAAAGGCGGGGAGGAAGCGTTGTTGGGAAACGAACTCAGGAACGAAGCTATGGAAAGACGTGTTTCGTGGTCCCAGGAAGTTGAGGTACTCACTCATACTGAGCAAAAAGAAAACATTTGTGATGTGAAGATGAAGAAATCACACGGATCGAAAGTATTCCATCAGGCAACAGTTTCAAATTTTATGTTACTCGAGGACGAGCAACAATTTAAGTTCGGGGTGTTTTGATGAGTGCATACTCATCATGATTTTCAATTACCTTTTTGGAACAATTTAATATCTATTCCACATCTTTTCACCCTAATATGAATCATAATGCACAAAACTACTCAGTGATTCAATAATCAAGGTTTTAACTAAATCAAGGTTTTAACTAAATATCTTTCATTTTATGCAGGTGTAGCAGGCAACTCCATGCAAACGGTCTCAAGACCGTTTGGATCCATGCGGTCTCAAGACCGTTTGCTGGAATACACAAAGAACAAGACGAAACCAGTTGCCCAAGAAGTCCACGCGGTCTCAGGACCGTTTGGTCCCATGCGGTCCCAAGACCGTTTGGTCCCATGCGGTCCCAAGACCGTTTGGTCCCATGCGGTCCCAAGACCGTTTGGTCCCATGCGGTCCCAAGACCGTTTGGTCCCATGCAGTCTCAAGACCGTTTGGTCCCATGCGGTCCCAAGACCGTTTGGTCCCATGCGGTCTCAAGACCGTTTGGTCCCATGCGGTCTCAAGACCGTTTGGTCCCATGCGGTCTCAAGACCGTTTGGTCCCATGCGGTCCCAAGGCCGTTTGGTCCCAAACGGTCCCAAGGCCGTTTGGTCCCAAACGGTCCCAAGCCCGTTTGGTCCCGCGCGGTCCCAAGACCGTTTGGTCCCGCGCGGTCCCAAGACCGTTTGGTCCTGCGCGGTCCCAAGACCGTTCGATGCAAGCACAAGGATCGATTGAAGAACTAAAGCCGCGCGACCACGCCAAAGCCAGGACCGATCAAAGCAAGACCGTTTGGCGCTCAAACGACCTCCAAACCGTTTGATGCCCAAACGGTCTCAAGACCGTTTGGTGCCCAAGCGGTCTCAAGACCGTTTGGCGCCCAAACGGTCTCAAGACCGTTTGGCGCCCAAACGGTCTCCAAACCGTTTGGAGAAGATATTTTCAGCAACTTATCCAAACCGTTTGGGATCAGATCTGAAACTATAAATAGACCCCCAGGGTCCCCATTTTCGAGGCATCGGTCCCGGACGCCGAAAGGCTTCCAGAGCACCACACCGATCAAGTTCCACTCCATCTACCGCTGGTGTTGCGTCCAAGGAGGCTAAGAAGAGGAAGAAGACGGCGCAAGGAGCGCATCTTCTTCACCGAGCTGCGTCCACCCTCTGCACCAAGCTCATGGAGGATCTATCTTTCTCTCCTATCCTTCTTGTATCTCGTATCATGAGCGAGTAGTCCTCTTTTGCTGGGGTGCGGGGACTAGCCCCGCTGCCCACGCAAACCATGTTCTTTTGTTAAACTTTCCAAGGCAATGTATATAACCCTTCATTTTGTCGTTTAGCGTTAAGCTTGTAGGTTGGTTATGTGCGTGTTTTCATCTTTGTGCTCCCTATGTTGCGATAACTTCAATGCATGGGTTCCTATGTCGCGATAACTTCAAGGCATGGGTTGGAACGTCGCTTAGCATGTTTGACCCTTGACGATAACTTCCGATGGGTTCCTTGAGGTCGTAAGTGTATGATCTGCGAGGAGACGAGCCATCTAGCCTTCAGTGACGCTTCTGTGCGCCTAACGCCTGTATAGGGGGTTCACAACCTTAGTTGGATTTTGCATCATCTTTCTAAACGTCGATGTTTGCTCGCATGTTACCTTCCTGCTTGTTTATCGGTTAACGCGGCTGACTCCCAAACTAGAAATAGGATGGGATTTCATCGAGGTCATAAGTGTATGATCCGCGAGGGGACGAGCCATCTAGCCTTCGGTGACGCTTCTGTGCGCCTAACGCCCGTATGGGGGGTTCACAACCTCCATGGATTTCTGTATCTTCAGAGCCGTAAGACATGTGATCCGGATGGCGATGAGAAATCGGCTGCCTATGGTGATGCTTACGCGGACCTAACGCCCGTATGGGGGGTTCTGCAGCAGCTCTATTTGGGGTGTTATATCGTGCCTGGTTTGTTTTCAAGAGAGTGTGTTTGTGTGCGTAGCGGTGGTCAAACCCGGTACCATCCCAGCGATTCCATATCATTGATCTAAACCCATCTTTTATTCCGCATTTACTTTCTTGCAATTAGTTTAATCAAACCAAAATCAACCAATTGTTCTAAATATTAGTTTTACTTAGGCTAGATCTAACTGACAAAGATTCTTAAAAACGTTGTCCTTTGGGTTCGATCCTCAACTATACTGCGATAAGATCCGTCCGCTTGCGGGTGGTATTGTTGCACTTGGTTTTGGTAAAAGCTCGGGGATATAAACCTCGAGTGAATTTGTTAGTGCATTCAAAAAGCCACATCAGTTGTCAGAAAACACACAAAATTAAAACCGATTTCTCATAAGAACAAGAGATGCAACTTATTACATCTGAGTCCACATGGAGCCACCTGTATTATACATAGCATGCAACAAGATGATACACATATCACTAATCACATGCTATCTAACCACAACTTGTTACAAGAGGTAACCTCATATATATATATATATATATATATATATATATATATATATATATATATATATATATATATATATGCATATGTATATATATGTATTTATGTATGTATATGCATGTATATGTATATATATGTATGTATGTATGTATATGTATATATATGTATATATATACATATATATATATATATATATATATATATATATATATATATATATATATATATATATATATATATATATATATATATATATATATATATATATATATATATATATATATATATATATATATATATATACAACCATGTCTGTAAAACCACAACCTACTACCAAAAACACATGTGAATATACAAAACACCAAAGCACCTCCCCAAGGGCCTGAGAGTACATGGACGACACATAGGACTCTACTACAAAACACTAGCAACATATCCAACCTTTCAACTTCTACTACTCCTAGGTTTTCCACTCTGCCTTCTCTCTAGTCTCCCTGGCAGCGCCGCTGGGGGGAGGGAGCACTTTCTCGGTGCCTTCCTCCCCCTGGACCCCAAACGGAAGATTTCCCTCATGAGGATAGTAGCGGTTACCTAGAGAGGGATCGATGCTAGTCAAAATCGAGGTTCCCCTCCGTGGCAGCGCTGGATGAAGAGATGAGCGGAGCATCGTGGGAGCTAGGATGGGGATATGAGGTTTGCATTGTCGACCAATTCGACCTCCTATCCTGTCCAAGGGAGACAGACGGAGAAGAGAGTTCCCACCCAGTCTGAAGCTTCTTTCCATTCTTCTCAGCCTTACAAGCAGAGAAATAAGGTTTCCTCACCCACTTTTTTCCCTTGCACCTCTTAACTCCAGTTAACCAGGTTGTTGGCGGACCTTCGACTTTGACGCTGAGCTATTTCGTGGCTACTTGGTCGGCAGAAAGGGTGTCCTGGGTCTGAACCCGGTTTTCCTGGTGGTGACCCCTACATGCAGATGTGCTCTGGTCTTGCCCTTGAAGCTCCTGCCTCAGGTGGAGGCCTTGGCGGCATCAGGTTTCTCCTCTAGGTGGTTTGGGTGCTCCTTCTCCGGCTAGTAGGCAATGCAACCAACTCCGATAGTCCATCTCTATTCAGATCCCCTGCTCGCCGACACAGAGGAAGCCATCTCGACCTGTAGAGTTTCCTTCTAGCCCAAGGATCAACTTCTCTGATCACATAGCACTTTGTGGTATGGGTCTAAGGGGAGCATCTCTCTTCTCCTCTTTGGCTCTCCTACTACAGTGAGAAGGAACACCCTCATGGTGTTCAATGAAATGTCGCTGGCAATCAACAACACTATTTGGTTTCTAGCTTGTTTTTTGTTCTTGCCGTATGGATCCAAATCATGGATTAGTGGTGATATGCGAAGGTCTGTTGATGATTAATAGGTATAATTTTAGTGGATGAGTTATTGCTAATACTAATTTGATCATTGGCGGGCTTTGGCATGAGCTACTGAGTTAGTGTCCAAAAATCTTGGTGGCTTGGCATTCTACTGGCTGGAAATATCTTGGTCAGGGTTTGGAACACCCTCAAGGTGTTCGATGCTTGGGTGCTTAGTTCCCCTGGGAGCCGGACTGATCAGACTTCGATCGGTTTAGACCAAATCGGAGGGAAAGTCACCAAGGATGATGACGAACATGTGCTAGTCCATGTCCACTCCTGTGACAATGTCTCTAACCCTCTTTTCTTCGATGAGTTCACCTAGGTCCTAGTCACTGCTGCCTGGTGGTGTGCTTCTTTTCTCTTATTCTCCTGATTACTACCTTGAAGGTGTTCTTACTGCTATGTGAGAATGAGTGTAATGGGGACTGATTCATCTGCTTGTTCATCCTGATTAGTGTTTTTTGGTGTTCTCATCGAGTTGGTTTGGGCGACAGAGCTGACACTGTATATATGTAGCTGTGGGAGACTGCAAGTGCTTCTGAGCAGAAGGTGTAGCCTACATGAGATTCAGGAAAAGCTGGAGATTCATCATCTACTTACTAACTCTGCACAACTTGTGGGTGGTTTTAATGCTAGTGTAGTATCTTAGTTCTGTTGGATGATGGTTTTTCAAAATTTATTTGTGTTTTATGATTGGTTACCTCCTCTTGGGCTGTATGTGCCTTCTGTTTGGGTTTCATTTTGTCGAGACCTCTTAGTTAGGTCTCCCAGTTTTGTTTTGTAATCTTGTAAAGGATTAGGGGGTACATCTCTTGTATCTTAAGTTTTGGTATCATCAATAGAAACATAGTTTTTTTCCGACCAAAAAACTTCTACTACTCCTCCTGCTGCTCAAAATTAGCTGCACGATCTCTACCTCATCATGCATAACCACCTAAAAGATGTGGAAACCCACATGGTGAGAGCAAACATCTCAGCAATAGATATAACTCTCTGCCGCAACTATTATTAGAAGAGCTAGATTATACGAAGCAGATTAACTGTTAAGATAAGACTCATGTAAACAATATGTATTAAAAAAGTAGCACATATTAAGAAAACTAAGAAGTTACCACTGAGAAGTTGAACAATGAATACTTTAAGAAGGAATACGAAGAACATGTATAACAGTTGATTTATATTACCACATTATAATTCAAGAAATATATACAAAGATAAGGAAAATGGGTCAGCCAGTGCAAATCTTATTTTGACCCTAAGCAAATATACAACACATATGTATTATGTCTTTTATTTTCCCTGAGGATTTGAGTTGTAGCACTCTAATCCAACCAACCACTACAAAGTCAAAATTGTGCCATACAAGGTCTATGGAAGATCCATAATCCACAACCTCTCCAACACCTCTTGGCCAATACAAGAGAAACACCACAATATCAGTCAACTGCAAATAGCGACATATAGTCAAGCTGAAGGATAGGCTCATGCATGGCCATCCTTATAAAACACATAGCTCACCTTGGTACAGGTCATGATGATAGACAACAAGATTACATATGGCCGTTCTAAAAGGCATATGCAGTTGCACTGCTACCGTCACAAATATATCTTGTCACAAACTTAGAGGCATGAATGTAGCCATCCTCTATATCATTATTGTGGATGCAAGGATATCCACTCAACTTGTGACCCCACATATTCAACAATATGCTCTCCGAGTTTCCCATAGGAGTTACTCGTTTCACCATCCAACAATAAAACTAACATTGGAATGGATCTATGACACAAGGAAACTACAAGATTAAGTTTTCACTTTATTAGTTATGTTGGGTGAATTAAGGCTTCATCATACAAGTAGACACACAAAACCCTCATTCATTCTAGCAAGCATAACTATAGAATGACTTCAGAAGATATGAACTTGTCACATCATCAAAAGTTACCACTGTCTTATCAGGCCATCCTCATTATCACATCACTAGGGGATATCAATTCCTCATCACATCAGTGGAGGATATCACCTCACACTGGGCATTAAGCCTCCACCAGGTCATAAGACACATGTCACATAATCACTATCTCATCCTGCCTCTCAAAGGCTCAGTGTATGATACAAGGATCACCATAGCATTCACATAGCTATGACATTCATCACCTACATGGTTAGAATCATACAAATAGGCAAGACAAACAATTCACCATAATGCTAGTTCCTTCAAGAAAGTTGATAAGTACACCCTACACTTGGGATTAGGTTTGGGTTTTACATCATAACACTATCAAAAAACCCCAGGTATTTCACCTTCCCACATTCTTGGAACATGTGGGTCAACCAACACCATAATAGCAACCAAACATCAAACCGTATGTTCATGGAGCACCTTTGGTCGAAGAGGGCATAAGGTTACAAAATCCAATCAACCAAAGAGAACAACACAACATGTTCAAGGCACATCAAAGACCCAAAACCAGTGACCAAACCAGCATCACTCCAAGCGGTCGAAGGGAGTTCAACGACCAAAAACACCATCACAATCAAACGACCGAAGGTTCCATGGTTGAAGATACATCAACGACCAACAACTCCACCCAAGTTCATATACCAAAGCGAAAACCAAATGGTCGAAGGAAACCCTAGGTCACAGGCTACATCAGTGACCAAGGTACTACCAAAATCAAATAGTCGAAGGAACACAAACCACTATCGGTCTAAGGGGTCATCAATCCAACGATCAAAGGGTGACCATGATTCTATGAAAGCAAAGAAGAAACTATTCCATGCCACCAAAACCAAGGGAAAGTCATCTCATTCAAAAAAACATCTCCAAGCATGCAACCACTTGGGTACCAACATTGAAGAACATCCAAGAGAGAGAGAGAAAAACCACTAACAAATTATGAGAAAGATAGTGATTAACAACAAGAAACTGACCTTAAAGGGATGATGTAAAAACTTAGTAAAATCATCACTAAAACCCTAGAATCATGCACCACATATAATTATCATGAAAATCGTGATTTGAGGGATTAAGGTTCAAGGTCAAGCACACAAAAATAGAACCAAAACTCCACCTTTTGCATGGTAACCAAACCATGAATCCAAGATGACGAAAACCAAGGTTAAATTACATGCCAAACCATCATCTTCTCCATCACTTAGATTTTTGGGTGTGTGAAATAGGGTTTAAGGAAGGAAGAAAGTGCAGGCAAGATTAACATAGAATTATAATCCTAATCAAGATATCATCATGAACAAAAATCAGTCATGCTTCAGAATAAGATGTGTGTAGTATTAAAGTGCTATAACAAAGAGGGAAGAGAGTTCTATAACCCTCTTTAGATGATGGTTGCACCACCTCCAAGAAAATCTCCAAAAGCAAGAAAGAAACCTAGCCTTGATCTACTTCACGACCAAGGTAGTCACCACCTTAAAAGAGAAGAGTAAACCCTAGGTTAAAGGGTAAGTAAGAGAACCAAAACCTCAAGGCCGAAAAGAACAAGAAAAGGAGAGAAATGGATAAGAGTTTCTCCACTTAACTTGACTATGATCTTGGTGACCCAAGGATTTTAACCAAGAAAGAGGAGTACTTCCATCCCAAAATAAGGACCACCATGGTAGCACCATGGATTTGGCCAAGTGAAGAAGGGAGAGATAGGGTTTTACAAGAAAACAAAGTCAAGAGGTGGAATCACTCACTAAAGTTCAATGAATCACCGAAGATCAACAAGGAAGAGTAGCTCCAAGCTTGGATCACCACATGCAAGGGATCTCTGACGTGGCTTTTACTGCACTACCAAATCCACCTTGGGCTGAAATCCCTAAGTTTTTACCAAAACCTTGTGCAACAGTACCACCCACAAGCGGACAAGTCTTATTGAAATATAGTTAAGGATCAAATCCTAAGGGACAATGTTTTTAAGAATCATGCTAGTCGAATTTGGATCAACTAAGACTAATATTTAGAACAAGAGTTTATTTGGGTTTAGTTAAACTAATTGCAAGGAAAGTAAAAGAGCATGATTAAAATTGAGTTTAGAGTAATGATGGTGATCACTGGGGTGGAATCAAGTTTCACCACCACTAAACATACAAACACATCTAGGCAAAATACAATTATCCAAATGGAGTAAGAAAACCATCCACTAGGAAATAGAGTTTGCGTAAGCATCTCCGAAGGCTCGATGTCTCATTACCCACAAATCACAAACTTACTACTTGGGAGATATCCCTTCAAAAGTTCTTGTATGGGCATCAACCATGTTAATTGATATTCAAATCCTAATTATTAAAGTTTGCACAACAAAGGAATATAATAGATCATGCAAGGCAGGTGATTAATCGATAATGCATGCATTAAACGATTAACAATGAAATGGAAAGTTATACACAAGCCGAGGAATGTTATAAGATGAACATGTAAGCATGGGCAGCATGGCTAGTCCCTGCACCCCAGAAAAATGGACTACTCACTCCTCATGATGGAAACAAAAGAAACAAGAGAGAGGGAAGATTTTGCCATGGTCATGGTGAAGAAGTTGGTCACGACTTGATGGAGAAACAGTCTTATACACGATGGTGAGGCAGATCTAGACGAGGAGGGGAATAACACCAAGACGGATGAGGATGATCTTATCTCTCGTTCTTCCTTCTCTTTTTGTGCTCTTGCTCATTAGAGATGGAGAAGTAGATGGATGATGGTAGAGGGTGCTATAGATCTGAAATCCCACCACTTTCATGGCTAGGAGATAGATCTGGATGGAGTGGACGTGGTGGAGTAGCAAGGACACCAAAGAGGTAGTCTTTGGTGGTAGTTGATCATCTTCCTTGACTGGGAGCAGAGTGGTAGTCTCTCAGCATCATGGAGCAGAAGCAATCCCTCAAATGAAGGAGAGGTTCATCTATTTTTAGGTATATATCTGGAGAACACCATTTCGTTGGTGTGTCACGCTGGTGTGCTGTGGTCGCGCAGGTGTGCCTCGGTCACATTGGGGTGTCAGTTGCGACCCTTGTAGCAATTGCTACACCTTGGACTTGGCCTAACCATGATGAGCTAGGCCTGGTCATGCCGAGTGTTGCGGTTGCGACATTGTTTTCTTGGTCACAAGTGTGACATCCTTCTTGGTTACGGTCCACCATCTCCTAAGCTGGTGCACATAGTGCGATGCTTAATCATGTAATAGAAATGAATGGATTTGATCAAAAATCTAAATAATCATTTGAAACTGAGGAAAATTATATATGAGCATATTGTGGGGGTATATGAGAGCTTTCAATGCAAAACTAGGACAAAAATGGTGACTAAAACTAAATGAATATGCATTCATCAATCTCGTCCACCAAGCACCAAAGATGAGCTTCTCCTCACCACCAAGAACACTAGGTCCAAGCATAAGATGGAAGAGAGAAAGAGGAAGGATAAACGAGATACTTGCATGTGTAGGAGATAAGTTATATACGAAAATGTATGAGAGAGATGGAAGGGTTGAGGTGTCTTGCATATAAGTGCCACATGTCCACCAAAGAACCAACATGCACCCACTAAAACCATGCAAGCACTAAGGTCATGAAGAATAAGAAAATCAAGCAACCTCACTTGGTCAAGGATGAACATTGATTGCATGAAACTCACGTCTATAAGTCTCATGGTCATAGAGAAACCAAGCAACCCACACTTCAAGTGATCTAAACCCTAGTTCAAGTGATCCAAGGGAGAGCTCCAAACCCCTGTGACTGTTGGGATCTCAAGGCATCATCAAGATGTCATGAGACCATAAAGGAAACACCTAGAATCAACAAGGATGGTTGCTGAACACCAAGAACATCAAACAGTCAACACAATGTCAAAAAAAGACTATGACATCAAAGAAAACCCTAGAAAACCACTCTCGACACATTACCACTTCTCTCCTCCTCAAACCAAAGCATAATAAGGTTCCCCAAAGAACCATTCTCTCTCTCATGATGCCAAGTCATCAAAGGTACACTCTACATGAGAAAAATTACAAGATAACCCATCAAAATGGGTAAATTGCAACTAGATCCAAAACAAGCACATATATAGCAAAACTAGATCAAACACTATTCAAACATGATTGAACTGAAAACATAAGCTAGTCACATGTTATTAAGGCATCTTAAAATATTATATTAAGTATTAAGAATCTTATTAGGCAAAGAAATCACTATCAAACACTAAGCTAGGTCAGGGGTCCTACACCAAATGTACGTCGGGGGTGTATAAGTTGGCCCCCGCTACTTTATAGTGACCACTTTATGTGAAGGTAGGGCCCACATGTCCTTTGCTGTGCATCTTTCCAGCTTCAATGGATGGATGCTCTGATTGAAGATGGGTCTATTGCATGCCTTCCAATGATACATCAGGGCTTGCACAACCCGATGGTTGGTCAATTTCTAGTCTTCCTATGACAAGGAAGGGATACAAAATTTGATGGTCATTGATGAATCTAGCCTCTGATGGAATATCTAATTACCTCATTAGAAACATATGGTTGTCCTACTACTTAGAACTCAATACATGGCTAGAATTTAGTGTTCTGATGACCAAAGTCATTGGTTATGCTTACTGGCCTTTCACTAGGATCTCTAGTTGAACAATCGATTGTTGAATAGATAGATCAACCTATTGAAGTACCTTCAGATAGTAAAATCTTTATTTAGATAATTCACTAAATTAATTTTATGTACAATAAATTTTAAAATAAAAGCAAGGTTAATCTAGGAAGATAACAAAAATAGATGAAATTAAATGTTAAATTGTATTTAAAAAGAAATTAGTTATGGATAAATTATGAAAAATAGATATTCAAAATGCATAGTTTAGAAAGACTTTGGTTTCTATCACAAAACCATTCTTACCCCAATCCCAATTCTACTACCGAGATAATTGTAGAAGGATTGAAGCACCCTTCCCTGGGAGGCCCAAATGGATCTCACACAGTTGCATATAAAATAAGAAAAAATAACTCAAAACATAAAGAATTTAACAAAACTAACGAACCCTTAAAGATTTTTCCAAATTTTCCTTGTAATTAGAGTTTTTGGGTGCAAAAGCGATTTAGTCAATTCCCCATAATGATGAAGAAAAAGAAGAAAATCATGACCAAATTCAATGCAAATACATTTAGTATGGTTATGGAGAAAGAAGAAAAAAATACACATATTCAAGAGAAAATAACCACTTGGCATGACAATGCAATTAAGATATTAATAAAATGAGAACGATCACCAAGTGCAAGTTTTAAAAAAATAACAAATCAAAATATACTCCATAACAAGGGTCAATCACCTCACATAATAAGAGGGAGTAAAAAGACTAACGAGGTACCACTCAATCCTAAGGGAAAGGCCTAGGGACACAACCCTAAGGGAAAGGCAAAAGGTCGCCACTTGCCCCTGACAAAGATAAGGGGAAAGGCGCAAGCAAGGAAACTAGGGGAGTATACTTTGAAAACAACAATCACACAAAAGAATGATCAATATACATATATCCATTCAAAACTCTATTCATAGGGAACGAGGTATCTTAACCATGTATTCATCCAAGTGCTATTATCCATAGGTACAAAATCAATATCTACATCACAACATCCAAGGTCAAGTAGTTAGAGTAGATGTACCTTTCACTGAAGATTAGAGAAAGATCTCGAGTAAATCAAGTCAAGATTAATAAGTCTTGGATTGTAAACAAGGACATATGTATCAAAATAGGGATTTCATCAAAAGGGGTCACAATTACCATGTAGGGTTTTTATGTATTATTAGTGAACTTTAGGTATGGTATATGTCCATGATCAAGAATTCATATTTTTTGAGATTATCAAGATTAGTATCAAGATCCATACTTCGTTCATAGTAAAACTTTACCCAAAAATTATGGTCACTAGTCATCTTCTACATCAGGACTAAGATATGTATTTCCACAAAAGGATTAGATTCAAAAAGTTCAATATTTTGATTTGGATAATAGATCCAAGACCAATTGTACAATATTTCATGATATCAAGTCAAGATTTAGATCAAGTTATAAACTTTGATGTGCATATCACCATAAAAGATCATTATATAAATATCTCTTAGAAAGGAATCAGAAACCAAATGTTGAAAATAGCTCCATTGTGTCTGTTTCGTTCCCGCGATAGAAACAGACAATTGATTCACCTTTTTTCGACATCAAACATAGAAGTTTTGATTAAAATACAATTGTATAGAGAGAGAAAGAGTACCAATCCTAGGAGAGAGAGAAAGGGTCGTGAAATTGGATCTTCTTACAACGGCAATGGCCATGGGTGGTAGCCCTAGATTGTGCAAAACCAAGATGGTGCATGAGGGAGAGAGTCAAGGCTAGGGTTGTGTTCCTTTGGCAAAAACCAATTCAAAGGTGTGTTTATATAGTAGAAGGGATGTAGGATTTTAAGGTTTTCAAAGGACAAAACCTCCATGGAGGTGACTACATCTTAGAACTTCAAAGCTTCATGAAGAGTCAAGATTAGGCGAGAATCAATTGACAAATATGGTGAAAAATCTCGAGCCGATTTCAATGTTCCCTTAAACATGTGAAATAGATCAAGGATGAGGGAGATCCAAGTGTCCAAAGATCTAGGATGCATCCCCTACCTATGGCTACTGTAGCATCCACCCAAGGAAAGGGATGACCCACTCAGGCCTAAACGATCATCGTCTAATAAGCCAATTTCGACCCATTTAGTAAAAAAGAGGGAGGAAAAGGGTGGTGTTTATATATAAATTTCTAGGATTTCTATAAGGATCTATGGAGCTCCTTTTTTGTCTAAAATTTGAGGCTCACAACATAGTCTAGAACATTCAAAAAATTTTGTGATCCAAAGGATAAAGATAGATATGGGAATGATATACAAGATTAGAAAATTAACATAAGTAGAAATTCTTCTATTCAAGGTATATAATGATATCAGATTCCTCAATTAAGTGTCACCAATGTTCTAAAACTCACCATTACCTAAAAAATGTCTATTTTTGACACCTAATTGATGATAAAGTAGGGTTCTTTATTACAAGAAATATAGAACTAGATTTAGAAGTTAAATGGCAAAAAAAATCCACTTTATCACATCCTTTCCCCCTTAAAAGGAATTTTGTCCTCAAAATTCAAAATATCCTAAAATACTAGGACTATCTATCCACGTTAAACCCTCATAATCATGATGTAATCATGAATCACTTTTGAACTTGTATTGACCAAATAGAGGTCAAGATATCATTATTCATTTATAGAGTTCAATTCCAAGCATATACCAATATCAAGTTAGGATCAACGTCATGAGTCATGAATCAAATTAGGCCATGATCAAGGAAAATTGTCATTAAAGAGTCAAGATTAAAATATCATTTTTTTGTGTCCCATCATTCTATGTGGGAGTATTTCCTATTTAGACCCTACGCATTATCATTCATCCAAAAGAAACAATCTAGCAAGTTATCAAGGCATCAATTTTCATCCATAGTCAAGAATAATCAAGGTTTATAACGATGAGACATACACCATTTTTAGGAACTTAACCCTATAATAAAAAATGTCATCCTGAAATATTGTCACTGAGTCAACATCTTTAAGATCTGATTTTTTTTGGTCAATGGTCAAATATTTGGATAATCAGATCATAAGTCAAGCAAATCAAGTTCTTGGGTCAAACGTATGGTCAAGAGTAAAATATAATTTCCATTCCCATTAGTTTAGGGTCCTCAATTTTACATGGCCTAGGTTATACCTCCATGATAGAGTTTTCATATTTCAACAACTTGAGACAAACATCATAATTTAGTATCATGATTTCATGTTCAAAATCAATGGAAGGTTCCACCCTAGTACACATGAAAGTTCTACCCTAATTCATAAATTGAGTGAATCTACATAGTCAATTTTTCAAAATTTTTGAGATTTGGGAATACAAAAGTCAATATGCATATATCAAGGATGATATCAAGATCAACATAAGGTGATTATACTAGTCACATCAATATCAAGATCATGTGTCAATATTTCATACATATATATCAAGAGTTAAAGTTTTGACATCAAGATCATATGTAAACATATTTCAAAGCTAGCGTTTAGATTCCCATTTAGACCTTAGGGTATATCATCCATCCATATTCAACAATTGAGAAACAATTCGGAAACATTTGAGCAACTCTTGTGATATAAATCACCAATTTTATTACCCTGGTAGCAATGTTTGATGAATGATCTAGACCTAGGTATATCTAGGAATTTAGCCACAAGCTATAGTCAACATTGTATTTAAATCAATATTTAAAATAACATCTCAGTATTGTCATAGACCTTCCTATTGGAGCTTTAGTTCAAGGAGTCAAAGTTGGATTGAAGGAGTTACCTTTCTGAATCTAAATATTTGACAATGTGATAATTTAGGGGAAGTCATAAATAGGGATATGACCAGGATTAGGGGAGTAATATGCTAGATACCGCCCTAATCTAGCACATTAGTACTCACAGTCATTAAACATTGATCGCAACAATATATAGGGAGTATCAATTATTATATTGTGATTCATGGGATCAAATATCAAGGTCATAACTTGGGAAACCATATTCCAAACTTTTGCAAACTTGGGATCATAATATATAACTCTTCCTTTTGATACATCAAGGAAAGGATATCTTTTGGAAAAAGGAGAAGTCAAATTGGGAACTCAATAATTCAAGCATAATAGGGTGTGGTCAATACTTTGTATGGTTCATATTATTCAAAATTGAATCTTATAAAGAGACATAATAGTCAATAGGGAAGTTGAATCTATTAACAAATCTTTACATTAAGATCTAAGGGTATAAAGACATAATAATATCAATGTATGGGGCATGATACAAATCAAAAGAGAATGCTTTTTTCACCATATCACAAATATACCTCAAACATAGAAGATACTTATATCTAGTTTGCATCACCTTTAAGAGTATTTTCATATATCAATTAAGGATTTCAATCCAAAATCAGATAATTCCATGACATTGGTCCATTTTTTTCATCTCATATTTGAGTTCTTGCCCCCATGCTACCCACAATAGGGAAAGTGCATATCAAGTCATTGTGCTTAATAAGAGAAGAGATGAGGAGTCACCCTATTTCAAACTAATGGGTGGTCTCTTAGTAATCCTTAGAGAAAAGGTAAGAAATTCAATAGACTCTCTAGGGTTTCAAAGGAGAGCATTTAGGTCCAATTTTGAATCAATTGAGGCTAGGTAGAGTGGGGAACCTCAACCACCGTTATGAGACAGATAGGAGGTGATTACTAGCCAAAACCCCGAACTTCGACACCTCAATTTTCACCATTGTGGACTTTAGGGTTTCCTAGGCTCAAAGGACTTGATCAATTATTTTCTTTATGCACATGAGAGTGTGTATTCTCTGATACCAACCATTATGAAGCTGTTCTTACCCTAATCCCAATCCCATTTCCTAGATAGTGGTAGAAGGATTGAAACACTAGTCCCTGGGTGTGGATCTCACACACTGGCATATAGAATAAGAAAAGAATTTAACAAAACTAACCAACCTGTTATAAGATTTTGTCAATTTGTCCTTGTCATCAGAGTTGTCGATTGTGGAAGAGATTTAATCAATTCCTCCTAACGATCCATCTTGTTTGACTAAATCAAAAATCATGACTCAAAATCAATGCAAAACCATTGAATATGGTTATGGAAAAAAAAGAAATAATATACATATATTTGAGAGAAAATAATCACTTAGCATGATTATGCAAGTAAGATATTAATAAAAAGAGGAAGATCAACAATTGTAAGTCTTCAAAAATAAACAAATCAAAATATACTCCATAACAAGGGTCAATCACTTCACATAATGAGAGTGAGTAAAAAGACTAATGAGGTGCCACTTAGTCCTATAGAAAAGGCCTCAGTCACATAACCCTAAGGGAAAGGTAAAAGGTTGCCACTTGTACTGAACAATGATAAGGGGAAAGGTTCAAGTATGGAAACGAGGGGAGTATACTATGAAATCAACAATCAAACAAAAGAATGATCAATATACATATATCAATTCAGAACTCTAGTCATAGAGAATGAGGTAGCTCAAACATGTATGTAGCCACGTTTTTTTATCATGGGCACCTAATCAATATCTACATAACAACATCTAAGGTCAAGTATCTAGAGTACACATACCTTTCGTCAAATATTAGAGAAATATTTCGAGTAAATAAAGTCAAGATTAATAAGTCCTGGCATGTAAACAAGGATACATGATCAAAATAGGGGTTTCATCAAAGGGGTCACAATTACCATGTAGGGTCTTTATGTATTTTTAGTGAACTTTAGGTGTGGTATATGTACATGATCAAGATTTCATGTTTACGCAATTATCAAGATCAATATCAAGATCCATTCTTAGTTTATAATAGAAATTTACCCAAAAATTATGGTCACTAGTCATCTTCTAGATCAAAACTAAGATATGAATTTCTACTAAAGGACTAGATTAAAAAAGTTCAATTTTGTGATTTGGATAATATATCCAACACTAATTCTACAAGATTTCATGATATCAAGTCATGATTTAGTTAAAGCTACAAACTTGACTTGAATATCACCACCAAAGATCATTAGATAAATATCTTTTGGAAAAGAATAAAAAATTAGATATTGAAAAGAGTTCCACTATGTCTGTCTCATTCTTGTGATCGAAACAGACTATAGATTCACCTTTTTCAACATCAAATGTAGAAATTATGATGACAATATAACTCTAGAGAGAGTGAGAGTACCAATCCAAGGAGAAAGAGAGGAAGGGTCGTGAAATTTGAGCTTCTTACAGTAGCAATGGTCATGGGCGTCGACCCTAGATTTAGCGAAACCAAGATGGTGCATGAGGGAGAAAGTCAAGGCTAGGGTTGTGTTCCTAAGGAAAAAATGAACTCAAAGGGGTGCTTATATAGTAGAAGGACCCTAAGATTTTAGGATTTTTGGAGGTCAAAAACTCCATGGTGGCACCCATGTTTTGGAGCTTCAAAGCTTCATGAAGTGTCAAGATTAGGTAAGAATATATAATGAATATGTTGCAAAATCTCAAGACGATTCCAACACACCATTGAATATGCAAAATGGATCAAGGATGAGGGAGATTCGAGTGTACAAAGATATAGGATTCACCCACTACAAGCGGCTAAAGTTGCAACTGCCCAAGGTAGGGGATGACCCGCCTGGTCTGGATGGGTTGAGGTCCAATAAGCCAATTTTGGCGCATTTAGTCAAAAAGAGGGAGGAAAAGGTGGTTTTTAGATACAAATTTCAAGAATTTCTATAGGTATCTAGGAATCTCCTTTTGCTATGAAATTTGGACGTGAGGCTCACAAAATGGCCTAGAATATTCAAAAGAATTTCATATCTAAAGGATAAAGATAGATATGGGAATGAATAAAAGATTAGCAAGTATAATGTAACAAAAAATTCATGTATTCAAGGTATATAATGATATCAAATTCCTTAATTAAGTGTTACCAACATCCTAAGATCTTACCGTTATCCAAAATTTCTCCTATATGAGTGTTTGACACCTATTTGATGATTAAGTTGGGTTTTTTAGCACAAGATATATAGATCTTGATTTAGAATTCAATGGTAAAAAAATCCACTTTATCATGGTTGCCTCCCGGGAAGTGCTAGTTTATTGTCTTTATCTTGAATTTCTCTGGGATTATCACTAATCTTGTTATAGTGGAGCTAGAGATGGTTCATTTAACCAAATATCCATCCTCTGTGTAAATCATAATCTTCATACAATCTATTCACCATGTGTCCATTTACATGGAAAGCTCCAAATTTCTCACTAAATAATTCAATCATACCTAATGGATATATCTGTGGTACAATAAAGGGGACCGACCATCTTGATCAGAGTTTTCTAAGGATGAGTCTTATGCTTGAATTAAACAACAAGACCTTGTCTCCTTCAGTGACATCTTTTTCCTTTAGGTGGGAAGCATTCCACACATTGGTCCTCTTCTTATAAACCTATCATTCTCATAGGCATGCAACCTTAGCTCTTCCAATTCTTGTAATTACAAAAATATCTTCTTTCCAGCAAGATCTGGGTCCATATTGAGGAAATTGATGGCCTAAAAGGATTTGTGCTTGAGTTCGACTGGAAGGTGGCACACCTATCCATATATCATTCTATAGGGAGTGGTCCCTATAGGAGTTTTGTAGGCCGTATATATGCCCATAGGGAGTCATAAAGCTTCATTTCCTGATCCTTTTTTCTGCATCCAATAGTCTTTTCTAAAATCTATTTGATCTGTCTATTGGAGACTAGAACTTGTCCTGACATTTGTGGGTGGTAAAGGGTGCCAATCTTATGTTTCACTCAATATTTTGTAGCAAGGACTCAACATGTATTTCTCCAAAATGGAGATCCCCTATCTCTAATGATGGTGTGCAAGACCCCACATCTCAGGAAGATAAACTTCTAGAACAACCTTATCATTGATTTTGAATCACAAATCAGAGTAGCCACTACATTCACCCACTTGGTTACATAGTCGGCCATAACTAGGATATAATGATGGCCTTGTTATGATGGAAAAGGTCCCATGTAATCAATTACCTAGATGTTAATAATCTCTACCTTAATATAATTACAGAGTGGAATCTCATTTCTTCTCAATTTGTTTCCTGTGTGTTCACACTTTTTTACAAGTCCTTGCATAAGTGTGAGATGCTTTGAACAAGGTGGGCCAACAAAACTTTGGTTGTTGAACTTTAGCAGCGTTCATGTCACCACCAGGGTAACTTCCATACGGAGAAGAATGGAACTCATATAGGATTTGCGGTACTTTCTCCTTCAGAATACACCATCTATATAGGTTATCGCCACGTTTTATAAATAGAAGGAAATTATCCTAATAATAAATTTGTAGGCCAGAGAATAACATTTTCTTTTCATTATAGGTAATGTCCAACGATAATTTTAGGCATGCCATGTAGTTGTTGATATTAGCAAACATTGGTATAGAAGGTTTAATGGTATTTTCCATCATGAAAGCTTCATTAGGGTGATTTTCATTTATCAAAAGGGAGTTGTCTTCAACCACTATGAGATAAGTGGTCATCAAGTGCATCTCTGTTCCTTTCTTATATATAATTTCATGATCAAACTCCTGTAGTAGGAGTGACCACCTCAAAATTCTTGTCTTTGTATCCTTTTTCTACATTGTATACTTTATATCTCCATGAGCAATATAGACTATCACTTTTCATCGTATTAGGTGGGACCTAAATTAGTTGAAGGCATGAATTATGCCAAAATTTACTTCTTAGTGTAGGTGTAATTGATTTGAACTTCATCAAGAGTTTTGCTTGCATAGTAGATGACGCAGTGCTTCTTGTCTTTTTTTTCCTAGCACCTCTCTGATCACATAGTTGCTTGCATCACACATCAATTTAAATGGAAGTTCCCAATCTAGAGCTTGAAGGATGGATGTAGTAGTCAAAACACTCTTCAAGATGTTGGAAGATTTCGGGCATTCATCAGTAAAATCAAGCACAACATCTTTAACAAGGAGATTGGACATAGATTTAAAGATTTTTTTAGAAATTTTTAGTAAATCTTGTATAGTATACAACGTGTCGAAGAAAACTTCTTAACCTATTACAAATTGAGGAGGTTGAAGCTAAGATATGTCTACCACTTTGCTCAAATCTACTTCTATTCCCTTTTTAGAGATCGTGTGAAAAAAAATCCTTCTTGTACCATGAAATTGTACATTTCCGATTCAACACAAATTGTTTTTCCTCAAAACATTTCAGTAATTGAGATAGATTTCTTAACAAACCATCAAAATTGGCTCCATAAATCAAAAAATCGTCCGTAAAAACTTCCATGATATCCTCTAAGAAGTCTATGAACATGTAGAGCACGCACATTTGGAATGTTGCAGGTGCATTGCAGAGCCCAAATGACATTCTCCTAAAGGAAAACATTCCATAAATACAAGTGAATGTGGTCTTTTCTTGGTCTTCTAGGTGTACGGGAACATGATGAAATCCTAAATATCCATTGCAAAAGAAAAAGTAAAAATGGTGAGCCAGTTGCTATAGAAGTTGATTAATGAAGGGCACCAAAAATGTATTTCTTTGTTGCAATGTTTCATTTCTTATAATTGATGCACATTCTTTCTTGGGTACTACATGAATGGGAATTGCCAAATTACTATCACTGATGGGATAGATAATCCCCGCATCTTGAAGTATTAGGACTTCATTTTTAACCACTTATCTTAACATCTGGTTGAGATTTCTTGGAAGTTGAGAAAGAGGCTTTGCATCTGATTCTAGGTGGATCCTATGCATGCAATAATATGAATTAAACCTTCAATATCTTCCACAAAATAGCCAATTGTTTTCTTTCTCAACTTGAGTTCACTTAACTATTTTTCATGTTGGTCTTATGTTAGAGTAGAGTTTGTGATAACTGGGTTTATCTCTTCGTCATCAAGAAATCCACACTTCAGGCCTTCTAGGAGCTATTTCATCTCTAGTTTGGGTTTTGGCGCTTCTTTTTCTTTAGGTGTCTATTCTAGTAAAGCATATTTCACAGTTTCTACAACTACATCCTCTTCATCATTGTTGTCATCCTCTAGTTGGTTCGGGTAGTCGAGTAGTCTTGCGAACTCTGGGTCTTCTTCATTAGGACTAGGGTTATTTAGAGCTCTCATCAGAGGGTCAACCATAGCATTCTTCTCCTGAATTATCACATAGAACTAATTATAACTACCCATGAAGTAGACAGATTCAAACAAGGAAGGTCCCCTCATAAAGTCCCAGACACAAAAATAGGTATGATCTTTTCCTACTCTTATGGTAATAATTCCTACTTCTACATCAATTAAATATCCCCTGACAGAAAGGAAAGGTCATCCAAAAATCATAGGGCATATTGTGTCCTTCACCGTATCTATATTGACTATATCACAAGGGATAAAGAATTGTCCAAGATGAATGGGAACATCCTCTATCCCAATATGATCTGTGAAGGAATGGTCATCTAGATAAATGTGCATTGCGGTCATGATTATGTCAGTTAGATTTAGTCTATGGGCCAATGTGAGTGGCATCAGGATGATGCTTTCACCAAGATCAAGTAATCCTCGTCTTGCCTCATTGTATCCCACAATGTATGGGATACTGAAGGTTCTAGGGTCCTTATGTTTAGTTGGCATTATTTCTTTCACAAAGGCACTAGACATCTTGGCAAGTATAACAGATTGAACTTCATATTTGTGACTTCTCTTTGTAATAAGGTCCTTGAAGATTTTTGCATATGTTGTCAATTTTCAATCACATTTAGAAAAGGGATGTCATGATGCAATTTTTTCATGACTCCTAGGAACTTCTCATACCACTTTTTTAGATGGGATTTTATTAGCTTGTATCAGAAATGTATTCTTGGTGAATATGGGGCCCTATTAGTTACAATTTCTTCAATTGCATCTAACTCTCTACTTTCGATAAATTCTTGCCCTACGTTTTCATTTTTCATTAACCTTCTTAGGAATAATGTCAACTTCGGGTTCTTCCACTCTTAAGTTATCTTTAGGTAGGGACTCAATGATGGGAGTACTTCCTTGGATAGACTTGTTAGTTGACTCTTCCTGAACCTTGCCTAATTTGAGCCTATCCATTTTTGTTGTTTCAGTTATTGAGGGTATCTCCCCTTGTGGGATCTTGATCATCTCAGATAGATGTGCTAGCTATTGATCGATTTGTTTGTTGTGGACTTGCATATCGCCCATTAGTGTAGTGATGCCCCCTATCTAAGATTGCATCGCATTCTATAGACATGTATTATTATAGTACTTTGGATTAGTTGCTCATTTATACTAGCTTGTATTTTGCAAAAGCAAACATTTTGGACTTCAAATCTTACTAAGTAAAAGTCAGCTTATTTCCTTGACTTGTTCCCCAAAGTTTTGGTTCTAGTTCTATCCTGGAGAATTGTTTCTGTTATTTCGATAGCTTAGATTTTGAGTAAATCTAGAGGATCCACATCCTCTACAGAACCCAGGTGTTCTAATAGGTGGGTTGTTAGGAATGTTTGGAAGTTGAGCATTCATAGTTGCATCTTTGTTCTCTTAAGAGAACCCAAGAGATATGGTCTCTTGAAATTGAAATACAGGACGTTATCCGTATCGCCTTCTTGGTTGTCCTCCTATGGTTGGGTATAGTTGCAATTGTCCACTACGTGCCCTCCTTCTCCGCATGTAACTATAACATACTAAATTCTGGGCATTTTGCTGTTTGGTCCTCTTTTCCATCTTTTCCTCTCATTTCTATCCTCTTTGGCTGTTCTATTTAATTTGTGGAGAACAGAATGGCCTAATGAGAATTTGTTCACCTTTTCTCTCAATATTTGGGTTTTATGCACAAATACCTCAGTGAAAGCTTAGTAATGGGTCTAATATGTAAAATGTCCACTTAAATAATAAAAAGGATAAACTATTTAATCCTAGAACTTTCTAGTGCTTTTTAGAATATGAAAAAGAAAGGAAATTATGAAATATACATAATGGAGATGATAAATGTAATAATTGGAGATAACATGGTATATAATGGATAAAAAAGGATAATAAGGAATATGTTGTTTCAAAATCATAAATAGAATCCACAAGATAATTTGATGACAAAATTTGTTTCCTTGAGCCAAAAGATACTTAAGGGTAAAGTATCATCTAATTTGGATAATATATAAATAAAAAAGCCTTTATTACATGATAATAGGGAATAGGCCAAGAAAGAGAAATAAAATATCTAATGTCCTCAAATTGGAAAACTAACTCCAAATTCGTAATCTACATATCAAAATGAGTCTATGTGTGAATTTTTATTTTATTTGGTCAATGTTAAATATTTTATTCAAGAGAGAAAAAATGACTTAAAGGCCAAAAATATTAAATATATGTTGAAAAAAATAATTAATGCCAAAATTGTGTTCTACACATTTGGTATTTCTTATAGAAAAAGTTTTGCATTTTTAGAAAGTTTCTAGATGCCTCTAATAAATTAAAATTATAAATAAGGATAAATTTAAATGAATTAAATAAAATAATAAAAGTCTTCAAAAAATAAAATAATACCAAGTTCGTGTTATACATGTTAAAATAGACCTTTGGATGAATTTTGAATCAATTTATAAAATATTTGATAAGAAGGTGAATTTAGGAGAGAGAAAGTGTGTAAAACATTAAAATCATTAATTAAAATAATATACAACACCAACAAATGGAAATAATGGCAAATTCGTTTCCAACATACTTAATATGACTTATGGGTAAAGTTATATTTTTTGTGGAGAATCTAATAGTCATTAATGAGAGACGAAAGAGAAAATAGTAATTGACTTAATTAACTAATCTAACTTTCTCAAAAGGAAAATCTAATTTTATATTCAGATTCCACACCCCAAAATTACTAACATACTAAATTTGAGTTTATTTGGACTTTGTTTGCACCCTTAAATAATTATAGAATTTTTTATGCTTTAAATGCACCAAAAGACTAAAGTTTAGAGGATGTATTAAATTATCAGATGTCATCTCCTACCTTGCACGCATGAACAATACATACATATATTTTTTTCTATTTTTCAGATGACCATATCTCCCTTGTTTCTCAATAAAATTCAATGATTTTTTGTTCTACAGATTCCTCACAAGATTGCGCTCCTAATAATCCTAACATTATCGATTTTTAATGAAGTTTTGAGAAATTCCCCTTTTGGCCGTCGACTCTCTCTCTCACCCTGCCTATATAAACCTTAAACAACACCCTCTCATCTATAAATAACCCCACCATTAGCTTCATGGGAGCATTTTCGACTCAATTGTACCCTCAATTGCTCAAACCACTGTTGTTTTGGTCCTCGACAAGACGCCAAAGGAGAAGGTCTTGCGACACCTCTCTCCCTCTCCCCACTTCGTCTTCAGTGCAATTGTAGATACAATTAGTTTCGGTTTGTTCCCCTCTTCGTTTTGAGTATTCGTGCGCCGATTTCAGTGGTGTGTATCTAAATCACCCAATTTTTCTGCAAGTCATAGTTGCTTGTTCGTCGGCCATGGCTCGGGGCTGCTGGAGAAGATGACTAGCTGCATTTTTACTATTTTTCCCTCATCGTGTTCTTATTTTCCCTCTCTTTCGCTCTCACTTGTACGAAACGCCTACGTGGCAATTTTTGATTGGTTCATTTTTGAATATTTGTATCGTTTTACTCGTTGGTCCAAAAATAAAAATCAACAGTGTTTTGAAATCAAGAGAATGAGATCTATCCGTTAAAAAAATTTGTGAGGTTTGATTCTAATGTTTGCAAAAAAGTATTTTTAGAGTGATTTAAATTACTTTAAAATCCACAAAAATAGCCTAAAAGTCATTATCTCGAAAATATACAAACCTATATGTTATTTTGATTAGGATAACCAAACTAAGTCATTAGTTAGGGTTTCAGAGTTAGATTTGAAGGTTTGTGGAAAAAGGAGTGTAACTTTAGGGTTTTGACCTTTTAATGAATGAACTTATCATTAATGCATGTATATGACTATGTAATAGGGGAAAGTGGACTTTGATCATGATTAGTAATCTGAAAGTGAATTCTAGGGTCTAAAGGAATGAGGTATGTGCATCTACACCTTCAGTTGGGAAATTTTATTATACTTTTACCTATGTTCCCTAATGAGGCTTAATTTGACCTAATCCACTATTCTTGAAACCTAATTTGTTTATGCCTCAAAATTAGTTGTAGTATTATCTCGTTTGGGTCTTATACTCCACATCCATGTTATTTAAATCAATTGATTACTCTTGCCATAACTCTTTTGCTAGCATGTAGTTATATGTTCTATTTAATTTTTAAAGTAGAGGTACTTATGTACAACCACCCACAGAGGGCATTTATATAATCGCCCTAGGGGAATGTTTGCATTCTCCCCAAATCATTGTGTAGGTGACTGGGAATGTTTTATTCTCCCCTCACCTATAAGTTAGAGGTATGGTAGGTGCCTCAACCCTACTTAGTTAGGTAGACATATTAATTTACATGCAAATCCTTTATTTATATTTGTTATTGGCAAGTTTCTTTGTTTAAAGCCTCATACTCTTGATGTCTCATCTTTTGATGAATCCCTAGCCTGATTTACTTGTTATATTTATCTTTTCACTTTTAGTATAGTTTAGTGACACATACTTTTATTTTCCTTCCCTCTTGATGGGTGCTTTCCCAACCACCCAGATATGGAACAAGGTGATGTATAAGGCATTTAGATCTTAGCTTTGACATGGGCATAGTTGATGGATATGTTGCTTGGAGACAAAAGTGGAGTAGTATAGACTTCCCTCTATCTAGATCCTAGTTATGTATGATGATGTAACCCTAAAAGGGAGATTTTTGATGTATTTTATAAATCTTTTATGAAATTGATTTAGTCAGAAATTTTAATTCTGCTACTTTCCAATGTGTTTTGTTTATCATAATTTAGTAAGGAGTTGATATCACACTCTTTACAACATGGTATCATATCCCATGGTAGTCAGAAATCTGGCTATTTTAGTTTGTCTCCCTAGTAGAACCTTAGGCTTGCATAGTTCCCTTTAAGTGATATGTTTACCCTAGAGTTGATCTATGTTGATGACAGGCTGATTTAGGACCCTATAGGTTCACATTATAAACATGATGAATAAAAACCTAAAATATTTATAATTGAAAGATGCTTAAGTAATATGTATAACTTGATGTTGTTTAGGCTTGCCTTTAGGCAACTATTAGGGCATGAAGTTGAAGCAAAGGTGTCTAGAAAGGATCAGGTTCTGGAGGCTGGCAATATTTTCCACCATGCCACTAGCTTGGTTTATGAGGACTCCCAAATCCATATGATACCAGCCTAGCCTGAGCTAATATGAATTGTCTAAACTAGTTTGCTTTTAGGCTATAGTAACCTTAGACATATATGTTGTATATTTTTGAGAACCTTAATAGGTCAACCTAGTCTTTCAGGTGTGATAACCTTGAGACTTGTTTGAGGATATATATCCTATATAGTTCCTCATATCCCTTAGGACCATATGTTTGGATAGTCAATCCCTATGAACCTAGACCTTAGAGTTGATGTTTATAAGGCTATCAGAGTGCACAATGGAACTATGGTGGATCATATATATGATTTAGTAGACGTATCCTTTAACCCTAGTATAGTAGGTCAAACCCTTTAAGGGGTGGAGTATAGTTAGGTTGGATGTTCGAGTGGTTAGATTTCGAGGACAAAATCCTCTTTAGGGGGATGGAACCCTATAACATCTTGAAGTCTATCTAATCTATCTTGAGAGACCCTAACTCCATACTTAGGAGGTTGTTGTGCTTGAATCCTTAGTGTTGTCTAAAGAAGTAATAGTGGTAACCCTAACATGTTTGTTTTTATATATAATGAACATATAATGGTCATCTAATGAATAACTCATATGTTCAAACCCTAATAGATAACCAATGCAAATAATAAGAGTAAGTCACATATTAATATGAAATTATGGATCACATGATGCTAACCATTCCATAAACCATAATGATATGATGAGTAACATAATTATAACATAATTCGGAATTAATGCATGCTAAGGATCAATAAGTGAAATAAAATGGCCATGTTGACCTAAACCCTAAGTTGTAATAATCTAACCCTTATCTATACATCTTTAATGCCTTTCATGATACATTAATGATGTTAAGTGCCATAATTAGTTAACATACATTGATACACATAAATGATATATATATATATATATAATCATCTAATCACATATTAATCAAGTCATCAATATAAAATGCAAGTTACCTTTTTATCTAATACACATGTGATTAGTCACTTAATGTAAATCTATTCATTGATAAGTAATATGTCTCACCTTGATAATTAAAATACAGATAATGGCTTTAATGTGAATATGAAGTGATGGGATTCACATGAATGTGCAAAATCAATAATATAAATTAATTAATATGAAAAATGATTATTGATGACATTAATGTGAGCAATAAATATAATGTGACAATATGACAATGTTTAATATGAGTATAAGTAGCTAATGTGACATTAATTGGAATAATTGTATGCTTAACCACAAATTGAATAGAATGCCTTATTTCATGTAAAATAATTTGTTATAATAATAAAGTGTTAATATGAGGATAATGAAGTATAAATCTGAATTATTAAGGACAATGATCAAATATAATAATGAATGTTGAGATAATTGAGTAACCCCTAATTGTGCTAAAATTCTTAGTAAGAAAAATGAGATAGAGATATAATGTTTCATGCATGATAATGAAATATAACCCTTTTGGCAATAAAGTGAATATGACATGACATAATTAAAATAATGATGATAATGTGCTATCAAAATGAATGTAATCCTAATGAGCCATAAATGTAAATAATGTTAAGTATCCTAAAACAATATCTTAATAATGGACCCTAGGTGATCCATGAGGACTCGACCTATGATTAGTTGATGTATGTGAAGTTCTTGAACCCTTAGGTGTAGTTGAAGTATAAGTTTTTGTGGAAGTTTTATGGTTGGAGGAACAACCTAATATTTTGTGATGTGAGGTTACACACTCACCCTTCCTTAATCATTAGTGATTTCGGGGACAAAATCCTCTGTAAGGGGTGGAGTGTTGTAACATACTGAATTTTGGGCATTTTGCCTTTTGGTCATCTTTTCCTCTCATTTCTATCCACTTTGTCTGTTCTATTTAATTTATGGAGAACATAATGGCCTAATGAGCATTTGTTCACCTTTTCTCTCAATATTTGGGTTTTATGCACAAATACCTTAGTGAAAGCTTAGTAATGGGTCTAATATGTAAAATATCCACTGAAGTAATAAAAATGATAAATTATTTCATCCTAGAACTTACTAGTGCTTTTTAGAATATGAAAAAGAAAGGAAATGTTGAAATATACATAACAAAGATGATAAATGTAATAAATGGAGACAATATGGTATATAATTGATAAAGAAGGATAATAAGGAATATGTTGTTTCAAAATCATAAATAGAAGCCACAAGATAATGCGATGACAAAATTTGTTTCCTTGAGCCAAAAGATACTTAAGGGCCAAGTATCATCTATCTTGCATAACATATAAATTACTAAATAGCCTTTATTACAGAATAATAGGGAATAGGCCAAGAAAGAGAAATAAAATATATAATATCCTAAATTCGTAATCTACATATCAAAATGAGTCTATGTGTGAATTTTTATTTAATTTGGTCAATGATAAATATTTTATTCAGGAGAGAGAAAATGACTTAAAGACCAAAAATATTAAATATATGTTGAAAAAAATTATTTAATGACAAAATCGTGTTCCACACATTTGGTATTGCTTATAGAACAAGTTTTACATTTTTAGAAAGTTTCTAGATGCCTCCAATAAATAAAAAGGATAAATAAGTGATAAAATTTAAATGAATTAAATAAAATAATAATGTCTTCAAAAAAATAAAATAATACCAAATTCATGTTATACATGTTAAAATAGACCTTTGGGTGAATTGTGAATCAATTTGGAAAATATTTGATAAGAAGGTGAATTTAGGAGAGAGTGTGTAAAACATTAAAATCATTAATTAAAATAATAAAAAACACCAACAAATGGAAATAATGGAAAATTCCTATCCAACATACTTAATAAGACTTATGGGTAAGGTTATATTATTTTTGGAGAATCTAATAGTCATTAATGAGAGAGGAAAGACAAAATAGTAATTGATTAAATTAACTAATCTAACTTTCTCAAAAGGCAAATCTAATTTTATATTCGGATTCCTCACCCTAAAATCAGTAACTTACCAAATTTAAGTTTATTTGGACTTTGTTTGCACTCTTAAATAATTATGGAAATTTTTATGCATTAAATGCAGCAAAAGACCAATGTTTAGAGGTTGTATTAAATGATCAGATGTCATCTCCTACCTTGGACGCGTGGACATCCGTATATTTTTGATATTTTTAGATGACTATATCTCCCTCGGTTCTCAATGAAATTCAACAATGTTTGGTTTTACAGATTCCTTACAAGATTTTTCTCCTAATCATCCCAACATTATCGAGTTTTAACGAAGTTTCGAGAAATTCCCTTTTTGGCTGCTGACTCTCTCTCACCCTACCTATATAAACCTTAAACCACACCCTCTCAATAACCCCACCATTGGCTTCGTGGGAGCATTTTTGACTAAAATGTACCCTCAATTGCTCAAACCACCACTATTTTGGTCCTCGACAAGACGCCGAAGGAGACGGTCTTACAGAGCCTCTCTCCCTCTCCCCACTTCGTCTTTAGTGCAATTGCAGATACAGTTAGTTTCAATTTGTTCCCCTCTTTGTTTTTTATTTTGGTGAACCCAGCGTGTTGCTCTATTATATTGCAAAAAGGATATTTACATAGTCAAAGGGAAGGTTCCAAGGAGGGACCAACAAAAAAGAAAGAAACCAAAACGGTACAAGTAACCACTAAGCTATCTATTAACTGAAGATCCTCGCATCAGTCCATGCTCTTTTCCAAATGTCTTCAGCTGCCTTCACCGGACCACCAAAGTGACAAAAATTCCTGTGAATCCAGATATTATAAATCACAAAGAAAGTTGTTATCTTCCTTTCTCCTTTTAAGCTCAGGAAATCATGAAAGCAACTAGGCGTATAACCCAACTGAACAACAAAATTTTCCCAAACAAGACGACTAAACCGACAACTGAAGAATAGGTGCTCAGTAGTTTCCTCTTGTTCCTTGCATAACACACATCTAGAGGTAAGAGAGTAGCCAACTCTTTTATGATATTCGAGGGTGGCAATTTTATTCAGGAAGCATTTCCAGAGAAGAATAGACATCTTTCTCAGCTATTTCCCCTTCCAGACCCAGCTCGTCCAGTCCACATTAGGATGCTTGGCTCTAACAACATTCCAACCATCTCTTAAACTAAAAGAAGTTTTATCCTTGTATTTAATATGATCATCAAAACTGCTGGGCTTCCCAATACTATCCAGCTGCAGCTGAACTAAATGCCCACCCCTGATGTCCAGACATTTCCATGCACCATTCTTAGCACACATGCTCAACTTACGATTCATACCTTTGCCCAGTCTTAAAACAAGCTGATTATTACACACCTCAAGAAGAGATTTTTTGCAAAGTAACCAGGGATCCTTCCAAAGAAGGAACCTGTCTCCACTACCAACACAAAAACTGACATTAGCTTTCAGCCTTCCTCTTATACCCAAAAGTCTTCTCCACATCCATGAAGCATTAGCTTTAGGAATGACAGACCACAACGAGTCCTCGCTTATGTACTTTTCATGTAACCACTTGACCCAAAGTGATTCCTTCTTATTTGCAATACCCCATAGGTTTTTAAGAAGCCCAACCTTCGACCAATCATCCACCTTCCTAATACCAAGACCTCCTTCACTTTTGGTTCTGCATATCATATCCCAACACACTGTGTGCATATGCTTTTGGTTCTCTGTATCATCCCAAATGAAGTCTCTCATAACTCTTTCAATATCTAGAATAACAGCCTTAGGTAAAGGAAATGCAGAGGACCAAAACATATGATAAGTTGACAGAGTTGAGATAACTAACTCCACTCTCCCTGCAGTGGACAAAAGATTCCCTTTCCATGCGTCAAGCTTCTTCTTAATTTTATCCAGAATAGGAGCGCACATGGCCTTGGTAAGTCTACCAATAAATAGAGGCAACCCCAAATATCTCACAGGCAAGGAAGCAACATCAATATTCAGAATATTAGAAATGTCATCAGCTATCTCAACCACATTCTTACTGAGAAAAACATGGCTTTTGAGGTTATTAAGATGAAGGCCTGAAACCAAACCAAAAATCTTAAAAATACTGCTCCACGCATTAGCATTTGAGGCATCAGCTTTAGAGAGCATAAGGAGATCATCAACAAAGATGACGTGGTAGATACCAAAACTGCTAGAAGCCATAACTGAATTAATAGTCCCATTCTTGACATAGGCATTAACAATAGAAGAAAAACCTTGCATAACTATCACAAATAAGTAAGGGGCTAACGGGTCCCCCTACCTCACTCCATTCGAAGCATTGAAACTAACTGAGGGGGAGCCATTAGTAAGAACTTGAAACGAGGCATATTCGAAACATACTTGAATCCATCTCAACCAACACAAAAGGAAACCCATCCTTTGCATGAGGAAAAGAATGTAATCTCTCCTTACAGTATCGTAAGCCTTCGAAAGATCAGCTTTAACACACAAGAGGGGTTGGCTCGAGGAACTAGTAAAATTACTTAGCAATTCGTTTGCAAGAAGGACAACATCACCAATATTCCTACCTTTGATGAAGGCCACCTGGTTTTTGTCAATCAAAGAGGGGCAGACCTCACTTAAGCGATTGGCTAAAATATTAGTTATGATCTTAAAGATCACATTGCAGAGAGAAATGGGTTGAAAGTCTTTCAACTTAGTAGCACCAGGAATCTTAGGAATGAGGGGGATGAAAGACTTGTTTCTCTCCTTCAAAAGTTTACCAGACTCAAAAAAATAGAGTATATCCTTAGACACTTCATCACCAATCAACAACCAACAAGACTTAAAGAACATGCCATTAAAACCATCAAGACATGGTGCTTTGTCCACATCCAAATTACTAATAATAGTATCAATTTCTTTCCTTGTAACTTTACTTCTGAGTAAGTCAAATTGGGTGACAATAAGACAAGGAAGATTCCATTCCTCCTTCCAAGACACATAATCAGTACTGGTCGAACTATAGAGAGAGTTGTAGTAGCCAACGACATGTTCAGAGATAGCAGCCGGTTCAACAATCGCTTTGTTATCATAATAATAAAGGATATACATACTATTATAGATCCGCCTTGTTTTAAGTGAGGCATAAAAGAAGGAAGAATTTCTGTCACCTTCCTTAAGCCATAGAACCCTTGATTTCTGCCTAAGAAATGACTCTTCCTCAAAAATAGCTTTATTAACATTCTCTCTTGCCTGAGTAATTGCTTTATGCACACCAACATCATCTGGACACATCCCCAACTGAACAAGAAGATCAACCAACTTAACTTCTACTTCTTTAACATTGGAGGTGTAGTTACCAACATTGTTCCTATTCCAGTTTATAAGAGCTTCCCTTACAGTCTGGAGCTTCCGATACACCCTAAACATAGGGGCACCACTCGGCTGAACACTTAACCAAGCTTTTTTGACAACCTCACTGAAGTCAGCTTTCCTCACCCAAGCATTAATAAAATGAAAAGGCCTGCCTCTTTTCTTAGAAGTATTGAGATGAACAACAAGTAAGCAATGGTCACTGATAGAGTTAGGAATAACTACACTCCATAAAGAAGGAAATAATCTCAGAAGCTCTAGGTTACATAAAACTCTATCAATCTTCGAATATGTGCTAATACCATGCCTACTATGACTATCCCAAGTAAAGAAAGGTCCCTTGGCATTAACCTCCATCATACTAGTGACTTCCAAAGATTGATTAAACTCCTCCATGCTTTTTTTCGAAGGTGGTTGTTTCCCAAACCTTTCATTACTGAACTTGACAGCATTAAAGTCTCCCAAAACACACCAAGCAGCAACCATATTCAAACTAATAGAATTTAGAGAGTTCTAGAGCATATTTCTATCAGCATCTCCATTTGCACCATACACAACAGAGAGAATGAATCTTATCCCAACACTACTAATAGCAACTTCACAATGTATCAGTTGATCGTTATCCAGAATTTTTTTGATACTAATTAAAGGGTCCCTCCAGAGAATGATAATACGAGTATATGAATAAAAGTTAGCATTCGACACATAGCTAGCACCATACCAGATAGAATTGACCATTGAGTCAACATCCACCTTATTCGTTCTGGATTCCAGAATGACATATATATCCGCTTTATTTCTATCTATCTCCTTATGGATGCGAGAGATCTTGTTGTGGCTACCTCTCACATTCCAAGAAATTATTGAAAGGGGTTTATCCATTAGGCAACATATCAGGTGGAGCAAGAACACTTCCATCAGGCTGATCACCCTCATTAAAATTAGCAAGAAGCGAGAACTTGTTAGGCAACATAAGAATATTCTTAACATGTTACAACCCATATCAGGGTTACTCAATAAATACCTCGATTAGCGTGAACACCTTGATTAGTGCTAATCATCCTGTTAAACAACATGGTGTATCAAGATAAGCTACATCATGAATCAATAGTTGAGATTGAATCACCTGAGGCAATTAATGATAATAGCAATGTGGATCATTAAGTTAATTAATTTGAATTAAGTACTCACAGATGCATTTAGTTCTTTGATCAAGTGAGACAGTCTAATTAGCATGATTTTGATGCCTCCAGTTGTAGAGAATCCCGTGCTTGAAAAGTTGCAAGAGAAATCACTCGAATCGGACATTCAAGTCAAACATTATGACAGTTTTAAGGTTTTTGGACCTGGGTGCAATTTTTCTATTAATTGAACTTTTATTTTTATTGATTTCCCTTTAGGGTCGGCTACCCCTCTCCTCCTTTATCTTTCCCGATAGAACAGGACTCCTACTACATCAGGTTGAGCGGCGCCCTGGAAGCAGCGCATGGTCGACCAGGCTTGCAGAGAAGAGGAGCGGGGGGTTAGCTAGGGTTCTTCATTGTCGACCAGCGGTGCCACCCCTCTCTTCTCCATCCATCTAGCTCACCCAACAACAAGCTCCAACCAACCCTAGCCAGGCGCCGGACGACCTATAGGTTGTATCTACTGGTTCGGGGCCGATCTGGGCTCCCATGCTTTGGTTCGCCAGCGCCCTGCTTCCCACCTCTATCTTCTTCCTTCCCTTCCTCCATTCCGCCCCTATTGCACCCAACAGCGCCACCTGCGCTCATCTAACAAGGGGCGACGCCCCGCCTAGCAATGGCAGCAGAAGCTACACAGAGAAGTGTTCGACTGGTTAGCAACATGGTGAGCTAGGCAATGGCTTTGGGCCTTCGTGGCTCTGATTAAGTGGTGCCTAACTCCTCTTCTCCTTCAACCTTCCTCTGCTTCGCCCTAGTGGCACCCACGTATAGGGCGGCGACCAGCAGAAGCGCCACACAACAGCTGCATGGGGGCAGTAGCTAGGAACTTTGGGCATAGCAAACACCAAGGTTATGACGGCATCGAGCTCGGCCGTGGATCCAGAGCGAGAAATTTGCAGCCAATAGCCACGAGCAACATCCAACTGAGTCCGATTTCAACCGGTGAGAGTATGGTACTGGTCGTTTGCAACAGGTTCAAATTGGGTTTATTCTGAGGTTGAAGACAACTAAAATCACCCGGAATCTGGCCTTGGACGCAGTTCCGGACAAATCCGGATAGTTCAAATCAATGTGAGTAGGAGTTCATTTAGTTATCATCATTTAACTCCTTAGTTGGAATTTTTCGGTAAACTGTGCATTTTTCGCTGATACTTGGCTTTTGGACAGTATTTGTCGTTACTCGAATTTTATTTCATAAACTGCTTCCTTATGCTGTTATATGATTTAGTTTAGCATCTGATCAGTGTGGATTGAATTAATGAATTTATATGGTTCATTGGAACTTGAAATACGTAATATGATTGATGAAAATGATAGAATTTCATGTATTACAACTGCAATGTATACATTGAGCATAAAATGGATGTTTAGCATCGAAACTGGATAAGTTGATACTGAGTCATGTTTATAGATGACAAATGATGTTTATGTATATGTGGGTAATAGAGATTACTCGGATGCCGAGCATAGTTAGCATCCTTAGACTTTTAATTTGCATAGTTCAAACGAAATGAAATGACTAGTAAAATAAATGTGTATGCTTTACGAGTAATTCCAGTAAGATGCGAATAAATGTGATTTTCCTGTTTAAATGTTTATATGTTAATCAGTTAATAGACTTAGGTGCCCTAACACCGTAGAACCCCTTTGACAGGTCTGCTTCTTAGGGGTGAAACTCGTTTTCAACATCAACGCGTGTGATGTCACGGTGGCACGAGGATGGAAAGGCAGTGTTCAACAACAACACGTGCAATGTCACGGTGGCACTGAAGTAAATAGGGGTTATTCAACAACAACGTGTGCGATGTCACGGTGGTAACCCAGACCTCCTGAGCCTGTGTACTCAGGTTAGAGGAGGAGTTCAGAGCACTCGATGTAGTGCAGTGAGGCCGATGAGCCCCGAGGCCGATGAGCCTGAAGGCCGATGAGCCTGTGGGTCCTGTGGCAGAGCAGGGCTGACGTCAGACTTAGCATTTCCTGGGTGTGTCGCTAAGTCTTGTACGGTGGGATCGTAGTTTGCTACGGATCTTTATATGCAGGGTACACTGCATATGATTATGGCATAATAATATAAATATGAAATCATATAGGATCACAGTAAATTAATATATCTGAGCTTTTGTGTCAATTCATTATATCTGTTTATTGGTTTAAATTATCTGTTGTTGCATAGAAATGTGATTATATTCTGTAATCTGCTATGTCATTAGATCTTCCCTGCTTGTACTGTATTTATGTTTATTTCAATTTTATAAACCTGATGAGTTGTTTCGTGATAGCTAAATGAAATGCTATTCACTGAGCGAGTAGGCTCATACCTCTACTCAAAACATTTTCAAGACATCATCAGCAGCAGGAAATCTGAAGGATCCTTTCATCCTAACGCTTAGTCTGTAGAAGGTATACGTAGTTAGTAGTTAGAGGTCTCTTAGTCCTTTCCCCTTGGTCCTTGGGACATGGAGTGGGTGAGAGAGAGTGTGTATGTGGAATGTGTATAAAGATGTAAATTAACTGTTATGTTTACTTTCTGTTAAACAATGTTACATGTTGTAAACTCTGTTTACTTACTCTAGCCAGTTTAATTGAAATGCTTCCGCAATAGTTTATTATGTTTTAGTTTACAACAATAATCCGGATATCATTACGAGGTTTTAAAAAGAAAAAGTTCTCAGTGATTTGTTTATGTGATAATCCCTTCGTCGCGCCCTAATCTCGTGATTAGTGGTTAGTGTGAGATCGGGGTGTAACAACTTGGTATCAAAGCATAGGTTGAGTATATGAATACTCTAAGTCAAGGTCAGGGGATGATAAGAGACCAATAGGATTAGGACTTAGGTGTCTTTCTTCTAACTGCAATTTTATAACAGGAAATGGTCTGTTATAGTATTGCAGATGGCAGGAAGAGGACGTGGTCACGAGAATCAAGTTGAGAGTTTAAGCTGAGTTATCAGGGATCATTAGGATCAAAAGATAGTATTATAATTAAGATGGATAAGAAGTGATGTGTCTTTAGCTCTGGGAAGTCTGAGTATTTAGGTACCCTGGCCAAGTATCTGAATACTTAGATTGACCAGTATCAAGCTACTCTGTCCATTCTTCTCTGGATGCCCTAGCCAGGTATGCAGAGGAAGGATAGGCTAGAGACAAACCCTAGAAATCTTAGGGTTAAGAAACCGGAAATTAATGTAGGAGTAAGAGATTAAACATAGAATGTGATACAACTCTTTCCTTATACTGCTTATTTGATTGGAAATCACTAGAAATGCTCTTATATGTATGAATTTAGATTTTCAGCTTGTAGAATAAATATGATTCTTTTATATTGATTGAGTGTCATGAAGTGATTTATTTATTGTTTATATTCTTTGTATTAAGTAGACCAGAAATTATGTTTAAATGAGTCTGCCCTAGGTGGATATTCTTTCCACATGTTTGAGATTAATAGGAGTTGGTTAATCCTGAGTAGCTCTTGGCTTCAGGACTACAGGTTCGACCTGGTCCAGCTGGCAGGATGCGTTACTGAGATCTAATGACTCCTATTAACAGTATAATAAGAGTAGACTCTGGATAATTTAGACTCACATCATAATAAGAATGTACATACACTAAGACGTTGAGATGTAAAAGAAAGATTAGAACAACTAAGAATTTGCTGGAAATGATATCAGAAGCCCAATGTTGGAACCTCATATGAGAAATCCTTAATTAGAAATAAAGGAAAACAATAAGGGTCAGATTAAATTTAATGATTAGGTGAGAAATACCCTTAATGATACTAATCAATAATGCATAACAAATGCATGGATCCAATACATGATTAGTAAACCCTAGTGGAGGGTGTATCATTGTGAAACCCTAGCTGAGGATGTATCATTGCGATTGTTTATAGGCAACTTTATAAGTTATTCTTTAAACTAAAATAAGTCCATATCTTGTGAGATAGCTGGACAATTCTAATGTGTGGCCTATACATTATATGCTAAGGGTGTGTATTCTGTGATGGAATGCATTAAGAGGGGAAATACCTTAATACAAGATAAAGTTGGTTAACTCAAGAGGGTCTAAATTAATGAGAAATGGGGAACCCTAACCCTAATTTGGGGAAAACGGAATGATAAGCCCTGTTTGATAGTGAACCCTAATTCCTGGTCAAGGAATGATGGTATTACTATTGTATCACATGATGTGATGAATATCTTGTATGACTGTTATCATGCCTAATAACCATGCAGGTATGATGAGATGATGAATATAGCCAAGTTTGGGCTGTGACATTTATATAATAAATGTTGATTGGCTTTTTGTGCGTTAATGTTGTTGTTGCTTAATAGAAGTAATAATGTGTACGAATTTTATGAACCATGTGAATAAGTTGTTGCCTAGTGAGAGGTGACAAGATATGAATGGCCCTGTGAGCCATGTGTGATGCTTGGGTAACAAGTATCATGTTTATTTGTAGCATTTGTGTTAATAAGTTATGCTAGAGAACTTGGTTGATGTTACATTTCTGTTATATATCTATAGTTCATTGATGATTATTCATATCAGTTGTATTCATTACAAGTAGATGGATGAACTTATGAGATCTAAAGTTTGATTTCAAACTAAGGAAGCAAAGTCACACCACAATAATGCTATGTTACTGATAAGGACCAAACCCTAGAATGTTTAGAATTGTAGTAGTTCAAGGAATATCATTAGTGATTTGACCTTGAATACTAGCATGTTTATAAAACAAAATCATGAGATTTGCACTATGAAAGGTAACCTAGCACTAATAAATCCAGGGTTTAAAGTTAGCTAATCTGGAAGGTAGATACACAATATGAAAATGACTTGGAGAAAAGAGTAAGATATAAATTTGAAATGTAACAATAAGTAAGTAGCATAGAATGAGGAGTACTACGCGATACATGATCTGAAGTTAGTTGTTGTAGTTCATGCTCTTTTGACACAATGTCACTATCTTTATGATGTGACGATAGATTGTCACCTTGGGAAGGCGAATGTGGTAGTTGATGCCCTAAGTAGGAAGTCTAGTTCAACAGTGGATGTATTTTCCATGGCATGTTTCAAAAGAGACATGCTAGTGGAAATGTGAAAGTTGAACTTAGACTTGGGGTGACAGAGCTAAATGGTTTGATTGCACAGATGCAAGTCAAGACTACTTCTTATGATCAAATCAAGGAACTACAATAGGGTGATAGTGAGTTAAACCAGACCATGCATGACATGAAAGGGGGAAGAGACCAGAGTTCAAGTTTTTAGATGATGGTGTGTTGTATTAGCATGATATGTTGTGTACCTCGAAACAGTGATTTGAAAGAAAAGATTCTTGAGGAGGCACATGTATCGATGTATGCCATGTATCCAGGTAACACTAAGATGTACATGAATCTCAAGGAGTCGTATTGGTGGCCTGGTATAACAAAGAATGTAGCTGAGTACGTGACTAGGTGCAGAGTGTGTCAGCAGGTTAAGGCTGAGCACCAGAAACCTGTAGGTACCTTGCAATCTTTTCCTATACCAGAGAGGAAATGGGAACATATCACAATGGATTTTGTGGTAGGGTTACCCAGGACACCTAGAGGTTATGACTAGATATGGGTGATTATGGATAAATTGACTAAGTCTGCTCACTTCCTTCATATTAAGTCAACCTTTGATGTCTCAAAGTTGGCTAAGATATACATGGATGAAATAGTCTGGTTGAATGGTATTCTAGTTTCAAATATATCTGATAGAGATCCTAAGTTCACGTCCAGATTATGGAATTAGTTGCATCGTGCTTTGGGCACAAAGTTGAGGGTCTGTACAGCTTTTCAACCACAGACGGATGGTTAGTCAAAAAGGACCATTCAGACTCTTGAGGACATGCTGAGAGCATATGTCTTGTATCTCAGTGGAAGTTAGGATGAACACTTAAGCCTTAAAAAGGTTGAGGTGGGTGAAAAGCAGATTCTTGGATCAGAGATAGTGGATTTGACCACTGAAAAGATTAATGTGATCAGAGAACAGTTGAAAGCTGCACATGATAGACAGAAGAGTTATACTAAGAAGAGGCGTTGACCTCTTGAGTTTCAGGTTGGTGATGAAGTGTATCTGAAAGTTCCACCATGGAAAGGAGTATTGAGGTTTGGTAAGAGAGGCAAACTGACTCCTAGGTTTATGGGCCGATATCCTATCATTGAGAGGATTGGACCTGTAGCCTATAGGTTGGAATTGCCATCTGAATTGTCTAATCTACATGATGTGTTTCATGTATCTATGCTAAAGAAATGTTACCTTGGTACAGAGAAGACAATGGACCTCGAACCTGCACAACTCAGAATAGATGTGTCCTATGTTGAGGGATCAATACAGATAGTTGATCGGAGGATTAAGAAAATCAAGAATCACAAGATACCGTTAGTGAAGGTTTTATGGAGGAACCATAACCTAGAAGAAGTCACGTGGGAGCTTGAGTCAGAAATGTGTAACCAATTTCCTTTTCTCTTCTAGGAATTTCGGGACGAAATTCTTATAAGGGAGGGAGATTGTTACAACCCATATCAGGGTTACTCAATAAATACCTCGATTAGCGTGAACACCTTGATTAGTGCTAATCATCCTGTTAAACAACATGGTGTATCAAGATAAGCTACATCATGAATCAATAGTTGAGATTGAATCACCTGAGGCAATTAATGATAATAGCAATGTGGATCGTTAAGTTAATTAATTTGAATTAAGTACTCACTGATGCATTTAGTTCTTTGATCAAGTGAGACAGTCTAATTAGCATGATTTTGATGCCTCCAGTTGTAGAGAATCCCGTGCTTGAAAAGTTGCAAGAGAAATCACTCGAATCGGACATTCGAGTCAAACGTTATGACAGTTTTAAGGTTTTTGGACCTGGGTGCAATTTTTCTATTAATTGAACTTTTATTTTTATTGATTTCCCTTGAGGGTCAGCTACCCCTCTCCTCCTTTATCTTTCCCGATAGAACAGGACTCCTACTGCGTCAGGTTGAGCGGCGCCCTGGAAGCAGCGCATGGTCGACCAGGCTTGCAGAGAAGAGGAGCGGGGGGGGGGGGGTAGCTAGGGTTCTTCATTGTCGACCAGCGGTGCCACCCCTCTCTTCTCCATCCTTCTAGCTCGCCCAACAACAAGCTCCAACCAGCCCTAGCCAGGCGCCGGACGACCTATAGGTTGTAGCTACTGGTTCGGGGCCGATCTGGGCTCCCATGCTTTGGTTCGCCAGCGCCCTGCTTCCCACCTCTATCTTCTTCCTTCCCTTCCTCCATTCCGCCCCTATTGCACCCAACAGCGCCACCTGCGCTCATCTAACAAGGGGCGACGCCCCGCCTAGCAACGGCAGCAGAAGTTGCACAGAGCAGCGTTCGACTGGTTAGCAACATGGTGAGCTAGGCAATGGCTTTGGGCCTTCGTGGCTCTGATTAAGTGGTGCCTAACTCCTCTTCTCCTTCAACCTTCCTCTGCTTCGCCCTAGTGGCACCCACGTATAGGGCGGCGGCCAGCAGCAGCGTCGCACAACAGCTGCGTGGGGGCAGTAGCTAGGAACTTTGGGCGTAGAAAACACCAAGGTTATGATGGAATCGAGCTCGATCATGGATCCAGAGCGAGAAATTTGCAGCCAATAGCCACAAGCAACATCCAACTGAGTCCGATTTCAACCGGTGAGAGTATGGTACTGTTCGTTTGCAACAGGTTCAAATTGGGTTTATTCTGAGGTTGAAGACAACTAAAATCACCCAGAATCTGGCCTTGGACGCAGTTCCGGACAAATCCGGATAGTTCAAATCAATGTGAGTAGGAGTTCATTTAGTTATCATCATTTAACTCCTTAGTTGGAATTTTTCGGTAAACTGTGCATTTTTCGCTGATACTTGGCTTTTGGACAGTTTTTGGCGTTACTCGAATTTTATTTCATAAACTGCTTCCTTATGCCGTTATAAGATTTAGTTTAGCATCTGATCAGTGTGGATTGAATTAATGAATTTATATGGTTCATTGGAACTTGAAATACGTAATATGATTGATGAAAATGATAGAATTTCCTATATTACAACTGCAATGTATACGTTGAGCATAAAATGGATGTTTAGCATCGAAACTGGATAAGTTGATACTGAGTCATGTTTATAGATGACAAATGATGTTTATGTATATGTGGGTAATAGAGATTACTCGGATGCCGAGCATAGTTAGCATCCTTAGACTTTTAATTTGCATAGTTCAAACGAAATGAAATGACTAGTAAAATAAATGTGTATGCTTTACGAGTAATTCCAGTAAGATGCGAATAAATGTGATTTTCCAGTTTAAATGTTTATATGTTAATCAGTTAATAGACTTAGGTGCCCTAACACCGTAGAACCCCTTTGACAGGTCTGCATCTTAGGGGTGAGACTCATGTTCAACATCAACGCGTGCGATGTCACGGTGGCACGAGGATGGAAAGGCAGTGTTCAACAACAACGCGTGCGATGTCACGGTGGCACTGGAGTAAATAGGGGTTATTCAACAACAACGCGTGCGATGTCACGGTGGTAACCCAGACCTCCTGAGCCTGTGTACTCAGGTTAGAGGAGGAGTTCAGAGCACTTGATGTAGTGCAGTGAGGCCGATGAGCCCTGAGGCCGATGAGCCTGAAGGCCGATGAGCCTGTGGGTCCTGTGGCAGAGCAGGGCTGACGTCAGACTTAGCATTTCCCGGGTGTGTCGCTAAGTCTTGTACGGTGGGATCGTAGTTCACTATGGATCTTTATATGCAGGGTACACTGCATATGATTAGGGCATAATAATATAAATATGAAATCATATAGGATCACAGTAAATTAATATATCTGAGCTTTTGTGTCAATTCATTATATCTGTTTATTGGTTTAAATTACCTGTTGTTGCATAGAAATGCGATTATATTCTGTAATCTGCTATGTCATTAGATCTGCCCTGCTTGTACTGTATTTATGTTTATTTCAATTTTATAAACCTGATGAGTTGTTTAGTGATAGCTAAATGAAATGCTATTCACTGAGCGAGTAGGCTCATACCTCTACTCAAAACATTTTCAGGACATCATCAGCAGTAGGAAATCTGAAGGATCCTTTCATCCTAACGCTTAGTCTGTAGAAGGTATACGTAGTTAGTAGTTAGAGGTCTCTTAGTCCTTTCCCCTTGGTCCTTGGGACATGGAGTGGGTGAGAGAGAGTGTGTATGTGAAATGTGTATAAAGATGTAAATTAACTGTTATGTTTACTTTCTGTTAAACAATGTTACATGTTGTAAACTCTGTTTACTTACTCTAGCCAGTTTAATTGAAATGCTTCCGCAATAGTTTATTATGTTTTAGTTTACAACAATAATCCGGATATCATTACGAGGTTTTAAAAAGAAAAAGTTCTCAGTGATTTGTTTATGTGATAATCCCTCTGTCGCGCCCTAATCTCGTGATTAGTGGTTAGTGTGAGATCGGGGTGTGACATAACCCCAGATAACTGCTTAGGTACAACTCTTGGAGGAGACTTTGATTTTCTCTTATGTATTTCCCATTTTGGAGAGGGAGAAGGAGTAACCTGAATCATAGGGGAATTTGCTTTCGACCTATTAATCTCAGTAGTAGCTGTTTCGACAACAATTATATCTTTATCTCCTTCCATCCCCTCTATGTTCTGACTATCCTGAGTTGCATTCCCACTATTGATAATCTCAACAACATCAATGAAAACGTCCATTTCTTCTTCAATATTCTCTGAAGCTTTAGCTTTAGGCAGCCAGACACGTTTTTCTGCCTTCCTGCCATCATTGAGACCCATTTTCTTTTTATTCTTTGTGTTACACAGTCCAGATTCATGCCCATACATTCCGCATTATGAACATTTCACCGGAACCCATTCGTATTAAAAAAGGATCTTATCTACATGTCCATCGTCACTTTGGATATCTAGTTCCTTAGGAAAGGAGAAATTAGAAAGAATTAAGACCTGCAGTCTTGCAAACTCCATCCTCGTGAACTCTGCAGTTAGCTTATCCACCCTCAGTGGCTTCCCCAAGAACGATCCAATATAAGCAAACATCTCATCATCCCAGAGTTCCAATGGTAAATCATGTATCTTCACCCAGATAGGGAGTTCCGACAGCTTTAGTTTCTCCATCAGTTCTCCGCGCTCCCACTTCTTAATCAGCATTGGCCTTCCTGCAATGAACCAGGGACCTCCATCCAAAGCCATCTATAAATCATCATCATTAGAGAACATAAGAATGAAGTATCCCTTCCCTCTAGATCTGATTTCAAGAGAACCTTTCACATTCCAGATGTGAGCAAGGTATTTGACCAGAGATGGCCAATGCGACATCATCCCTACAATGTAGCCTGCCGCCGTTTTCCCCCATCTACTGAGATTTCTTTCAGCAATCAATCTGGGGTAAAGAAGTTTCCGTTCCATCAGTTGAACCTTCTTCTTCTCAAGCAGATCCGTCCCCTGGCTTTGCTTGTTAGAGATGATATCTGCCCATGAGCAAGTCTCTGCGGCCACCCGGACTGAAGAAATGCTCCTCTGCACTCCCGCCTTGTCTGGATCCCTAGGCCTCTCCGCATTGAATCTTGCCACCTCGCCTACTGGATTGCCATCAAGGATTGGCGCCGCCGTCGGCTTCACAATCACCTCATGAGACGCCTGATGAATCGCCCGTGAACTGGTCTCTGCCGCCACCCGATCTGAAGAGATGCTCCCTTCCGCACCTGACTTGCCTGGGTCCTTAGGCCTTTTCGCGTTGATTCGCACCACCTCACCTACATGATTGCCATCGAGGACTGGCTCCACCATCGGCTTCCCAATCGCCTCCTGAGTCGCCTGCTGAATCGCCCTAGAGTCCAGAGCCATCCTTCGATTATCAAACTAGTAGAAATCTTCGTTTCAAATATTCATGCCTCGATTTTCGTGGTGTGTAGCTAAATTACCCAATTTTTCCGCAAGCCATAGCTACTTGTTCATCAGCCATGGCTCGGGGCTGCTGGAGAAGATGACTAGCTGCATTTTTACTATTTTGCCCTCATCGTGTTCTTGTTTTCCCTCTTTGTCGCTCTCTCTTGTACGAAACACTTACGTGGTAATTTCTGATTGGTTCATTTTTTAAAATTAGTATCTTTTTACTCGTTGGTCCAGAAATAAAAATAAATTGTGTTTTGAAATTAGGAGAATGAGATCTATCCATTAAAAATATTTGCGAGGTTTGATTCTAATGTTTGTGAAAAAGTGTTTTTAGAGTAATTTAAATTACTTAAAAATCAACAAAAATAGCCTAAAAGTCATTATCTCAAAAATATACAAACCTATATGTTATTTTGATTAGGAGAACCTAACTAAGTTAGTAGTAAGGGTTTCAGAGTCAGATTTGAAGGTTTGTGGAAAAAGGGTTGTAACTTTAGGGTTTTGACCTTTTAATGAATGAACTTATCATTAATGCATGTATATGATTATGTAATAGGGGAAAGTGGACTTTGATCTTGATTAGTAATCTGAAAGTGAATTCTAGGGTCTGAAGGAACGAGGTATGTGCATCTACACCTTCAATTGGGAAATTTTATTATACCTGTACCTATGTTCCCTAATGAGGCTAAATTTGACCTACTCCATTATTCTTGAAACCAAATTTGTTTATGCCTCAAAATCAGTTTTAGTATTATCTTGTTTGGGTCTTATACCCCGCTTACATGTTATTTAAATCAATTGATTACTCTTGCCATAACTCTTTTGCTAGCATGTAGTTACATGTTCTATTTAATTTTAAAGTAGAGGTACTTATGTACAACCATCCATAGAGGGCATGTGTATAATCGCCCTAGGGGAATGTTTGTATTCTCCCCAAATCATTGTGTAGGTGAGTGGGAATGTTTTATTCTCCCCTCACCTATAGGTTAGAGGTCTGGTAGGTGCCTCAACCCTATTTAGTTAGGTAGACATATTAATTTACATGCAAATCCTTTATTTATATTTGTTATTGGCAAGTTTCTTTGTTTAAAGCCTCATACTCTTGATGTCTCATCTTTTGATGAATTCCTAGCCTAATTTACTTGTTATATTTATATTTTCACCTTTAGTATAGTTTAGTGACACATACTTTTATTTTCCTTCCCTCTTGCAGGGTGCTTTCCCAACCACACAGATGTGGAGCAAGGTGATGAATAAGGCATGAAGATCTTAGTTGTGGCATGGACATAGTTGATGGATATGTTGCTTGGAGACAAAAGTGGAGTAGTCTAGACTTCCCTCTATCTAGATCCTATTTATGTATGATGATGTAACCCTAAAAGGGAGATTTTTATGTATTTTGTAAATATTTTCTGAAATTGATTTAGTCAAATTTTTTTATTCTGTTGCTTTCCAATGTGTTTTGTTTACCATATTTTAGTAAGGAGTTGATCTCACACTCCTTACAACATGGTATCAGATCCCATGGTAGTCAGAAATTTGACTATTTTAGTTTGTCTCCCTAGTAGAACCTTAGGCTTGCATAGTTCCCTTTCAGTGATATGTTTACCCTAGAGTTGATCTATGTTGATGACAGGCTGATTTAGGACCCAATAGGTTCATATTATAAACATGATGAATAAAAACCTAAAATATTTATAATTGAAAGATACTTAAGTAATATGTATAACTTGATGTTGTTTAGGCTTGCCTTTAGGAAACTATTAGGGCATGAAGTTGAAAAAAAGGTGTCTAGAAAGGATCAGGTTCTTGGGGCTGGCAATATTTTCCTCCGTGCTACTAGCTTCGTTTATGAGGACTCCCAAATCCATATGATACCAGCCTGGGTTGAGCTAATATGAATTGTCTGAACTAGTTTGCTTTTTGGCTATAGTAACCTTAGACATATATGTTGTATATCTTTGAGAACCTTAATAGGTCATCCTAGTCTCTTAGGTGTGATAACCTTGAGACTTGTTTGAGGATATATACCCTATATAGTTCCTTATATCCCTTAGGACCATATGTTTGGATAGTCAATCCCTATGAACCTAGACCTTAGAGTTGATGTTTATAAGGCTATGAGAGTGCACAGTGGAAGTGTGGTGGATCATATATATGATTTAGTAGACTTATCCTTTTATCCTAGTGTAGTAGGTTGAACTCTTTAAGGGGTGGAGTATGGTTAGTTTGGATGTTCGAGTGGTTAGATTTCAAGGATAAAATCCTCTTTAGGGGGATGGAACCCTATAAAATCTTAAAGTCTATCTAATCTATCTTGAGAGACCCTAACTCCATACTTAGGATGTTGTTGTGCTTGAATCCTTAGTGTTGTCCAAACAAGTAATAGTGGTATCCCTAACATGTTTTTTTATATATATAATGAACATATAATGGTCATCTAATGAATAACTCATATGTTCAAACCCTAATGGTTAACCAATGCACATAATAAGAGTAAGTGACATATTAATATAAAATTATGGATCACATGATGCTAACCATGACATATTAATTCCTTTCATGATACATTAATGATGTTAAGTGCCATAATCAGTTAACATACATTGATACACATAAATGATATATATATATATATATATATATATATATATAATCATCTAATCACATATTAATCAAGTCATCAATATAAAATGCAAGTGACCTTGTTATCTAATACACATGTGATTAGTCACTTAATGTGAATCTATTCATTGATAAGTAATATGTCTCACCTTGATCATTAAAATACATATAATGGCTTCAATGTGAATATGAAGTGATGGGATTCACATAAATTCGCAAAATCAATAATATAAATGAATTAATATGAGAAATTATTAATGATGACATTAAATTGAGAAATAAATATAATGTGACAATATGATAATGTTTGATATGAATATAAGTAACTAATGTGACATTAATTGGAATAATTGTATGCTTAACCACAAATTGAATAGAATGCCTTGTTTCATTTAATATAATTTGTTATAATTAATAAAGTGGTAATATGAGGATAATGAATCAATGGTCAAATATAATAATGAATGTTGAGATAATTGAGTAACCCCTAATTGTGCTAAAATTCTTAGTAAGAAAAATGAGATACATATATAATTTTTCATGGATGATAATGAAATATAACCCTTTTGGCAATAAAGTGAATATGACATGATATAATTAAAATAATGATGATAATGAACTATCATAATGAATGTAATCCTAATGAGTCATAAATGTAAATAATGTTAAGTATCCTAAAAATAATATCTTAATAATGGACCCTAGGTGATCCATGAGAACCCAACCTATGATTAGTTGATGTATGTGAAGTTTTTTAACCCTTAGGTGTAGTTGAAGTATAAGTTTTGATGGAAGTTTGATGGTTGGAGGAACAACCTAATATTTTGTGATGTGAGGTTATACACTCACCCTTCCTTAATTGCTAGTGATTTCAGGAACAAAATATTCTTTAAGGGATGGAGTGCTGTAACATACTGAATTATGGGCATTTTTCCTTTTGGTCCTATTTTCCATCTTTTCTTCTCATTTCTATCCTCTTTGGCCATTCTATTTAATTTGTTGAGAACATAATGGCCTAATGAGAATTTATTCACCTTTTCTCTTAATATTCGAGTTTTATGCACAAATACCTCAGTGAAAGCTTAGTAATGGGTCTAATATGTAAAATGTCCACTTAAGTAATAAAAAGGATACATTATTTCATCCTAGAACTTTCTAGTGCTTTTTAAATATGAAAAAGAAAGGAAATTCTGAAATATACATAACGGAGATGATAAATGTAATAATTGGAGATAATATGGTATATAATGGATAAAGAATGATAATAAGGAAAGGAGGATGGCGGTGCTAGGGTTTGAGGGGGGAAGCAGGGGCGATCGGGAGGGCGGCAGCGATGCCGATCCTGGGGAAAAAGTAGAACGCAGAATTTTTGATCCGGGCACTGATCCCGGATGTGAGAGACAAGAGCGAGGAGGCGAAGCCGGCGTAGATGGAGGTTCGGGACAAAGCACACAAAAGAGTAGTTCCAAGCGGAGGAGTGCAGTGACGTTGTCCATCCCGGAGATAGGCCTTATGTTCAACGTAGCCGGGATGCATGACAGCGGAAAGGGGACAACCAACGAAAAGGAAGCAGAGGGAGTCTCACGACGTCAATGATGGCTCGACAGACCTCTACGAATACAAACAACGTATCGTATGCGAAGGTGACGGTGGGGGACTGGACAGAAAATGTGCAAACACAGACGACTACGGGAGAGGATGTCTTCTTTCTGGAAAAAATCTTTCAAGAAGATCTATCTCTAGGCACAGTCTCTCTTCGAGAAATGGACGGGACGCCATCCCTAACCATAGATCCGGAAGCGGAAGAGGACCTAGTAAGACCCTGGAGATATGCAGTTGTGGTGAGGATGTTCGGAACAGAAATTGGATATAAGACCCTTAGAGACAAATTGAAACTTCTATGGCAGATCAAGGGTCATTTCAACATGTTCGAACTACAATATGGACATTTCGTGGTACATCTCTCATGTAGGCAGGATTTTGACAAAGCTCTGGTGGGAGGACCGTGGAAGATCTTTGGGCGGCCCGTAGTGGTATGGGAATGGTATCCAAACTTTAAACCAACAGAAGAATTTCCTGATTACATTGTTACATGGGCAAGAATCATCAATCTCCCGTTGCACCTGTACGTGCTGACGATTTTCAAGTATATAGGTATGGCGTTAGGATGCCAGATTAAAGTGGATTCTCACACAGAGAACCGATTAAGAAGCCGGTTTGCCAGATTGGCAGTAGAGGTGGACACATCCAAAGACCTGGCAGCCTCCATCCTCATTAACAGAGTTGAATACGAGGTTATATATGAGGGACTGCCTTAGGCATGTGCCAAGTGCGGAAAGGAAGGCCACATTTCAAAGAATTGCAGGGAGGTTTATGTTGGGGAGGGAAATCAATCCACTACAACAGAAGGATCCCACCAGGCTCACTGTCAGACAACCGAGGAGACAAACACCAGGGGGTGGCAAACTCAGAAGCACAGAGGGGGATATAGAAGGAATCGACCTGTGCACACAGACAGTGGGGCTACTACAACTAACAGGTTTGTAAGACTGCTTGAGGAGGATGAAGGGGAACTACAGACCAACGTCAATGAAACATAGAAATTGGTAGAAGGACAAGCTCGACAGGAAAGACCAACAAAGGTGTGGAGGAAGAAGAAGACCAACCCCCAGAACAAGGAAGGCACGACAAGAAGAGTGAAGTTGGGAGACATCACTAACACTATGGCAAAAGGAAATGAGGGAGTTAAAGATAATAGGACTAAGGCGAAGGAGATGAAGGAAAAACACTCGGCGGTTAATCCAGCGATCGATGAAGTAATCACGATTGAAGAGGGTGAGGGACAGACAGGAGCAGAGATAGACATGGGAAGCAGCGAGGAGGTTGAAGAAGACACTGGTGAGAAGTTGTCTGTAGCCACGAGATTAAAGAAAGACAAAAGTGGAAGATCCTCACATACCAAAGAAAAAGACCTGCGCCAGTGCAAATGTGGACCTAACAACACAGTTACAAAGAAGAGGAAAGGTAGGAGTAAACCTCCAGACCTTTCAAGGACACGCCGCAGTAGTGTACAACTTTCCTTTCTACAGGATGTTGTTGAAGAACAGCTTATCCAGTCAGCTTCGAAAGACAATGCAAGGAAGAAGGGAAGTCCTTTTTTGGTGAGGGGAGAGCAGGTGGCAGAGGTAGTTGCAGCTAACGCAGACGGGTGCTGAACGCCGATAGGTTGTTTTAAAGTCAGACCTTATCTTCTTCGTTCTTAATGAAACTGTTGTGCTAGAATACCAGAGGAATGGGAAACAAGGACTGGTGCGCGGTGCTCTCTAATTACATTCGTGAACATAAACCTGTGCTGGTAGCTATCTTGGAGCCGAGAATTAGTGGAAAGCATGCGACATGGACGATCAGGAATCTGGATTTCAATCACTCACATAGGGTTGAGGCGAGGGGTTTTGCTGGGGGCATCTGGCTCTGTTGGAAGGGGGAGGAACACAAGGTGCAAATTATCAATAGTCATCATCAATTTATCACCTGTAAGATTGATGATATTCTGGTGGTGACAGTCATTTACGGCAATCCTCACATATCTGTCAGAAATCTTTTATGGAAGCACTTAGTCGACATTGGAGAAAATATGAATGAACCTTGGGTGGTTCTAGGGGACTTCAACACCACTTTGGTACCGGAAGAAAAATTTGGAAGCAACAGATATAATTACACTGAGGCCAGAGTCTTCAAAGAAACCATCATGGAAGCCGGACTTACAGTTTTGGGCTTCTCAGGTAATCGATTCACTTACAAACACGGCAAACTGTAGGAAAGGCTAGATCGTGTGTTGGCCAATGATATTTTCATCAGGAATTTTCCAGATTTGATTGTAGAACACCTACCCAGACTATCATTCGATCATTGCCCACTTTTACTAAAGCCGAAGCGGAAGGTCCAGAATGACAGTAGGTTTGTTGCAAAGGCATCTTGGAATAGAAACCAGTCCTTTCAACAAGTGGTGAAGGAGGCATGGGCAACGTCTACAGAGTTTTATGAGGCTCTTCCTGGGGCTAAGATTAAGCTGACTAGGTGGGATAAAAACGAACAACAACTGAAGCATAGAGAAAAGAAGAGGCTCACATACAATATTACAAATATGCAGAAGTAGCTAGTTGTAAACTATGATGAAATTACAGACAATTTTTGCATGGATATGTAGAGGGAACTCCAGAGCATTATAAATAAAGAGGAGGATGACTGGCATCAAAAGGCACATATAAATTGGATACAGAACGGAGATAACAAGACTAGATTTTACCAAGCTTGGGTGAATCAAAGACGGAGACAGAACTCTATCTCTTCCCTGGGGAACTCAGCAGGGGTGTGGGTTACGGATGAGCATGAGTTACTGAGTATGGTGGTTTCACACTTTGAGAAGGCCCTAACAGCACCGGTCGGTAGAGTGCCTACCAACATAAAGCAGATTCCGGGCAGGTTCAATAAGCTCAGACAGGAAGAGTTACAGGCCCTGGCAGCAGTGCCTACAATGGAGGAGGTTTTTGATGTTTTGAAAATCATGAAGGAGTTCAAAGCAGCAGGTCCTGATGGTATCACAGTAGAATTTTTGAAACATTCTTGGCAAATTGTGGGTCAGTCAGTCACTACCACAGTCCAGAGAATGTTAGCAGGGGAGCCTATTGACGAAGTTGCATGCAATGCTACTATTATTCTCATCCCGAAGGTGTCTCATCCTGAAAAGTGTGAATAATTGAGACCGATATCTTTGAATAATATTGTTCTGAAGCTGGCTTCTAAAATTATTGTGATGAGACTTAAGAACTTCATTCCTACGTGGATCTCCCAGGAACAAAGTAGTTTTGTACCTGGTAGGAGAATAACTGATAATATCGCCCTTGTGCAGGAAGTGATTCATGGCATGAAGGGGAAGAATTCAGCTAAAACAATGGCCCTGAAGATAGATCTGACGAAAGCATACGACCGTATGTTTTGGGAATTTATTGAAGACACTTTACAAAAAGTGGGCATCCCAGAGAACATTAGAAAATTTATCATGCATTCGATCACTGGGGGGAAAGTTTCAATCGTATGGAATGGCAAAAATTTCTGCCCATTCAAAGCTTCTCGAGGCCTAAGGCAAGGGGACCCTTTGTCGCCTTACATTTTTGTGTTGTGCTTGGAACGATTAACACAAATGATACAAGCTATGGAGCAGGATGGAGAGTGGAAGCCTGTCAAGATGGGTAGGACAGGAATTAGTGTGGCACATGTGTGCTTCACTGATGACCTGATTTTATTCGCTCAAGCTAGCCGGTCACAGATGCAGAGGATTATGAAGTGCTTCAATGTTTTCGAGAAGGCTTCGGGTCAAGCCATTTCCAGTATGAAGTCAAGAATCTTTTTCTCTATAAGTGTCCCTAACTCATTCAAATGACAGATACAGAGAATTAGTAGGTTTCAAATCACTAAGGATCTGGGCAGGTATTTGGGAGTTCCAATTATTCATTCTAAGATAACGAAAGTAACTTATTCCAACATTGCAGACAGAGTTGAAGGGAGAATCAGTGCATGGGCGGCGAAAAGTTTGTTAAGGGCAGGTCGGATATGTCTGGCCCAGTCCACCCTCTCGACTATCCCATCCCATGTGATGCAGACGATGATAATTCCTGCTAGTCTATGTGACCAGATTGATGGTCTAATAAGAAGGTTTATATGGGGAGGCAACTATAAAGCAAGGCCTATTTCTCTTGTAGCATGGGACAAAGTGATAAGCTTGAAGAACCATGGAGGTCTGGGCATTAAGGCAATGAGAGATTGGAACAAAGCTCTTATACTCAGGAACTCATGGGAGTTGGTGACAGGTAGAAACTCCATTTGGTGTAAAGCTTTGAAGGACCGTTTTATTAAAAAAGTCCCCGGGAAGGTGATTGTAGCATCAAGACTAGCCCAAGCCGCTAGGGAAGGAAAGGAATTCATCTTCAGGAACTCTATGTTGATACTAGTGAATGGAGGGTCTGTTAATTTCTGGACTGACCCCTGGGTAGAACCGGGACTTATTTTGCAGGCACACGTACAAAGGCCAGTGCCAATCGAGCTAGAAGATCTGCGAGTAAAGAGTGTATCCATGGATAATGATGCCTGGGATGTGGAGTTCTTGCGGGAGTACTTTGAAGAATCTGTAGTAAGACGCATTCTGAGAAAAGAAATACCCTTAGGGGATATTTATGAAGATCACAGGGCGTGGATCCACACTGATGCAGGCTTATATACAACATCATCTTCTTATAAAGTACTTTGAGCACAGAAGGAAGTAGTATGTCAGGGGGAGTGGAAGCACCAATGGAAGCTCGAAGTGGCTAGCAAGGTTAGATTTTTTGCCTGGTTAACACAACATGAGGCGATTCTCACTAATGAAAGGAGACGAAGACGACACATGACTAATGTGGGAACCTGTCAGAGATGTGGGAAGGAAGACCAAACCACCCTCCATGCCCTTCGGGACTGTGAGGCAGTAAAGAAGGTATGGAAAAGGCTGATTAACCCGACTGCTTTAAACAATTTCTTTGGCCCTAGTACCATGTCGAGCTGGCTCAAGACAATGAGAATGAATGGAAGTTTTCCAGAAAGTAGCTTCTGGGTCACATGTCACTGCTTGTGGAATTTTAGAAACCTACAGGTGCTTGAAGGCGATCTCAAACCGCTGGGGCATCAGGAAGCTAGCATACACAAGGAGATTCGCCGGAACTCTGAAGCCTATATTACATCTGCTGGGATCATAGAGGAAGGTGTTACAGAACGGTGGTCTGTTCCAGCCAGGGACACGATCAAATTTAACGTGGACGCAGAAGGAAAGAAGGGAGCAATGGCTACGACGGCGGTTGCGAGGAACACGCACGGATGCTGGATGGGTGGCTGGGGGATAAAGGTGAAGGTATCAAATGTGCTGGAAGAAGAATTAGCAGGAATCATGTTAGCAGTGAAGCAAATCCTCAGTCAGAACTGGTCGAGGGCCATCATCAAGACTGATAGTCTACTGGCGACGAAGGTGTTGACATATCAATCAGGATCTTACCCTCGATACGCCTTCTGGTCGAACAGGTGGAAAAAGGAGACAGGGAACCGGATAGCTGTACAGTATAGGAACCGTCAGTGCAACACAGTTGCAGATGGCCTTGCAAAATTACACTTGAAGTGCAATGAAGACAACATGTTCTATGAAAGTCCTCCATGTAGCTTACAACAAATTTATCACAAAGATATTCCTGTAAACCTAGAGTCCTTAGACCCAGGAGAGTTAAACCTAGAGCTAAAGTGCAGCTCGCACTGCTTAAGATGTACCAAGTGATATAATAAAGGGATTTGATTTACCAAAAAAAAAGAATGATAATAAGGAATATGTTGTTTCAAAATCATAAATATAAGCCACAATATAATTTGATGACAAAATTCATTTCCTTGAGCCAAAAGATACTTAAGGGCCAACTATCATCTAATTTGGATAACATATAAATAAATAAAAAGCCTTTATTACAGGATAATAGGGAATAGGCCAAGAAAGTGAAATAAAATATCTAATGTCGTAAAATTGGAAAACTAACTCCAAATTCGTAATCTACATATCAAAACGAGTCGATATGTGAATTTTTATTTGATTTGGTCAATGTTAAATATTTTATTTAGGAGAGAGAAAATGACTTAAAGACCAAAAATATTAAATATATGTTGAAAAAATTAATTAATGCCAAAATCATGTTCCACACATTTGGTATTGCTTATAGAACAAGTTTTACATTTTTAGAAAGTTTCTAGATGCCTCTAATAAATTAAAAGGATAAATAAGTGATAAACTTTTAAATGAATTAAATAAAATAATAAAAGTCATAAAAAAATAAACAATACCAAATTTGTGTTATACATATTAAAATAGACCTTTATATGAATTTTGAATCAATTTGGAAAATATTTGATGAGAAGGTGAATTTAGGAGAGAGAGTGTGTAAAACATTAAAATCATTAATTAAATATAAAAACAACACCAACAAATGGAAATAATGGTAAATCTGTATCCAACATACTTAATAAGACGTATGGGTTAAGTTATATTATTTTCATAGAATCTAATAGTCATTAATGAGAGAGGAAAGAGAAAATAGTAATTGACTTAATTAACTAATCTAACTTTCTCAAAAGGTAAATATAATTTTATATTCAGATTCCTCACCCCAAAATCAGTAAACTTACCGAATTTGAGTTTATTTGGACTTTGTGTGCACCCTTAAATAATTATGGAAAGTTTTATGCATTAAGTGCACCAATAGATCAAAGTTTAGAAGTTGTATTAAATGATCGTATGTGATCTCCTACCTTGGACGCATGAACAGTACATCCACATTTTTTTTGTTATTTTTTGGATGGCCATATCTCCCTCTTATCTCAACGAAATTCAACAATTTTTAATTCTACGCATTCCTCGCGAGATTGCACTCCTAATAATCCCAACATTATCGAGTTTTAACAAAGTTTTGAGAAATTCCCCTTTTGGCCACCGACTCTCTCTCATCCTGCCTATATAAGCCTTTAAGCACACCCTCTCATCTATAAATAACCCCACCATTAGCTTCGTGGGAGCATTTTTGACTCAACTTTACCCTCAATTTCTCAAACTACTGCCGTTTTGGTCCTCGACAAGCTGCCATAGGAGAAGGTCTTGTGGTGCCTCTCTCCCTCTCCCCACTTCGTCTTCAATGTAATTGTAGATACAGTTAGCTTCAGTTTGTTCCCCTCTTCGTTTGGAGTATTCGTGCGTCGATTTCCATGGTGTGTAGTTAAATCACCCAATTTTTCCGCAAGCCATTGCTGCTTATTTGTCGGCCATGGCTCGAGGCTGCTGGAGAAGATGACTAGCTGCATTTTTACTATTTTGCCCTCATTGTGTTCTTTTTTTTCCTCTCTCTCGCTCTCTCTTATATGAAATGTCTAAGTGGCAATTTCTGATTAGTTCATTTTGAAAATTTGTATCTATTTACTCGTTGGTCCAAAAATAAAAATAAATAGTGTTTTGAAATAAGGAGAATGAGATCTATCCATTAAAAATATTTGCAAGGTTTGATTCTGATGTTTCCAAAAAAGTATTTTTAGAGTGATTTAAATTACTTAAAAATCAACAAAATAGCCTAAAAGTCATTATCTTGAAAATATGCAAACCTATATGTTATTTTGATCAGGAGAACCTAACTGAGTCAGTAGTTAGGGTTTTAGAGTCAGATTCAAAGATTTGTGATAAAAAGGTTGTAACTTTAGGGTTTTGAACTTTTAATGAAAGAACTTATCATTATAGCATGTATATAATTATGTAATAGGGGAAAGTGGACTTTGATCTTGATTAGTAATCTGAAAGTGAATTCTAGGGTCTAAAGGAACGAGGTATGTGCATCTACACCTTCAGTTTGGAAAATGTATTATACCTTTACCTATGTTCCCTAATGAGGCTTAATTTGACCTAATCCATTATTCTAGAAACCTAATTTGTTTATGCCTCAAAATCAGTTGTAGTATTATCTCGTTTGGGTCTTATACCTCATTGTCATGTTATTTAAATGAATTGATTACTCTTTCAATAACTCTTTTGCTAGCATGTAGTTATATGTTCTATTTAATTGTAAAGTAGAGGTACTTATGTACAACCACCCGCAGAGGGCATGCATATAATTGCTCTAGAGGAATGTTTGTATTCTCCCAAAATCATTATGTAGGTGACTGAGAATGTTTTATTCTCCCCTCACCTATAGGTTAGAGGTCTGGTAGGTTCCTCAACCCTACTTAGTTAGGTAGACATATTAATTTACATGCAAATCCTTTATTTATATTTGTTATTGGCAAGTTTCTTTATTTAAAGCCTCATACTCTTGATGTCTCATCTTTTGATGAATCCCTAGCCTGATTTACTTGTTATATTTATCTTTTCACCTTTAGTATAGTTTAGTAACACAAACTTTTATTTTCCTTCCCTCTTGTTGGGTGCTTTCCCAACCACCCAAATGTGGAGCAAGGTGATGGATAAGGCATGGAGATCTTAGCTTTGGCATGGACATAGCTGATGGATATGTTTCTTGGAGACAAAAGTGGAGTAGTCTAGACTTCCCTCTATCTAGATCCTAGTTATGTATGATGATGTAACCCTAAAAGGGAGATTGTTGATGTATTTTGTACAATCTTTTATGAAATTGATTTAGTCAAAAAAATTTATTATGCTGCTTTCCAATGTGTTTTGTTTACCATATTTAAGGAGTTGATCTCACACTCCTTACAGTAACACACTTCATCACCATTTCATCCTTGTTCAATCCTTTGTTCCCAAAATCTTTCAGTTGTTGAATGTCGATATTGATCTTCTGAATTTGAGTAGTCAAAGATTCAAGGGTCTTTGATTCATTTGTCACCCTTTATGTAGGAAAATATGGCAATATATAAGGAAGCATAAATAAAAATATAAATTACCATATTCCCCTTAAATATTAGATCATGTCAACAACTATGTAATGGGGAAGGAGGGTTTCATGGTTTACACCTAGTCATGGAGCAAGTCTGGCGACTACCCCTACTGTAGTGTGCACCTATCTTCAAGTTGCACCTGTATGGTGGTTAGCGTCGTCCTCATGGTTGATCACCACAAACGGTAGATGACTTCATCCTCCTAGTGGAAGGAAACAACCTCCTTGCCTCTATAGTAGTTTACACAGACCACATGGAACTCCTATCATTCTACATGAATGTATAGGAAAGAGTTGTCCCTCCTAGTTGACATACTAGAACCAACTTGTTTTCTTGCAATTGTCTCTAGCTTGTTATTCCTCCCTTTGATGGGTAGAACTTGCTCACATTCTCTTGGTTACTAGAATTAAATAAGACAACAATTTTCAGACCTTGTTTTTGTATCTCTGGAAGGCCCCTAGTACTTTCTATTTGTTGGAGGGCTAGTGCCAGGGCTTCCAGTCTAAGCGGGAGTTGAAGAGATGAAATTTCATGAATTTTTCAGAACCTGTGACCATTGAACTGCTCTTTTCATTACAGAACTGGTCGGTTCCAATGTGAACTGGTCAGTTCAACTCTTGAACCATTTTTTTCATAATTTTTCCAATTGCAATTGTATTGTCAATTAATATTCGATGAATGCACAACATGATGTCAACATCAATCCTTGATCCAATTGAATTAATCAACCAAATGATTAGTACACAACCTGAACCAGTCAGTTCACAAGCCTGAGTTGATCACTTCACTTGTTGAACCAGTCGTATCATGGTTCTAATTGCCGATTTTGGTTCAATTGACCTGACACTTCAATCGATTGGGTCAACACTTGAATCGGTTGGTTCATAGTCTAGTCAATCAAGTTTCAACTATTGTTGTTTAAATTGAATACCTAACACTTTAGTAATAAAGTTTAAACTGCATTCATAAATAAACTCCTATTCTAAGTGTATCCTATGTGTGTGACCCTATAGGTTCCAAGTTACATTGGCAGTGAATGTCCATAACTGATCTATGACATAATAATGAATGAGTGGCATCTAGGAAGACATGATTTCTACCCAAGTAATTGGAAAGTAGGAGAACAAATTCAACCTACAATTTGTTATTGATGTTACAATAATTGTATATTTTATTTGTCTTTGATATCTAGATTGAACTCTAGGCATGGAATCATCATCCTCTTAAATGTTCAATCCATGTTCGTTGAACTAGAACAGTCTGTCTGAGATATGTGTAAGCTCAATATCACATATTGACTCACACCAACATGGTCATGCTTTTCTCAGTCTTACTTATTAGGTGGACAAGATATCAAACTCATGTCGATAGGAAAAATCCCATCTAACATCAATTATAGTCATCCCCATGTGTCACAATGCACATGAGCACCACCTTTATGGAAACCATTATTCAAAATCACTGTGGATTATGTAAAAGCACATCGAATGACATGTGATGAGTGTAATGATTTTAGGTCTAAGAAACACCAATCACCACCATAACTATGAGAGATGACTCTGATTACCAATCATTATTTGCATGTGTCATTCTCAAGGTGGGTCTGTCTGATACACTATTCTATAACAAGTATCTATGTGTTTGGTTTGATATGACATATCATGACTAATGAGATTCTGTCATCAACCAACACACACTCTAGTCTTATGTGTTACTGTTGTCTATTAGCCTTCTACAATAACACTCGACTAGGGACATAATAAGAATGTATATAATCTTAACATCCTTATGATCTCATTATCCAGGTCCTCAACCCAAAGACATACATCATTGAGTAATATCATTATTTAGACATTGATTATGTTACATGATTATCTCATAATTGAATAAAACATAATAAATTGGAAGATTTCCTTCATTATTTATCAAATCATTTACAAGATATGCCATTACAATCATCATATGATTGGCTCTATGGGCATACATACCAACACCTTCAACAGATACCTTGCTTACCGACCCTCTCTCATAATGTATGAAAACTTGTATTGCAGCCATATCATCGATTATCATCATAGTTTTATTTAGTTTCTTACCCAAGAAATTGTTACCTGTTGTTGCATTTAGTGAAGTAGAAGAGGTGAAACCGTTATAGAAAGTGGTTACCAAGAATCCTTTAAAATAATTATGATTAGGGAAGTCCCTTTGATATTCATGGAATCTATCCCATGCCTCATAGAGGTTCTCACTTAGCTTCTTCCTAAAATCCATGTTCGTATGTCTGCTTTGAAGAGTCTTCTCTACTGGATAGGCCTTAGTGACAAAAGTGTCGGCTATAGGTCCCCACCCATGGATGCTTTTATCTGGTAAGTCTAGATGTCAAAGAGAAATTGAATCCTTTGCATTATATAACTTCCTATGATACATAATTCATCTCAATTGTGTAACAAATATTCTTAAAAGCATCAAGGTGGTGATAGGAATTTCATCCATATAATTTCCTTCAAAAGTCCTTTATTGGATCAAATTTATAACTGTTGGATTTAGCTCAAAGTTTGCACTGTTGAACTGAGGGATGACACATGGGCATCTTTACTCATTGGACCATGTGGCGGCTATATCTCATAGAGACAACCTCCATCTTCATTATCACCATCATTTCTTCATTGTTATTATTGTTGTTTCTATTGTCTCAACCAACACAAGGTTGAGGTCCTTCTACTTCATGGAAATGTTCATCTTCCTCTTCTTCCTAATGATGATCCTCATTATGATCTTTGTTATGTTCCTCATGGATCTCCTCAATATTTTGGTTGAGAAGAGATAATATCCTTAAGGGAGGCATGATTTTGGAAGTTGACCCGACGGTGATTAGGTTCATGCTAACTTACTAAAATAAATTGCACGGTCGAGTTTAGAAACAAGATACATAATACAAAGTATCCATGAATGAGATATCCATCATATCTAAAATGTGTGGTTAAGTCTATTTCTAGACTTAAGGTACAAGTGTATGCTAAGTAGACTTGGGTTATTAATAGTCACGACCACCTTGTCCCTAGTAATAGTGACAAAAGTTGATGAACTAAAATTGTGTGTCCAAAAAGAATAAATCTTGAGTAATTAGACTTTAAATTTAAATAGATACTTAGGCACCGGTAAAAATAATAGTAGACCCGATGTAGTATATTGGGGTCGATCATAGGGACAAGGGTGGTATGTGTTAAGAATTATAAGTCTTAGCTTAGTTACACCAACAAAAGTAAGGTAAGTGTTCCTTATGGAACAATGATCCTTCAATAGGAAAGATAACAAATAAGTAAAGTAAAACAAAAGAGAAAGCAAAATAGAAAAATAATGTTTAAATGGAATAAGATAATATACATGGAAAACATGGATTGGGCTTCACCATCAAAGTTCTCCTACCAACTTGCAAAACCCATAATCATTGTAAATATATAGAAAGTTTACAAGAAATAATCATGTGTATATTCCCTTCTCTCTAAATCTTAGGATAGTTCCATATTGTAAGTCACCTCTCTCTCGATATGGAAAACAAATAGTCAACATAAAACCATATGATCATTAGCTTAAGCATTCCAAAATTCTCATGCATTCTTTAACTCTATAACTCTTAGATATAAGTTAGTACTACTCTCTCAAGGTGTTAACAATAAAACAACACAAGATGGTAACAAATAATGCAAGTGATGCATTAAGAACAAGAGTATTGAGATAAACATTGCTAAGAATATATACATTCAATGGATATAAGTATTTATATTTTGGGAGAACATTATGCTTACTCCCAACCCAAGTTAAATGGACCAGCCACTCATTACAGTAATTTTCATTTTAGATTTACAAGTATAAGGTGACATGGTGACAGAAGGATGGAAGAAAGTAAATGTATCAGAGAAGACGATGGAAGATACACCAAACAATAATTCTATTTTGAATCAAGGTTGATGAAGACCTTCTTCTCTAACTCCAATGATGGCACATGTAAGTGATGCGTGTCATTTGTACACAAAATCACTAATAAAAGTCCTAGAGTTTAACCTTATAAAGAGGAAATCAACTTGTTTCAAGAAATGAATCAATTTTCTGGTAGTAAAGTATCGATCCAAGGGACGATAATAAGATGGTTGAAATCCTAAAACCAATCGTTAGAACAACAATGAAAAATCTAATTTATAAGAGTTGATTATGCTAAGAATAGAAAGTAAAAGTGTAGAAATAAACTAATTAAGATAGATTGATAAAAGTAAACAGTGTTCCATAGGATCATCGTCAAACTCCATGTTCCTACATTAATCGATTCAACTCCTTATTTTAACAACCCCATTAGGATTATGTGGAGTTGCGTCCCATGAGAGTGTAAACCACAAAAAGGACAAACTTCTATTAAGCTTGAGGTCACAATATTTGAGGATCCTCACTATCCAACATAAATCTCTAAGGTGATCATGTCAAGAATATGTAATTTCCATCCCGAGGTTCTAATCTAAGGATTAGGTTATCACGTCACCATAGGTCATAACAAACATGATAACTTGATAAGAATATCACAATCTAAATGAGGTGATCAAATCAAATGATCATGTGTTTGTTCTTGTTGAGACCTAAGATCACAACATCCCCACAACAATATAATCTTTTTAACTAGAAAATGAGTGTAGATCAGAAGGATAAAGGATAATAAAAGTGCTTCAAGAAATTATGCATTTGTTCTTGTTATGATATGAGATCTCAATATCTCCACAAGAATATAATCACGATCCTTTGATCAAAGCGATAATGGTTTGGGAAACATACTTTCACTAAAAGAATGGAGTCATTACAACTAATGTAGATAACAGACTATGGGGTTACTCTCCATGCCTTAGAAGAGTACTACTCAAACATAACATAGAAGAAGAATCTAACTTAGATTACAAGACAAATACTAGAAGAAGAGATAGAAAATGTGATGCCCTTTGATTTGGAGCCCCCCCCTTTTATAGGGAGAAAGGAGGGGCAAAACCCCTAGAAATGAGGCTTTGTGGTGGCGATGGATGGAAGATTTTATTTGACTAAAATAATAGCCTTCTTAATTTGAATTTTGACTGGATCTAGGTGTGACTTGGTTGACTCATGTTCTGAGTTGGTTGACTAGTGATCTGAGTTAGTCGACTCCTGATCTGAGTTGGTTGACTCTTGAGGCTACAGATGAGAATTCGAGGCATCTAACTCTTCACCTTTTTGGTGTTTGATTGCTTTCTTTAACCATTTGACTATTTCATGGAGTGAAATTGATTAACTCAGCACCTGAGTCGACAGATTGGCTTTAATGTCAGTTTTGGTATGATGAAACCCTAGAATGGTTGTTGGCCTGTCAATGTGGCTAAGTTTGGGTGTGAGTCAGTCGACTTGTGATCTGATTCGTTTGACTGATTACCTGAGTTGGTCGATTTGTAACCTGAGTCAGTCGACTTATGAGACTAGGATTTGGATTTTGATCTCCCTATAAAACTCATCCCAAAAGTAGTAAAAAATCCAACTAAATGGAAAAAAAGCTAGACTTAGATAAATTAACTTTAACACTTATAATAATAAAGAAATGCTCCAAAAGAGAGATCTAAAATATGTAATTATGATGGATAAATATGCACTTATCAAAATACTCCAAACTTAAACTTTGCTCATCCTTGAGCAACATTGAATTTAAAATATTGTGACATAATACTTTTGACCTATCATCCTCACTTACATAACACCACTTAAGCCCTTTCACCTTATATGGCCAAGAAACCTTAACACCATGGATTCATAGAAAACCAATTTTGTATTCCCTTGTTCAATATTATTTCACAACTTGGTTCAATTTCAAGACCCACAATAAAATAGATTTCATATTCCTTTTTTGTTTAACACACCTCATTTTCTTATGGGTCATTGTACAAGAACAAGGCTTCTTTTGATTGGTTGGGGTTTATGTATTTTTCCACTGGGTATAATGTCTCATCTAGAATCACAAAGTTCCTTCCCATTAGTGTAGTCATATCTTTGTACGCATATGATATTATAACCATTACTATTGTTCATAATATGTATAGTTTATAAATTCATATATTACATAATACCCCTTTGTATCCATGTTATATGATGTACCAATATATGCCATACATGTACATAACTTTTAATGCTATCAATTTATATGAAACAATATAATTATATACTATGTTGTGGTTTCCATATTTCTAGGGTGTGCAATGATGGTATAGTATAATAAATACTTCAACTAAGGTCAATTAATTGAGAAATTTAACTCATGATGATAGATCATATCCTTTAAGGATTTCCTTTAAGTCTCCATTCATGTTTTAGGACTCCATTATCCACTTTGTGTTTCGTTTGTAGGGTCACATACAATCACTTATGTACAAATTTAGATAGTTATTTATTAGAAAAAGGAGAGGGGTCACAATGTATATTCCCATATCAATATCCAAGGGGTCCTAGTCATGATGATTTTTTATCATACTGTACTAATATTTAATCAGACCCTCAATGATCAAATGCTAATTCATAACCCATAAAAAGGAATGAACATGAAGAAAGGGGTTTGAGTACCTCTCCGGAGTTCAGATGTCCCATTCATGATCTTAACTTGGTTGGACGACCTCACAATTGACTTGCTTGCTGGTCGACACAATGAAGAAGTTGTGTTGGGGTGTCATTGTGGTGGTGGTGATCTTGATTCTTAGCCATGCAATGGGGATTCTTGCACACAAATGTGGGGCTTGAAGTTGTTGTAGGATGCCTCTACAATTGCAAGTTCTATGGTGGTGAAGTTGAGAATTTAAGGTCGTTCGTGAGGTTGTAGATCTAGGGCTTGGGGGCAGTTTTGGATGGGTAGCTAGTGTTAATGGAAGTATGTTGATAATTATTCATGAGCATACAACATCAGAGAGTGAGGAGATGTGCGAAAGTATGGATTTCAAATGTAATAGCGGCATTGGATGGTGGTGTTTTCTTGCAAACATTTTGAAGGCACAAAGCATGGTAGGGAGCCTTGATTGTTACACAGTTGTACATTGGATGTAGGCATGGAGAAAGGGGATGGAAATCATGCCTTCATGCCACTTCAGGGATAGTGGTGAGGCTAGTCAGGGTGTCTTCTCAAGAAGTCTGAGAAACTAAGATGAAGATGCTATGAGGTTGCCAAAGGAGGTCATATGCAACCGAAGTCCATAGTGTGTTGATCATGATGGTAAAGAGGTGACCCAAATGTTCTTCATCTACGCTAGGTAGTAGGCAATCCCATAATTAGTTCTTATGTGGGATGACTCTTGATTAGAGGAGGTGGCAGCTTTCTTGGTTTGATACATATAGAGTGGGTTTAGTAGAGTATTTAGTAATGAGGATGAAGTAGAGATCTGATGTTATAGTGGTCTTCATGATTGTGTAGAAGAGTGATGACTTCTCTACCATTTCTAGTTACCATTTACTTAGAATGGTAGCTCCTATACTAGGAGTTTTTGACACCATTGGACGGAGTAACAGTGAGGGGTTTGTCTTCATTTTAATGGTGATTCATCCTCCAATATGGTAGATGACCTAAAGGAAATTTCAAGCAATTAAATTCTTCAAAAAATGGTGGGATGCAGGGCAAAAAGGATCATTTGTTTCCCTTCTATAATATGGAAGTGCAGTTAGCAACATATGGTAGCAGGGGTTAGGGACATGTCAATGCACGTTTGATCGGGAAATTAAATTAGCTATTAAAGTCACTTTTTGTTTCCTCTTTAATATCTTAAAATTTAAGAATTTATAATTCTTAATTAACTAACCCTGGTGACCTAGAATTGTAGCCACATATTTAATTTGCATTAATAAAAAATAATACTGTAACATTTATGATTTTGAAATGTGTACCAAATTTATTCTATTAATAATAACAAAAATTAATTATCTAATAATCTTAATTGTATTTTTATGTGATTCCAATACCAAGAATTTATGATTGAGTTCAATTCATCAAATTTGGGTCCCAAATTGGATGAATAGATCAAATGGAGGATAATTGCACTTTTGTACTCAAATTTCAAAATAATTCAATGAAGTGAATATTGAACGAAAGATTTAGAAAAAGAGGTGTCAATTTGAGAGGATTTTGAATAATATCTCATAATTTAATTTAGTACCAAAATTTGGTTTGTTACAACTCCTTACCTCTTAAAATGATTTCATCTACAAGAGCAACACGACCATGGTCTAGTCAGATACTATTCTCCACTTCTTAAAAGGATTCAACTAGAACTCTAAATACACATGTCACCTATAATGCAATGTCCTTCACCAACTCTAGGTTTCTCCACTAGGGTTTTCTCATTTCGCTATGATTGTGACCTAGCTCAATAAATCATCAATGTAATTCCAAGAATCATTTTCTTTGTTTGTATAGTATGATAACGAAAATAATCTATTGATAGAAAAACTTATCGATGCAAAACTAGAAAATGGCCAAAATCAATATGAGGAATAAGTCACAATCGCATTTTATAAATCTTCTATTACTTCTCCACCATACTTGACTCAATTGTGAATATAAGATTTTTATGACACCTGGAAGGGTCACTAGTGTACCTTCAATCATGGCATAAAGGAGAAGGATATTGTTTCCTATCAAAAGGATCTTTACAAATGCAACTTGAGGTTTATTGTTTCACCAATCACCTTCCATGTACTAGGTTTTCACCTATGCTAGCATGTTGACATATTGTTTTGGGTGGATGGCACTATCTAGGGTCTATGATTTTTCCAAGTAGTATAAATAGTTTTGGTCAAGTTGGTATATGTAAAGTGAGGAAACCCCACCACCACCTAAGTGGATTGGATTAGCTATGCCAGATGCTTCAACTGGTTCTACTTACATGGTGATGTTATTAAATAGTATATTTGACAATTAATTTCACCTAATTTTGTATTTCTATCCTAGGTGAATAGGGTTAGTAAGATTAGGATTGGTTGAAATATACTTGCCTTGTTCTAGGTGAACTAGTTATTTAACCTTTATTTCCACAAGACATGCATGAGTGTCGACTATTTATGGATCTGATACCATGTTGAAGTACCCAATCTTTATGGTCAAATATTTACAAAATTGTATCAAAAAGTAGAAAAAACATATTTTTTACAATCATGCCTTACATCAGAGTCGTGAAAGCTTACAGATATGATTACAAAATAATGATATGAATAGGTCCTATCTACTCTTCAATAGTGGACAAATCCTTCATGTCTATTCATGTCCTTCTTTGTATCACCTATCTATGAGTTCTTAGAGGGAACACAACTAGAAATGGACCCGAAAAAGGGAAGATATGGGTAAGCAAGGGTAGTCCTAAATTCAAATATTGAGAAATTTAAAATAAATATTTATGTCATCAAATCTTGGTAAGTTTTTCTTGGTGGACTATGATAATAACAAGAAAATAGTCAAGTTACCATATTAATTTTGAGAAATGGTATAAACAATTCTAAGTGGTAACTAGAACAATAAGGAGATTATCAAACCTAATATCAAGATATTCAATTATGCAAAATGAAAATATTTACCCATTGGCACAAGAAATTTAATTTTTTGTCTCATCTTGTGACAAAGGTGCCTAGTTTTCTCCCCTTCGTGAGACAAGAACACTTTCACCGATTGGGGTAACTAATACTAGGGGACCTCTAATTGTCCATTATCCAGTGTGTAGGATTGGGGGATATGACCCACTAAATCTAGTGAGACAAAACTCTTAGCCAATATTTTGATTTTTGTGCCAATATTAAAACTAACCAATATTTAAATTATTCAACAATGTTCCACATTAAATTTAGTTGGGGTGACCTTCAACAAGAAGGAAAGGCTAATAAAAAAATTGGGCCACCTCTTTTGGAAAAGTTATTTAAATGAACTTGAGAGGGAGATAAATAGTTCGACAAAAAAATCAAGAATTTAGTACCTTTTTTTTTTATAAAAGGCGCCTGTCGCTCTTATATATTGATATCTTTCAAAGATTGTCTTACAACATCATCATCAAAGTTCTCTAGTATACTACGAGAACCTTCGAGCTGACAGACATTTGAAGCCAAGGCATGAGCTACCCCATTACCTTGTCTTCTAACAAAGATAACATTAAAGGAAAGAAAATTAACAGAGAGACTAATAATATTTTGTACTAATCGGTCCTCATATCCTCTCCCCCATCCTTCCTTCTTGATGGCATGGACAAGTAGAGCACTGTCCATTTCCACCATGAGATACGAGATGCCCTACTCCAAAGCAAATAACATGCCCAGGTAGACTTCCATTCCCTCCGCACTAAGCACCGAGAATGTGTGGTCTAGCATGCACTGGTACATTCCTTGGATAGCGCCATTATCATCTCTTAGAACAGATCCTATGCCTCCAGTACTATTGTTCCGCACACATGCGTCCGCATTGAGTTTGATGATATTCTGATAGGGTGGCTTCCATTGCAGGTTATCTCCGGCGTTACTGCTTCTGCTGCGGACGGACATGGCTAAGTTGTACTCCCTATTGTCCTCCACCATATTGAGAAAACCTGCTGCTATGGCGGGTATGTAGGCCGGTCACTGATCAAACAACTCCTTGTTCCTTGCTATCCAGGCGACCCATAAGAGGGTGGCAACTTCATCAATCCATTGTTGATCGTCTTTCTGTAGTAAATCCTGAATGAACTCCTTAGCAGTACCTCCTGTCCAAGCTGGCCACAAGAAGGATCCCGACGTCCATACTTGATGAGTTTGTTGGAAAATCAGCAATGCATGCGTAACATCTTCCAGTTGCAATCGACAACGTTGGCATGTCCCATCTTCAACTACATGCTTCCGTGCCAATGTAGCCTGTGTTGGGAGTATGTCTTGCATAATCCACCAAATAAAAAGATTTAGCTTCGGCGGCCATTTTTGCTTCCAAATCCGTTTCCAATCCTCCTCTCGTCCTTCCACAAAGATATCTGCCCCTGTCCTTATGTATGTCTATGCACTTCTAACAGAGTAAATCCCATCACTTTCTTTCTCCCAACATAGCACATCACTTCCATCCTGTCGGCCAAGCAGAATCTTCATTATCATCGAACTTATGTGAGGGGGAAATACATCAGAAAGGGAAGTTATATCCCATTGGCATGTCTCCTCGCTTATCAAACTCGACACCATACTATACTCCACTAGTCCATTGCACAAGGTAACACTGCACTGGTCCTCCGATCTGCGGAATCCACCTATCTTCATAAATGTCAATAATTTTGCCATTACCCACTCTCCAGAGGAAGCCCGGTTTAACTGTCTGGATGGCTCCCCATATACTCTGCCATGTGTAACTTGGGAGCCCTCCTATGCCAGTGCGCAGTAGTGTGTAATTTCTGAAATATTTGTGCCCAAAGACCCGACCCACCAAGGATGTACATGATGTAGACATACACCACCCCTGCTTCGCGAGAAGAGCTAGGTTGAAAGCCTTGATATCTCGGAAACCCATCCCTCCATACTCCTTAGGTTTGCACAGCCGTTCCGAGGACATCCAGTGTATCTTCCTTTCCCCCTCCTTCGCCCCCACCAGAATCTCGGGATCATGGAGTGAATTTCATCAATAATGCCATCCGATATCTTGAATATTCTCATCAAATGTGTCAGGATCGCCTGGATTACAGATTTAATTAACACCTCCTTTCCTGGTTTAGAAAGAAGATTTTCCTTCCACCCTTGCAGCTTTTTCCAGACCCTATCCTTTATTGCAGAAAAAACTACCTTCTTGGATCTTCCAATGACCGTCGGGAGGCCAAGATATTTTTCATGTCTGTTAACCTCTCTGACTCCTAGGATATTTTTGATCATGTCCCTTTTCTCTGCATCAACATTCCCACTGAAGGATACCTCAGTTTTTTCATAATTGATCTTCTGTCCAGATGCCCTCTCGTATTGGCTAAAAAATTCAGCTAAAGCGGAGCATTCTCCTGTGGTATCCCTAGTGAACACAATGCTGTCATCTGCAAAGAATAAATGAGACATTAGTGGTGCATTTCGACAGGCTTGTATGCCATGTATGTGTTTGTCCTGTGCTGCATGAGTGAGAGAGAGAGAAAGAGCTTCAGCGCAAAAAAGAAATAAGTAGGGTGAGATGGGGTCACCTTGGCGAAGTCCTCTAGTCGGTCTTGTGGATCCCCTCCTTGTGCCATTGACTATGAATTTGTGTGAAATGCTGGTCATGCACTCAGTAACTTTAGATCTCCACTTCCCGGGCAGCCCCAATCTCTCCATAACTCTCTCCATAAAAGTCCATTCCACCCTATCATATGCCTTGCTCATGTCAAGTTTCAAATCCATAAGGCCTTTCCTGCCTTTCTTCTTATTTTTCATGGTATGAAAGATTTCATAAGCCACCAAAGCATTTTCAGTGATCATCCTTCTTCCCAAAAAAGCACTTTGGTTCTCAGAAATGATGTTGTTCAGCAGCGGCTTCACTCTATTAGCCAGCACTTTAGAGATGATTTTATAAGACACATTGCAAAGGCTGATTGGTCTGTATTCTGTGATGCGCACCGGAGAGGCTGTCTTCGGGATAAGAACAATATCAATTTCATTGATCTCCATCAGAGTGTGTTTGCCTACCCACCAATCCTTTATAAAGGCAATAATGCTCCCTTTTACTTTTTCCCAGAATTTTTGATAGAAGATGGATTTCATACCGTCAGGACCCGGAGCCTTATAAGGATGCATCTGGTTCACCGCCTCCCAAACCTCGTGCTCCGTAGGTGTTTGTTCTAGAGCATCAACGTCCCTATCCTGAATCACACACTCCATCTTCCTAAGAAAATCATCAATTACCAGTGGTTGAGATGAAGTAAATAAGGATCCAAAGAAAGAGGATATCACTGCCTCAATCTCCACCCCCTCAGTCTACCAGATCCCCTCCTCATTATAGAGACCCTTTATCATGTTCCTGTGCTTCCTCTGGGATGCTTTGTGGTGGAAGTATTTTGTATTCTTATCTCCATCTCTCATCTCATTTGCTCTAGCTCTAGAAAACCACCAACTTTCCTCTTGTCTTTGCAGTTCTTGAAGTTCTTTTGCCAGCTTGGAGCACTCCTGAATCATGTCATGCGAAGGTGGTCTATTCTGAGCCTGTGACAGATCGTGTTCCTTTCTCTGTATCCTCCTCTTGATATTCTCGAACTTCTTATCATCCCAGCAGCTTAAATTCTCAGCACATTGTTTGGTTTGTATCAACATTCCTTCTCCCTCTTTTGCATCCCATGCTTGTTCCACAATATTCTTGTATTCAGGTGACGCCAGCCACATATTCTCAAAGTGAAATCTCTTGCTTTGCTCGTTATGACATTGCTTATTTCAGCCCACAGTAATACTTGGCCATGATCTGAGTTCTGGATAGGAAAGTTTTTGACTCTATGAACCCCATAAATGTCACACCATCTTCTATCTGCCAGGAAACGATCAAGTCTCTCAAGGGTGAGATTCTCAGCATGAAGGCCTCTCCTCCACGTGAATTTGCAGCCCGTGCAACCTAGATCTCTCATGTGACACGTGTCTATAGACTCTCTAAAGTTTCTCATCTGCCATTCACTCCTGAGTTGGCCACCTTGCTTTTCCTCTTGAGATGTGATTTCATTGAAGTCTCCTCCCATTAAGATAGGTAGATTGGATGTCCGGCATAAATCCCCCATGAGAGCCCAAGTGTGATGTCTTTCAGGTACAGCAGGCCAGCCGTACAAACCTACAAAGCAAAAGCTCTCCTCAGGTCTGTCCACCTCATAATCAGCACAGATATGGTGTGACGAGTAAGATTTGATCGTAACCCTATTTCCTCTCCACCACATCCCCAGCCCCCACGATCTTCCTCTACTATCCACTCCAAAGCCATTGTCATAGCCACATTTCCTTCTAGTTTTATCCTGCTCTACAACACTGCACATAGTTTCCATCACTAAAACTATGTCGGGCATTTCTTTCCAGCACCTCCTTCGGAGAGAGTTCACCGTCCTAGGGCTGCCCAATCCCTGGACATTCCAGCATAATGTTTTCATTGCTGTTCATGGGCCTGGGTCAACCCAGTAACCACTACTTGCACGCTAGAAGCTGCTATTACCTACTCTGTTGCCTGTCGTTTCTTTCCATTACTGAGGGATTCTTCATCCATGTAATCCGCCAGATCTTCTTTGCTTTTCCTTCCCCTTTTGCTTCCGACTTTAGTACTGTTGCTATGACTGTGGACGGTTTGATTTTCTCCCTGCTTTGTCACTAGCCGTGTCTTTCTTCTGTATTTTCCTTGCTTCATCTGAGCCTGTAATTTTGGGTTTCTTCCGTCTGCTGCTCTTTTCTCCATTTTCGGTTCAGCCTGTGCTGGGACTGCCTCTCCCTTACTCTTTTCAATTCCTCTCGCTTCCTTAGATGTTGTGTATCTCGCATGCCCTTGTTCTGGAGGTGCTTCATTTCTTTCCTTGTGAAGTCTTCTGTCGGGCGGAATGGGTCTGCCTTCTTGTTCAGAACCCCTTTCTCTGTTCTCTTCTGTCAAACCTACAATATTCTTCTCGCCACACACTTTCATAGCTTGCGTTGTTTCTTTCATGGTGAAAACCTCTTCAAGATCTTGCACCGATGGATCAAAGTTGGACGCTACCTCTCCCGCCTCCTCCTCCGGCATCTTGCCCACCGCTTGACCGAGGACGCCTTGATCCATGGCCCCCACATGCGTTGCTGGCCTTCTTCTTCCTCCTCCCCATCGTCCTCGTAGTCTTTCTCAAGATGTCCAATTATCCCATAGAGATAGCAGAAATTGGGCATCCTCTCATATCTTATGCTTACAGTCACGACATCCCCATTACGGTCCCTGATCTTCTATTTTTGGCGTATTGGTTGGGTGACATCGATCTCCACCTTCGCTCAACATGACGTGCTCCATCCCAGATCTGCCGAGTCGACCGCTGTCACCTTTCCTATCTTGCTGGACACTGCTGATATCGCCTCCTCCGTTCTGTACCCCAAAGGAATGTTGTAAAGACAAATCCAAAACATGCACCGAGACAGGTCCATCTTCTCCGACATATCTTCTGCACTGATGCTCCTTGTGATTAGCAGATAATTGTCGAAATTCCATGGCCCTTCGTTGGTTACCTTCTCCTTATCCCTCCAATGTAGGAACTGGATCACAAAGAGATTGTTCGCTATCTGTCTGAAAGTGGCTTCTTTCCTTAGTGCCCACGCATTGAGTAGTGTCCTTCTCATAGCCAGAAAGTTGTAAGACCTACCAGTCGCCAGCCGTCCCACCAGAGCAAGTTCCAGGTGATCACTTCCGGTCTTTATGTCTGATTCCTTGAAGTCAAATACATCCATCTCCTCTTCTTCCTGAACCCTGAGTGCTGCCACACATTTCACCAATTCACTAGCTGCCATGGCGGTGGAGAGAACCTACAATAAAAAACCGGAGAGGATCGCCTCAGTGACAAGGATGAGGAGGGGTCCCGGAGTCGCAAGTCGCCCAGCGGAACCCTAGTCACCTAGAGGAACCCTAGACGACGCACCCGAGAGTTTTTTGTTCAATAAGAATTTAGTACCTATTACTGTTGATAAATTCCAATCAAGATGCCAACGAGGATCAAGGATGTCAATGTGTCACGAATGCAGCAAGAGATAAAGTACTAGGATTATTTGATGTTTCTTGTCTTGGAAATCACTTCCTTGACTCGAATTATGTGATATTACCATTTTCCCCCTTTCAGAGTCTAATATTTAATAATTCACCTTTTGTTGTTATAATGCCAGACCCAAAATCATTAATTTCCTTCTCATTAGTGTCATCCTATCTTCGTTCACATATGATATAATAATCTCTATTAATGTTCGTAATATGTATAATTTATAGATTCATATATTACATAATACCCCTTTGTATCCATGCTATATGATGTACTAATATATGTTGTATATGTACACAACTTTTAATGATACCCATTTATATGAAGAAGATAATTATTTACTATGGTGTAGTTTCTATATTTCTAGGGTACACAATGATGGTATAGTTGAAAAAAATACTTTAGTTAAGTTTCATTAATTGAGAAATGTAACTTATGATGATAAATCATATCCTTCGAGGGTTTTCTTTAGTCTTCATTCACGTTTAAAACTCCACTATACACTTTGTATTTCTTTTTTAGGGTCACATCAAATCATTTATGTACAAATTTAGATAGCTATTTTATTATAAAATGGAGTTGGATGCATATTCCCATATCATATGCAAGGGATCCTAGCCACAATGTGGCTATTTTATCATATTGTATTAGTATTTTATCTAGGTCCTCAATGATTGACTGCTAATTCATATCCATAATAAGGAAAGAACATGGACAAATGAGATCATGTACCTCTTTGAGTTCAAATGTCCCGGTCACAATCTCTGCTTGGTTGGCTGGCCCTGAAGTTGACTTTCCTGCTGGATAATGTAGTGGAGGAGTGGTGTGAGTGTTGTCGTGGTGGTGGCCGTGATGCTTGGTAGTGTAATGATGCTTCTAACACATGGATGTGGCACTCCTAGTTTTTGTAGGTTGCCTCATTCACTCCAAGTTCCGTGGTGATGATGAGAAGTGAAGGTCGTCCATGAGGTTGCAGATCTAGGGCTTGGGGTGGTTTTGTATGGGTAGCTAGTGTTGGTGGAAGTCTATCAATGATTATGCAAGATCATACATCATCAGAGAGGGAGGAAATGTGTCAGAGTTTTGTTGTCAAATGTAGCCACTACATTGGGTGGTGTTTACTTATAGACATGTGGAAGGCTCATAGAATGAGATGGATCCATCATTGTCATGGAGTTGTGTGTTGGATCTTAGTGGGCAAAAGGGGGTTCCAGGTCATGTCTTTAGCCTCATCATTAGTAATGTTGAGGCTAGTCAGGGTGTCTACTCCAGAAGTTTGAAAGACTAGGTTGAGGTCATTTTGTGGTTTCCAAAGGAGGTTAGGCACAACCAGAGTCTGCAATGTGTTGATCACAATACTAAATAGGTGACCGAAAAGGTTCACCATCTGCACTAGGTAGTAGGTAATCCTAGAATTGGTTTTGATATGGGTTGACTCATTATCAATGGAGGTGGTGACTTCCTAGTTTGATACATATAGAGTGGGTTTATGAGAGTATCTAGTGATGAGGATGAAAAGGTGATCTGACATTATAGTGGTGTTCGTGATTGCATAGATGTTTGATGACTTCTTGTTCATTTTTTGTTACCATTCACTAGTAATGGAGACTCCTATACTAGGGTTTTATGCCACCAATGGAGGGAGTAACGGAGAGGGGTTCATCTACGATTTTGATGGGATTCATCCTCCAATATGGTAGATAGTCCAAAGGCAATTTCAAAGGAATTAAATTATTCAAAAACAATGTGGAGTAGGGGAGAAAGGATTTAATGTCAATATTCTGTAATGATGGTAGTGCAATCACGAGTATAGGGTAGTAGGGGTTAGGGAGGGCTCAATGTCCATTTGATCGAGAAATCAAATTAGTCATTAATTCCCATTTTTACTCTTTTAATTCTTTAGATTTAAGAATATATAAGCCTTAAGTTTTTATTCCTTTTGACCCAAACTTCTTTAATTTGCATTAATCAAAACTCGAAAATAATATTGCAACATTTGTGATTTTGAATGTCTAATAAATGTATTCACTTAATAATGTTACAAATATAATTATCTAATTATTGGAATTGTATTTTTGAGTGATTGCGATGCCAAGAATTTATAATTGAGTTCAATTCATCAATTCTGGGTCCCAAATGGGATGAATATTTCAAATTAATTAAAATTGCACTTTGGAGCTTAAATTTCAAAATAATTAAATGAAGTGATACATTGAATGGAAGATTTAGCAAAAGTGGTTTCAATTGTGAGATGATTATGAATAATAGTTTAGATTTAAATTTGGTATGTTATAATAGATGTGAGAAATTATGTTTTTAAAGATATGAGCAATTCTATTTTTTGAAAGATGCATGATTCTATTTTTAAATATTTATCATAAGTATATAAACTTATTTAGGACATCTCTGATGTTGATGAAAAGTTTCATTTTAAATCTATGCCTCAAAGTTGTGGGAGGATATTGAGGAATTATAGGAAAAATATGACAGTGAATTTGATACCAAGAGACAAAAGGAAGAATCTTACCACTGAGCAATGGGCCTCCCTTGATAAGAATGTGTGCAAAGAATTTGTTTATTCAAGGCAAACTATTGAATTCAAGGTATTAAGCCTCCTTTAAAATACATTCTTATGATTAATCAAATGAATTCAATTTATTACATAATTTAGATATGTTTTGGATTAACGAGACTATACATGATGCTAAAAAGGGAAGGCATACAATGAATGTGCACAACAAAAAGTTGGGTCTATGTCGGTATTCCTGACATCGCCAAAAAAGACAAGAAGCATATTCTATTGAGTAGCCTACTCCTAGTTCTTCCAAGTCTTCTACTATTCATGCACCCCTACCTCACCCAATAGAGTGAATAGATACTAGGACAAGCCACTGTGAAGAAATACTCAACCCCACAACCGCTGAGGTGGCCACCAAAATGGTAAAATTCAACTTTCATAATGCATGGTCATTTTTGAACTTGATTGTTATGGTTTACCTACCAATTGCCATTGATGATGATTAGACGAATCACTATGAGCAATGAAAAGAAGGAAAGTTCATCCCTAGGGGCCAAAGGGATGAATTAAATGTTTTTTGTGGATACTCAAAAGCATCATGGCCGTGTTAGGGGAATTGGATCTGGTGTTGGGATCCATTTTTGTAACATCATAGCAAAAGCATAGAGTTGTCTAGTAAGGTGTATTGTCACAAGATAAGGTAGAGGACATATTGCAAAGATAGTAGAAGAAGAAATGAGAAAGTTTCATGCCTCTCACTCTCAACCACCTTAGTTGTACTTGTGCCACACCACTCTTCTTATGAGGTGGATTATCCTCAGATAGAGGTGGTTGTGGGTATTCCCAAGGATCCTCCATATACACCTGGTGTAAGTTTTTGTCTCTTTAGGTATAATAGTCTTCAAAGTAATTTTATAATATGTTGTGTTTGAGTATATATCACATTATAGACAAGATTGTAGGTATTGAAAAAATGTTGTATTGCATTAGTAGAACCTAGATTCAATGTCATGGCATTGGGTGAGGCTTTCCCACACCTTGTAGATGACAAGATTCATGGTTCTCCATTGCCCGACAATGCACTTTGTGTGATTGTCAGGCTTTTCTATCCAGAATGAAAACAAACACCACTACCATTTTTACACCCTGAGCATGACATGATAGGAGATGAAGAATGCAGTGTGGTTGTGTAGCCTAAAGGCAGATGTATCGATTAGAATATATGATAAATTTACGTGGCATTTGTATTTTTGATTCTTTTGTTTTTGTGTATATAATTGGCGACTGATATGAAAATATATGTAGACCATAGTGCCGAATAATCCACCTATGGTTTCTCTTTGAGTTCATCCTCAAAATACTCTATTACATGCTTGTATTGCAAAGGACCTATTTGAATCGCTTGGTCCTAACTACAAGGGGTTGGCATTATGGTTGGAAACTATAGAAGAAGGGTCAAATATCATGGTCCATATTCACAAGGATGATGTAGGAAAGGAGCATGATCATAGTGTATTCTTGACATATATTGTGGAGCTATCTATTTATGATTATCTAAATACATTTGTGGTAGAACTTTAGACATGGCAAGATCTTATCCCTGATTACTTTCTTCTATATATGTGAAAGTATATGTCAAAATTTTCCTAATGTATTAATCCATACATATGTTTTGCAACTACTTATATGTGGCGAGTGCACAACTCACATTAACCAATGTGGCATATCTAATTCCATCATTGATTAGATGTGTTGATAGAGATCAAATTTCTATACATGATAACTACAATAGCGCATTCAAATATTTTGGTATTGCAGGAAAGAATGTTATTGTAGATCCCTTTGATGTTGGGTAAGTTCAAGGATCTTTTCTTATGATTTTGACTTGTGAACTACAATTTGTTGTGGAAGATTGAGTTTCCTTTTGTTTTCCTTCTTTTCACTCAGTAATAAGCATTTATATTTGTTTGCAAATGTCCACAAAAAACTATTTGTGTATTATCTTGATCCTTTGGGTGGCAATATAGGTAGTGGGAGACACACATTGAAAGTGGCAGTTGTAGCATAAGTGATTCTTTTTTATCCGACAACGTATATTAATGTCTGCATCACTACATGATTGTTTACTAATTCAACTAAATGTATCACTTTATCTTATATTCAAATAATAGAATTCAAATAAGATGGAGGATATGTAGATAAGAAAAGAAATCAAAATCTTGGAGGAATGCTAAGGTAGTTTTCAGAGTCCAACACATATATATGCCAACTATGCTTACTTATATTAATTTAACATTTTGCAAAACTATAAATTTATAGTGTCCTACAAAAGATGATAATTGGGCATGTGGATACTAGATGATGTGGTATATGGTTCTAATTGTCAAACAAGTAAATCAAGACATCATTTTTTTAGCATAGGTAATCCATATAATCTTGAATCATTCGCAAATAATATCATCTAATAATATAAAAAATAAAATAAAAATTGATGTATGTCATTCTCTTTGCAACTATTTGACATGACAAAGCCCTATATAATAGAAGACTTGGATGAGATACGAGAAGAGTGAGCACAATCTTCTACCAAGGAGGTCAATTTTTTGTTTGATTGAGATAAAATATGATGTCTTTAAAAATTTGATGTCATGATTTCTATGCACATGTGATGCTAATGACTTTTTGTAACTTTATATTTAACACAATTGAGTTGTTGTTGCATATGCGAATGGATGTGCGTATATATGCATATGTGTGAATGAAAAAGAGAAATGAATATGATAAGAATTGCATTTGTTTCTATGGATGTGAATGAAATTGTAAGTGTGTTTTCTAAATTGTGTATGTGTCTATGTTCATGAGAATGGAATGAATTCTTAGGTGATAATGAAATAATGGAATGAATTCTTAGGTGATAATGAAATTGCATGTGTGTGATTGAATTGTGTGGATGTGAACTCTTGTATTTGTTTGTTATTGCAATTTTTATAGGTATCGATGGCATGTTGTTAAGATGAACATAACATTTGTTACAATACTAGGTTGAAATTGATCTTGAACTTTTCCAATTACTTGGGTAATAGTGAAGCCTTTCTGGATGCCACTAACCATTTATTAAATCATAATACAATTATAGATATTACTACCATTAAAATTTGGAGCCCATAGGGTCCCATGCATAGGATGCATGGGGAGGAGTGTATACATGGACATATGATTAATTGGCTAAAGGTTTTGGTATTTGATATAATCATCAAGGACTGACTAGAATGTCCACTTCCCCCTAAATGGACATACCACTCGACCAAATTGAAGGTCTAGTTGATTGACAAGATAGAGATCTTTTAATTGGCTATCCTAGTTGATTGACTAGACAAGATCAGCCAATTGGTCAACTTACTGGCATAGTCTCCTGAATAGATAGTATTAGTGGATCGTTTGGTTAAATATGGTAAGTCTTGACCCATCCCATCTGCCCAACTAGACATGGTTGTCACCTTACTAGAAATATTCCATAGGTCACTAAATTGCATTATGATCTGAGTGGAATAATCTAGTCCATGGACCAATTGTTCGTATGTGGGTTGCTAATAGGAAACTATCTTTTTTTCCTAAGATTTATTATAAATCTTGCTTCAAATTTTAACATTCTTGTAGTTTTAGTCTTTGTGAGAAATGCCACCAGGTATACTCCTCAACAAAGTATATCTCAAAACCATCCTTCTTGGTATATTATTATTGACGAGATCTACTTGTGAGAATGTGCATTTTATTTTTTTGTTGCTTTTGTTATGCCTATCTCCTCCATGGATCTCTGTAGTACTACTAGAGCCACATGAATACGTGACATACTAGGATTTATAATCATTATGATCAGATTTGATGTTATATCACTTGTTCAGTTACATGTGTGAGAGATGAAATGTAAATACGTACACTACAACATTTCATGGGGATCATTGTGTAAGAAAAATTATATATATATATATATGTATATATATATAGATTGTCCTATAGGGGATATATATATATATATATATATATATATATATATATATATATATATATATATATATATATTTATATAAGTTGTTTCTAATATCAGCGTGGGTAGGTAGCCTCTCAAGAAAAAAAATACTTTTATGCAATTTTTTTACTATACACGTTTATAGGGATACATTACCTTTGGAAAGGGTTGGTGATGCAACTATTTTAACATCTACCTTCTGCATATGTTTGAACGTATTTGTAATTATAAGTTTTATTGAATAAGAGGCAATGAAAATCTATCTAAATAATTTATTTTCCAATTGTTGCATAACACATACAGTAGTTATAACTGTTACAAATGTACACTTAAATATTTATTCTACTGATTTGGTGAATTTATATTGTGAGTTTTCCTATTTTTTCTTTTCTAGTAAAATAGTTTCCTTTTTGTCCACATAGTTAATTTTTAATTTAAATACTTACTTTTCTAGATGCACGAGTAACTAAATCCCAATTACCCGAGTAAGCATAGAACAAATCTCTCTCTCTATATATATACATATATAAACACACACACACACACAAACACACACACACACACACACACACACATATATATATATATATATATATATATATATATATATATATATATATATATATATATATATATATATATATATATATATATATATATATATATATAATTAATATGATATGTCTATGAATCGTATAGGTTGCCATCAAAATATGTTTGGGTTTTGTGGATGTAAGCATGGTTATGGCCAAAAAGTCCTTTTGTGGGCATGATTTTAATGTGAATGGAGCCTTTTGGTTCACAAGTATTCCACTTGCATGTTGATGTGGGTTTTGTTGCACTAAAAAATTGACTAAGAATGATATTCCTAGCTTTTACCAAAACCAACATGTAATAATTACCACTCGCAAGTAGATGAATCTTGCCATTGTAAAGTTGAGGATCAAATCCTAAGGGACAACCTTTTCAAGAACCTTGCTAGTTGTTATCCAATGATTAAGACTAATATTTAGAAAAGAGATTTAAGTTGTTGAGTTTAAACTAATTATAGGAAGAGTAAATGATTGAAGTGAAATAAGGTCTAGATTAATGATGAAAAATGTTGGGGTTAAATTGGGTTTCACCACCACTATTTGAGTATGCACATCCATTCAAATCCAAACATGTATGAAGATATATTTGTATCTATGCAAGTTTCCCCTTTTGGAGTTAGAAACTTGCAAAAGTGGGTATCAATGTAATCTTGATGTCTCAATACTTATAGATTCTCTACTTGCTACTCTGAAAACTTTCCATCAGAGTTTCTAGTCAGGACATCAATGAAATTAATCAATATTCAAACCATAAATGTTGAAATTCTAGCGATCTAAGATTATAATAAATCATGTAACACGGGTGATCAATCCGCAAAACATGTGTTAAACGATTGATGATGAATTAAATGAGTTAATACAAGAGTTGAAACAATAATGAAAATTGCAAGAAACGAGTAGTGGGGATAGTCCCCACACCCAATGAAAAGACTACTCCCTCATCATGGTGAGATTAATATCACTGGTAGAGGAAAGGAACACAATCATGGTCATGACTATATCAGAAGTATCTTGACATGGTGTGTGATGATAGAATTCCTTCCTTCTCTCTCTTACATGGACTAACCTTGATTTGTAGTTGAAGAAGGTGGATGGACAACAACTCTGTGAAGAGATCGATCACCTTGGCGAAGGAGGTTGATGGATTTGGATTTGGTCGATCACCTTGGACAAGGAGGTTGATGTCTTTTGAAATGTGGAGGTCGATGGATGTAATCAAGTCTGTAGGTCAACGACGGAGCTAGGTTGATGGATGACCTCGCTCTAATCTTGGCATCAACCTTTCAGCATGTTTGCCCCCAAAATTTTGAGATATCTTGAACTGATGCTTTGGGGGCCTATTTATAGGGTTGTGGTCGTCAGCCACTTGTGCTGACTCTTGGACTTCTAGCCATCAAATTCAAATTTTGATGGGATAGATGAACAACTATCTAGGTCGATGATCTCAAATGATCTGTGGATGATCATCGATCAATGGCTATCTCGGTGGCTATTGAGCTGGTAGGTCAATGGGTCATCGATCTTGAGGGTTGATGGTATGTTGGAGTTGTGGCTGTAGATCAATGGTTTCTATCATATAGGCTACAAATTGATGGCTTGATGTATGATGTTGATTGATGGAAAGAAATCGATGAGTCTGTATGTCGAGCTCTTGTGTGTCGTCCAGGGGGTGGATGAGTCATTGGCCTTGAAGGTTGATGGTGCCCTTGATCAATGTTGATTTTTGAAGGTCGGTTGATAGGTCATTCAACCGATCAATTTTTCCATCAAACACAAAAATTTCTCATCGATCTTCCTTCTGGAAGTGCTCAAAAACCATTTTTGGTATGGGGAGCTGCCCTGCACCCTGTGAGCGACCTCCTAGGAAAAGTTGTTGTAGAGTGATAAAACTAAAAACCTACAAGGGGAGTATGGAAAGGTATCAAATTCCTACAAATTAGCATAAAAACTTAAGTAGATCAAAACAAATATATTCCTAATGAAAACTAAGCTACATGAATGCATAACTGGGTTGGAAATGTAATTAAACTAGGATGAATATGCATCCATCACATGCCAATGCTAATCTTCTATTCCATCTGTAGTGGTTTCTTTTACTTGTTACTTCCCTTAAATGTAACTTGATGTTCTTTTTTGGAGAAAATCAGGGAATGCATTCATCCCATCCTTTGAAGAACCAAATAGGAGATATTTCTCTTATTAATCAACTCCCTTAACAAATGTGATACCACACGTTTTCTAACTTGAGATTTCTACATATCATAAAAATACAAGAATATAGTAAGTTTGGAGGACATGGCATAACGAGGCAACCACGAGGATCCAAGGATCATCCAATGATTGACTGATGTGATGTAATAGAAATGCAAGTTCATAGGTTGATGATGTATTGGATGCAATGGAACTTAGGAGGATAATAATTCATTGTGCCTCAAACATATTACATTAGTATGGCTATAAACAATATTGTAAGCTTATGGATTGTGATTGTTGATATAATGTGTATATGATACATATGTGGTGTTATATATGTATACATGTAAATCCCTCAAATAAAATATAACGTCTTAGGTTCGTTCCATTGTTCAACACACATGAAAATATTGATTTGTTGAGGGTGGGAACACTAAATCATGGTGCACAATCTACCTCAGTGAAGTGTGACAATAGATACATAGAAATATGCATATTCTATTGTGATTTCCTTAGGGTCGGTATTGACTAGGTGACTTTAATAGGATTAAGTACCTAAAGGAATATACATAGTTATGACAAATGGTTGTGAACCATCTATCAAGAGTTGTACTAGATGCAATATGCAAATATTTCCTACCCAAACAATGATGTTTAGGTGATCAACCAAAGTTGACTCATGATTTTGTGAAAGACAAATCTTATCTCACTAGAAGGTTGTACTATACAATCTTCCAAATTCAATGTGAGGGTTATTGTTTTAAAATATAATAGTGAGAGAGACATTTAGTAAAAGATCAAATTTAATTGAAAAAAATTCAAGTAAAATATTAACTCCTACTAATACTTCTTTTAGACAAATGGCAACCAACAAAAAAACTTTCCACTATGATCGATCTTTGAGAAGGAAGAACTTAATGGAAATAACTTCCATGATGGGTTCAAGCCAGCATGAATTGTTCTCAAACTTGAGTGTTAACTCTAAGTCCTAGACATTGTGTCTTACCAAATGAACCATCAATGAATGCACCTAGGACATAAAGGGAAGTTTATAATAATCATTCTAATGATGACATGGACATCAAGAAAATTATGATATTATACATGAATCATGATCTTTATAAGAAACATGAGAAAATGGGAGTTGTTGAGATGATAACACATATCGTGAACATGTACCAAGAAGAAGCAAAGCAAGAAAGGTATGATGTCTCAAAGGCATTATTTAAGTGCAAAATGGTGGAAGGGAATCAAGTTGGACCCTATATTCACAATTTAATTAGGTATGTGGAAAAACTTGCAAGAATGAGATTTCCTTTTGGTCAAGATTTGGCCATATATGTAATCCTACAACTGTTGCTGGATTTATATAAACATTTTGTCATGAACTACAACATGAACATATTTTTTAAATCACTGATAAAGCTACTTGGCATGTTTAGAAAAGATGAGAGTCAAATGGAAGACATGCCCCATTCTATTTTGTTAGTCAATAAATTAAAAGAAAAAATCTTAGTACCAAGGAAAAATCAAGACAGGATCTATGATTGGACAACATTCTAAATCTTTTGCACTTAAGGCAAAAGGAGAGGGTAAAGAAGGCAACTACCACCAGTAATACTAGGTAGGCCATTTAAAGAGTAATGTCCTCTCTACTTAGAGGAATGAAATAACAAGAAATAATGATAGAGATCTCCATTTCAGGTTATAATGAATTGAAATCGACTTCTCTACTTCTTCACCAAGGGTATTATGTACTTGATGTGGATCTCACATATTTTTACATATACAAGATCCAAAAAGAAGTAGACCCTTGATGAAAGGGGAGATGGAGATACATGTTGCAAATAGAGCAAGAGTTTTTTTCACTATTGAACGAATCTATTGTTTGTCTATGACCAATGGACTTATAATAGAGTTAAAGAACTACTATTATGTGCAAGAATGGTTTTGAATTTCATATTGATAATGTATGATTTCTATTTATAAAGATGAGATATGTTAAGGAAGTACCCGTATATCTTTAAGGCCACTATTTATTAGATTTTGAGATAAATGTATATAACAAATACTAAGTAGATTAAACTCAATTACAAAAATGTAACCTATTTTTGGTATTTCCAACTAGGAAATATAAATTATAAATGCATTTCTAGACTCCATAAATATGTATATCTAGACTAATTTTGTACAAGAGTGAAATCACCCTTTTACTAAAAATTTGAAAAATCAAACCTCCATTCCCAACATACTCAAAAGGTATGTTGAAACGTGTGTAATATTTTCAAATATTTATTTATATGGTATACAAAACACCATTGGAAAGCATCATAATAAAAATTACTGACTATATTCAATTTCATATAAAGGTTTACAAATATACATCAAATTCTCCCAATAGGCTTTACATCAAGATACAAAATTAGGATCTAGATAGAGCGAAGTCTAGACTACGAAAAACTTGTCTCCAAAGCAAAACCTCCAAGATCTAGGTCCAAGCCAAAAGCTAAGTATTCATTATCCTATTCATAGGATGGTCCTCCAAGCTCCTGTTGCACAACTCTGATCCTAGGAAATGTTCAAAAACTTGATCTAACCCTGGGTGGTTGGGAAAGCACCCAACAAAAGGGAAAGAAAACAAGGTATGTGTCAGAGAAAATGAGCAAGGACAAAATATAAGAAAACTATATGGAAAGAAAGGCTAAGTTTTCATCATAAGATGAAGAAAGTCAAAAGAATGAGGCATAAGCAAGTAGATGCTTGCCATAATAGAAATAGTAAAAATGTTGCATGAATGATTATTATTGGCTACCTAAACTATGTAGGGTTGAGGGACCTACCTAACCTCAACCAATAAGTGAGGGGGAGTAATAGATTCCAATCACCTATAAATTTTCTATACTGGGGAGAGTAACACATTCCCAATGGAAAATTTACACATGCCCTATCTATGGGTGGTTGTACAAAAGTACCACTACTCTAGTTTAATAGCCTAATACAATCAACATTCTAATAAATATGGCAAGAAAAAGCATCAAGTAATTATAGACTTGGCAGTGGGGTACAAGATCCAAGAAATAAACATTAAAATGATTTTGAGGCAAATATAGCTAAGGAATTGTCAAAAGAGGAATTAGGGTTTTAATGATAGCCTCATTAGGGAAATTAGGTTAAGTTACAAATTTTCCCCAACTTAGGTGTAAGGAAAGAACATACCTAATATTAAGAGATCCAATCACTCCATCTTCACTACTTTAATCGATTCCAAATATTGTTTTCCTATTTTCAATGTTTAAGCATGAATTAGGTTTCATTTTGTACATTAATGTAAAGAAAACCCTACTTTTGAACTTTACACCCAAAACTATGATTTAGACTCTAAAATCATCACCATTGATCTAGTTAGGTTTTCCTGATTAAGAAAACATTTAATTTTGTCTATTTTGGAGTTATGATGATTAAAGTGCATTTTCGGTGATTTTTAACTAATTAATCCATTCTCTAGAAAATCACCTTTGACATAACTCAAATCCAATGCTCGGATATATTTTTATTAGAAAGAGCACATTTTTTTGAGTTCAGAACATATTTTATTTTTTATTTTGGAAAATAGTTAATTAGTTATGATTTATTGAAATCCATCCAACCAGAAGATGTCACGTAGACAATTTGGTTTGAAAAAACAAGATAGAGATTGAGAGAGAGGCCGAGCTCGTGACTTGGCCCAATGGAAAGAAGCCAATTCAGCGGTCCGTGCTCAACTAGCATTGGTCAAAGCTGAGAAAACAAAAATGAAAAGGCAAGAGTACCCCTAGCACTAACAGAGAAAGAAGAAGAAATGGAGTGGGGGTAAAAATGTAAATTCACTGGGGACTATCTTCCTCACCGATCCCCTCCATGGATGGCGAGGTGGTGGTCAGGATATGGGAAAATCCTCAAAACATGATGACACATGGCGTTCAAGGTACCAAAAGAAAGATCTTGAGAAGACAAACTCAATGGTACCTTCAATTTGGCTGGATATGAAGAGAGGAGAGAGGGAAGTCTGCCACAAGTCGTGAACTTATAATTGCTCATCAGGGGGTCCAACAATGTTGAAATGGGAAATTGTGGGGTGCGTTGAGTTGTAAAGGCTCCCAGAAAGCCAATGGTAGGGGTATTTATAGGTGAGCGGGTGAAAACTAGGGTTTTAGAAACTGGGGTGAGAGAGAAGCTTTGAGAGAATTGAGGATTCTTAGAATACTCATCAAATCACCTATATTTTGGGATAACCTTGTGCAGAACTGAAAGAGGAGTCCAACGAGCCAAAAATCTCATGATTTGGTTCAGTAGAGAGAGATAATTGAATTTGGAAATTCGCAAATATCCTTTCCTGATTCCCAAACCGATCCGAGGTAGTAAATGACCCCAAACCGTCTGATTAATGGACACAGATCCACGGGGCTCTCCTAGCTGTCGGATCACATGAGTGTTTAATATGTACCGCCTGACATTTAATTTTGATTCCTATTCAAATTCGACTAAAGTGACACGATATTAATTAATGATTTTCTCTTTCCTATATTGGATGCCCAAACGATTCCCAAATTTGATGAAACTTGACACCCTGACTGTTTTTGAGGTGTAGAATCCAAATTTGGAGTTTATTTTTCATTTTGAGAAATACTGGTTATTCAATTAAGCTATTCCTTATTTTCTCTCTCTTCCTTCATTTAGGACTCTAAGATTATCCAAATATGATGAAATTTCACCCATGTGTCCCAATTAATGTGTTAGATATGATTTTGCCATTAATTGATGATGTTGATGTTATTTATTTAATTAATTATCAAAATGAAGGTTCTACACACTTTGTATCCCCTACTTTTACACATTATCCAAATATCATCCAAATTAGTAGAAAACTTGCCCAAAGGCTTATTTTCATATTTAGATTACGAATTTGAATTAGTTTTCCAATTTGAGGACATTAAGTATTTTACTTCTCTATCTTGTCTTATTTCCTATTTTCCCTTAATAAAGACTTTTATATATTATACTTTCCAAATTGGGTGATACTTGGCCCTTAAGTAACTTTTAGTTCAAGAAAACAAAATTGTATATCAAATTATCTCGTGGGTTTTCCTCTTTGTGATTTTTGAAACAATATATTCCATATCATCTCCTTTATTATATATTGTCTCCTTTTGTCCAATTATTACATTTATCGTCTCCTTTTTGTATATTTGAGAGTTTCTCTTCTTTTCCAAATTCTAAACAGTCATAGAAAGTTCTAGCACAAACTATTTTAATATTTTTATTACTTAAGTGGAAAATTGTGCCTCAGTCCCATTACTTCGATTTATACTGAGGTGATTGTGCATTAAACCTCTTTATTGGCATAAAAGGTGAATAAATGTCCACTAAACCACCATAATATCCACAAATTAAATAGAAAGGCCACGAAGGATAGAAATGAAAGGAAAAGATGGGAAAGAGGGCCAAAAGACAAAATGTCCAAGATTCAGTATGTTAAAACACTCCACCCCATAAAGGGGATTTCATCCCCAAAATCACAAGAAAGGAGGGAAGGTGAAGGTGCAACATCTCATCACCAAGCTTCTATTGTTCCACCGACCATAACTTCCACCAAACATATACTTCACAAGTATCTCATCATAGGTCAGGTTCTGAGGATCACCTAGGGTTCCACTATTAAGATTATTTATATGAGATTTAGCATTATTAACTTTTTGGCTCATTAGCATTATATTTTTTAGGATATCAAATTATCATTATTATTCTTTTAATTATGTCGTGTCATATTCACTTGGTTGCCAAAAAGAGTTAGATTTCATAATTATCAATTAAACCTCGTATTATATATATCATTTATTTTACTAGTAATTTTAGCACAATTAGAGGTTACTCAATTATCTCAATATATTTGATCATTAATAATTTAGATTTACACTTCATTATCCACATGTTATCATTATATTAATTATAACAAATTATCTTGCATGTGATAGGACATTTTATTCAATTTGTTATTAAGTCTACAATTAATCCAAAATTCTGTCACATTGATTACATTTATGCATATTAAACATTGTCACATTACCTTTCTTATTCACATTAATGTCATTATTATTCATTTTCTCATATTTATTCACTTCTTATTATTGATTATGCACATTTATGTGAATCTAGTTACTTCTTATCCATATTGAAGTCGTTATCTATATTTTAGTGAACCTGGTTGGACATATTACATATTAATGAATTGATTCACATACCAAGTCATGATTAGGTGATTAATTAGGTGTGTACTAGGTAACAAGGTGATATGCATTTGATATGTATGACTTGAGTAATCTATGATTAGGGGAATATATATCATTTATGTGTATCAACGTATGCTATTTTATTATGGAACCTAATGCCACTAATTTAACATGAATATCATCAAGGATGTATATGTTAAGCTTTTATGATTACAACTTAGCATTTAGAATCAACTTGATCATTATATTTCATTATATCATGCATTAAGGCCAAGATTAGGTTGCACTTTTCCTTCTCATCATATCATTAAGGTTTATCAGTTCATGACATTATTAGCATCATGTGTATCCATAATTAGTATTAATATGTTCATTGGATATCCATTAGGGTTTAAACATATAAATTATTCATCATATGAGTATTAGATGTTCATTAATATATGAACAAGCATATTAGGGTTACCACTATTACATGTTTGGTCAAGACCTAGGATCCAACCATACTAACCTCCTATTCATGGAGTTAGGGTTTCTAAAGATAGAGTAGATAGATTTCAAGATGTCACAGGGTTCCATCCCCATAAAGAGGATTTTGTCCTCGATATCTAACCACCCAACATCATCAAACTAACTATATTCCACCCCTTAAAGGGTTCGACCTATCAAGCTAAATTACACTAGGGTTAAAGGGTGAGTCCACTACACCATGTGCAAGATCCATGTCACTTCCACTACACACTCTGATAGCTCACTTAACCCAAAACTTCAAAGTCTAGGTTTGAGGGATAAACTATACAAGCATGTGGTACTAAGGGACATAATGAAACTATCTTGGTATCCATCCTCAAACAAGTCATCATACACCTGAAACTTAGGCTTACCAAAGATATGCAACATAGGAGTCTAAGGTTACTATTGCCTAAAAGCAAACTATTTCAGAAAATCCATATCAGTCCAGGACAGGCCAGTATCTTATGGATCTAGGAGTCCTCGTAAACCAAGAAAGTTCCGCGGAGGACAATATTGCCAGCTTTCTAGACACCCTTGCTTCAACTTCATTCCCTAATAGTTGCCTAAAGGAAAACCTAAAAACATTAAGTTATTATGATTACTTAAGCATCTTTCAATTGTAAATATGTTAGGTTTTTACTCAACGTGATTCTAATATGTAACTATAAGATCCTAAACCAACCATTCATCAACATACATCAAATCTAGGGTAAGCATGTAACATAAAGGGAAACTATGTAAGGCAAAGATTCTAACTAGGGAGACAAAACTGAAATAGTCAGATTCTGACTACCATGGGCTTTGATACCGTGTTGTAAAAGAATGAAATCACCCCTTTACTAAAAGTTTGAAAAATCAAACCTCCATTCCCAACATACTCAAAAGGTATGTTGAAACAGGTGTAAAATTTTCAAATATTTATTTATATGGTATACAAAAGACCATTTGAAAGCAGTGGAATAAAAATTATTGAATACAAAAAATACATCAAATTCTCCCAATAGGGTTTACATCAAGATAAACAATTCGAATCTAGATAGAGGGAAGTCTAGACTATTACAATCTTGTCTCCAAAGAAAAACCTCCAAGAGCTAGGTCCAAGCCAAAAGCTAAGTACTCATTATCCTATTCATAGGATGGTCCTCCATGCTCCTGTTACACAGCTATGATCCTAGGCAGTGCTCAACACCTTGATCTAACCCTGAGTGGTTGGGAAAGAACCCAACAAAAGGGAAAGAGAACAAGGTATGTGTCAGAGAAAATGAGCAAGGATAAAAGATAAGAAAACTATATGTAAAGAAAGGCTAAGTTTTCATCATAAGATGAAGAAAGTCAAAAGAATGAGGCATAAGTAAATAGATTCTTTCCATAATAGAAATAGTAAAAAGGTTTCATGTATGATTATAATTGAATACCTTAACTATGTAGGGTTTAGGCACCTACCTAACATCAACCAATAGGTGAGGTTGAGTAACACATTCCAATCACCAATAAATTTTCTATATTGGGGAGAGTAACACATTCCCTAGGGTGAATTTAGGCATGCCCTATCTGTGGGTGGTTGTACAAAAGTACCACTTATCTAGTTTAATAGTCTAATACAATCAACATGCTAAGAAATATGGCAAGTAAAAGCATCAAGTAATTATAGACTTGGCAGTGGAGTACAAGACCCAATAAATAAACATTAAAGCTGATTTTGAGGCAAATATAGCTAAGGAATTGTCAAAGATGAATTAGGGTTTTAATCATAGCCTCATTAAGGAAATTAGGTTAAATTACAAATTTCCCCAACTTAGGTGTAAGGAAAGCACATACCTTATATTAAGAGATCCAATCACTCCTTCACTACTTTAATCGATTCCAAAGATTGTTTTCCTATTTTCAATTTTTAAACATAAATCAGGGTTCATTATGTACATTAATGTAAAGAATACCCTACTTTTAGACTTTTCACACAAAACTCTAATTTAGACTTTGGAATCATCACCATTGATCTAGTTAGGTTTTCTTGATTAAGAAAACATATAATTTTGTCTATTTTAAAGTTATGATGATTAAAGTGCATTTTTTTTGTCGGTCAAAAATCTTGTTGCTATAATATTACCAAAACTTTGGGTACAAAACATTGCACCCCTTAACCAGCAGGGATGAAACATACTAAACCAGAAACAACGAGATCTTAAGAAAGACCTCCAGAAAGGAAGAGGAAAAGAAATCTACGTCTCCTACAAAAGACAAAGACCCCAACAATTACTATGGGCGGCAACCAGCACAGCCAGCACAACACTAACAATAAAAACACCTTCAAGATGTGCCATCCTGGAAGTCTAAATTACGTAACATAGAATTGAAGAAGTTGTTATCTTCAAGAAGAGACAGGGATCACATCCACCACCAAACCTTTAAAACTTCAGGTCACTGTATGGATGAGCAAGTATCCTACAAGGGACCCCTTACTGTTGTGCACCAAGGCACTTCATCCAGTACCTGAGATGGCCCCAGGTCAGAAGGACACCAAGATGATCACCGAGATGCAGAAGAGAAAGCAACATAATCTGTCTAGAAGTTAACATCAATAAATGTCCTTGAGTTGGGCACTGCCTTTCCTCCACTGGCGTTTGATACATTCCATGAATATGTGAAATCTAGGTAGATGACCAGCCCCTCTTCATCAACCAAGAATTACCAGATAACAGACCCTGCTCATCTTTGCTACACCAAGGAGACTAGCCAAAAGCTCCATCTTTTGGTTCACCCAGGAGCGGACTCTGAGAGACAACATGTCAAACACCTTGAGGGTGCACTACCTCGCAGCAGCAACACAGACTGTCTTTGTAGGCATCGGACACTACTGGTTCAACTTAAGCAATCCGATGAACACTTAGTGCTCACAACAACAAGAGGGATTGAGAGGGAGAGAAGAAGTAGGCCCCCCCAACCCAAACCCACATGAAGCTGCTATGTCGTTGAAGACCTTGAGGACATTAAGACTCGATTAGCGTCGGGGAAGCATCATCCCATCACCAGGAGCAGCGGAGTGAACCACGCATCGAGGCCTAGAGTCAAGGTCTGGAAGCATCACTGTGAAGGGAGTGCCGCCTACAGGCCAGGAGTGGGACAACACCCAAGCCACCAAAGGGGACTCACTTCCGCCACAGTAGAAAACTCGGAGTAGGAATCAAGCCAACGAGTCATGAGGGCACAAAGCTCTGGTCATCATAACCTGACTCGGAACAGGGAGGTGTAGAGGGCATGAGGGGATACAAATCCCCTTCTAGATCTGCGTCGGAGGAGCTTCCGCTTGAGGATCAGATCCACGGGTGTCGGCTCCTCTCCATCCGTCTCTCTTAAACAGGATGGAGTTGACCAAAGTCGATGCTTCCAGCTCCAGGAACCAATCTTCAGCGAGATGCATCACACCTCTCCCCATCCCTCATCATGAGCAGCCCCAACACGAATTGACACCTGTAGCTCTAGAATCCCTACTGCTATGAAGCAAGTGACGTCGAGGATGATCTGGGCCAGGGGGAGGAAGGCACTAAGGAGGCACCCCCTCCCCCCAGCGGCGGCCACCGGAGAAAACTAGAGAGAAGGCGGAGCAAAACCCTTAGCTTCAAGTTCGATTAAAGTGCATTTTTGGTGATTTTTAACTAATTTATTCATTTTCTAGAAAATCACCTTCGACAGAACTCAAAACCAATGCTTGGATATATTTTTATTAGAAAGAACACATTTTTCTGAGTTCATAACTACTTTATTTTTAGTTTTGGACAAATGGTTAATTAGTTATGATTTATTGAAATCCAGCCAACCAGAAGATGCCCCGCAGGCAATTTAGTATGAAAAACCAAGAGAGAGAGAGAGTGAGAGAGAGGTCGGGCCTATGACTTGGCCCAATGGAAAGTGGCCAAGTCAACATTCTACAATCAACTAGCGCTGGTCAAAGCTGAGAAAACAAAAACAAAAAGGTGAGACTTCCCCTAGAGCAGAATAGAGAAAGAAGAAGAAAAGGAGTGTGGCAAAAATGTAAATTCATTGGGGACTATCTTCCCCACTGAGCCCCACCATGGCAGGCAAGGTGGAGGCCAGGATTTGGGCAAATATGCAAAACACAATGAAACATGGCGTTCAAGGTACCAAAAGAAAGATCTTGAGAAAACGAACTCAACGAAACCTGAAATTTGGAAGGAAATGAAGAGAGGAGAGAGGGAAGTCCACCATATGTTGTGCACTCACAGTTGCTCATCGGTGGGTCAAACGACGATGAAATGGGAAACTGAGGGGTGCATTGATTTGCAAAGGCTCCCAAGAAGCCAATGGTAGGGGTATTTATAGGTGGGGTGGTGAAAACTAGGGTTTTAGAAACTGGGGTGAGAGTGAAGCTTTGAGAGAATTGGGGATTCTTCACATATTCGTCAAATCACTAATATTTTGGGATAATCTTATGCAGAAATGAAAGAGGAATCCAAGGAGCGAAAAATCTCATGATTTGGTTGAGTAAAGAGAGATAATTGAATTTGGAAATTCGCAAGTATCCTTTCCTATTTCCCAAACCGATCCGAGGTAGGAGATGACCCAGGACTGTCCGATCAATGGACATGGGTCCATGAGGCTCTCCTAGCTATCAGATCATGTGTGTGATTAATATATACCGTGTGGCATTTAATTTTGATTACTGTTCAAATTTGACTAAAGTGACATGATATTAATTAATGGTTTTCTCTTTCCTCCATCTAATGCCCAAAAAATTCCCAAATTTGATGAAACTTGACACCCTGGCTATTTTTGAGGTGTAGAATATGCATTTGGAGTTTATTTTTTGTTTTGAGAAACTTTGGTTATTCAATTAAGCTATTCCTTATTTTCTCTTTCTTCCTTCATTTAGGACTCTAAGATTATCCAAATATGATGAAACTTCACCCACGAGTCCCAATTGAAGTCTTAGATATGATTTTGTCATTAATTGATCATGATGATGTTATTTATTCAATTAATTGTTGAAATGAAGATTCTACACACTTTCTCTCTCCTACTTTTACACATTATCCAAATATCATCCAAATTATTTCAAAACTTGCCCAAAGGCTTATTTTCATATTTAGATTATGAATTTGGAATTAGTTTTCCAATTGAGGACATTAGGTATTTTACTTCTCTTTCTTGGCTTATTTCCTATTTTCCCTTAATAAAGATTTATATATACACTTTCCAAATTGGGTGATACTTGGCCCTTAAGTAACTTTTAGTTCAAGAAAACAAAATTGTATATCAAATTATCTCATGAGTTTTGCTCTTTGTGATTTTTGAAACAATATATTCCATATTATCTGCTTTATTCCATATTGTGTCCTTTTGTCCAATTATTACATTTATCATCTCCTTGTTGTATATTAGAGAGTTTCTCTTCTTTTCCAAATTCTAAAATGTCCTAGAAAGTTCTAGCACAAACTCTTTTATTATTTTTATTACTTAAGAGGATAATTTCACCTTAGGCCCATTACTTAGATTTCTACTGAGGTGATTGTGCATTAAACCCCTTTATTGGCATAAAAGGTGAACAAATGTCCAATAAACCACCATAATATCCATAAATTAAACAGAAAGGCCAAGAAGGATAGAAGTGAAAGGAAAAGATGGGAAAGAGAGTCAAAAGGCAAAATGTCTAGGATTCGATATGTTACACATTTCATTTTGAATCTATTGAGACGTGTGAATGTTGTTAATTAGGGAAGATGAAAAGAACACCCGTTACTGGTAAAAATGAAAGACTAAGTGAGTTATTAGGACTCATATGCATTGTTGTATGTGGATCTTATAGAACAAATTCCATAGATTGTTATCAAGACTTCATCACATTTATTGATGACCTCAGTAGATATGCCTATGTGTATTTGATGAAAAACAAGTTAGAATATATTGAAGATGTGAAGGAATTCATTAATGAAGTAAAAATTCGACTTGGTTAGAGTATTAAAGCACTTTGATTGGATTTAGGTGGTGAATACTTAAGCCAAGAGTTTGAGGCCCTTGTTAGGGATTTTGGTATTGTTTCACAATAGAATTTGCTTAGAATACCACAACATAATGGTCAATCAAAAAGAAGGAATCACACCCTATAGGACATGCTATTATCTATGATTTGTTTTGTTTTTCTTTCAATTTCCTTCTCTGGATATGATCTAGAAACCACATCATTACACTTAGTCATCTGCCTTCTAAATTGGATAAAAAAATACCATATGAAATATGGATTGAAATAACTCAAGTTTTACTTTATGAAGATTTGGGTTTGTGAATAATATGTCAAGAAATAGTTCTCAAAAATTCTTAGACCCAAATATGACATGTGTAATGATTGTTCAATCTTGTCAGGAATATTACTTCTATATTCCATCTGAAAAAATAGTTTTTGCTTCTAGAATTATTGTATTCTTCAAAAATGAATTTGATTCAAAAGGAACAAGTATGAGGAAAATAGAACTCAAAGATGTTTAATACCAATAATTAACATTAAACATATGTTGGTTGACAAGGAATAGAAGGAATCACAAATTGTTGTATTATCTCAAGTTCCTCATGTAACACAAGCATCTTGAAAGTCTAGTAGGACATGTATTGAACTATAGAGATTTAATTTTTCTTGAATAAGCAAGATGATATGTTGATAACTGATGATGATGAATCAACAATCTATAATGAGAGTATGAAGGGACAAAATTTTGAGATATGTCTTGAAACCATGAAACCTAGCTCCTTGTACACCAACAAGGTATAGACAGTGGTGGATCCACCTAAAGGAGTACACCCCATAGGGTGAAAATGGGTCTTCAAGAAGAAGACCGAAATGGATTGTAATGTACAAACCTAGAAAGACGGATGGCTAGAAAAAGGTTTCAAATAAGTTAGGTGTCAAATATGACAAGAGTTTTTCACCAGTTACCATGGTTAAACTATCAAGATCATGCTTGCCATTCCAACTTATCATGACTATGAAATCTGAAAAATAAATGTTAAAATTACATTCATTAACATGAATCTCCTTGAGGATGTGTATGTGACACATCTTGAACCAATCAAGATAAAAGAATCCAACTTTTATGCTCGTGTTGGGCAGGTTAGGATAATAGTGATGCGTATAAGTAGACTTGATACTAGAATTACAACTAAGGATATTAGTCCTCAATGTAGAAACCTTGGGTTCTGAAAGAGTTTTGAGATAATATAGTCATGATAAAATTATGGAAAATGTGGGAAGAGTTCACATATGGCGAGAAAATGGACTTTCCATCAGTAAAGACAGATATTACATCTGTGATAGTAGTACCCAAGGAGGGGTAATAAGTTGAGAATCAAGGAGAAGTCTCTACAATTCTAGAAACATTTGTCTAGTTGTTCTAAAAGACCATAGTTTTTGGTGCCACCAGTGCAATAAATGCTTAGTGCTCCGGAATAGTAGTCACTAAGTAAAGGCAAAAGTCCTAACCTTCAACCTATAAGAGCTTCTGAATTAGCTTTTATATCGATAATAAGACCGATAAGACCATGGTACAAGGACAAAACATGTTATAGAAACAAACATGTTGAGCATATTAAACCCTTTTGTTTGAAAGAAGGGAGGAAATGCCCCAATAACCGAGGAAGACTCGGCCGGGTGTATAAAAGTTACAGCCAATAGAGCAAAAAGGCAAAAGCGGTGACATGAAACAACTAGACTCTATGTGTTGAGTTAACCTGAAGTGGTAGATGACCGCGAGGGGTGACAATCAGATAAAGCTTTCTCATTTTAATATGTATTCTTATGATTTTACCTGATAGATATGATGGGGATTGCTATTATTGACTTCTCTATTGATTGCCCTATGGGAACAGATGGGAGAAATGATGAAAACTAGAATTTATATTATGTTCAATATTCTTTTAAATGCTTTATAATTACTCTTATTTGTGTGAAAGAGGGTGAGGCATAGATGTGATGCTTGGAGAAAATCCAAGGATGCTAAGTCCTATGCCTTGATAATATGAAAAGTAAGGAATAGATTGTTATCTCTCTGATTACTCTAATCAAGTAGTCATTTTGAAACAATCTAGGAAGCCTAACAAGACTGGAAATATGTCATGAATGTTTCCATCACAAATGAGCAAGCGTCGGGCTCATTACACACACCTCCCTTTTCTTCCAATTTTTGGCTTCAACAGTGGATTCAGAGTGAAAAGAGGACTCTCGCACCCACTGACTGATGGGCAGACTGAGGTTCTGAGACTGGCGTTAACACTCACGTTCTTTTTGCCCTTTTGTTCTTTGTTCTCCGATTCCATTTTCACTTGGTTGATATTCCTAAGTGCAGTAAATTGGAATCTGAGATAATCTCATATCAATCTGTGTGCATGAGGAAGTAAAACGTATAATCCTCATGATAGGAGGAAGGAGAATGAGGGAGATGATCCCTATTCAATAAAGTTTGAATGAATAGTAAGGATCTTTTCCATAACATGGAAATGGGAAATGTGATAAAATTATAGAATGCTCATAAACATGTTAGACTAAGACAAAGGAAGCAATGCAACTAGATAGGGATTGCTAAGTGAACTTTCCCAAATACATAGGGATTGCTAAGTGAACTTTCCCAACCAAATAGGGATTACTAAGTGGACTTTCCTAACTAGTAAAGGATTTCTAAGTGGACTTTCCTAATAGTAAAGGATTGCTAAGTGGACTTTCCTAACTAGTAAAGGATTGCTAAGTGGACTTTCCTAACTAGTAAAGGATTGCTAAGTGGACTTTCCTAACTAGATAGGGATTGCTAAATGGACTTCCCTAACTATAAAGGTTGCTAAGTGGACTTCCTCAACTAAGTGTATGTCTCCTTTTTTATGAACAACCCTAGGTAATGATGGGGTGATAAAAAGGAATATGTTCCTATCTTTCATGAACATGGCAATAAAGTGAGTTTTATGACACTTAATGTGCATGAGTTAGAGTTGTTTGTTTGATGGATACTTAGAAAAGTATCAGTTCGTTTGGGACTTTAGTTCTAAAATTTAGATATGTATAATACATATGATGTCTCCAGGTTAAAGATATATCCTTTTGTATGTTTATCTTTGGTACTAGTAATAGGGAGATGGAAATGATTAGGATGTGATGAGTTTTCGACACACGTGAAGAATACCAAGATGAGGAATTTTGGTACCTAAGATGTGTCAGATGATATGAGATTAAGAATGTACTTATGATAAAACGAATAATGTTTGGTAACTTAGAAGGGCCAACCTTGAGATAAATTTAGTATGGAAGTCATATGTTAGGGGTTTATGCTCTGCATAAACATGACATCAATAAGAAGGTACTAATTGAAGGAACTTTGTAGAGTCATTTTAAGAAAAAGCTTATCAAGTTAAAAATGATTCCTTAAAATATCCTTATATAGATCTGTTGAGGGAACTTATACCTAGCCTCTAAGAGATACATTCAAGATAAGTTCTTCTTGAACAAGTAGCCTCTCCTTATGATAAGAAAATAAACAGCTAACAGGATAGTTGGTACAAGTCATAAGAAAGATAGTGTTGAACCAACATAATGGAAAGATACAATGGAGGTATGATTAGATTTGTAACCTCATATGAAGGACATAATGTAACACTAGTCTGGGAAAGATAATTGAGTATAACATATTCTATGATAATCTTATGAGAAAGGCTCTTGTGTTGGTCAAAGTTCTGTAGTATCTTTATGACATCAGGATGTTATATGGACACTTGATGATATAATGCATGAACAACAATTGTCTCCCTTTGCCCGGGATTTTGGGGATGAAATCCTTGTTAGGGTTTTATAATTGTAACACCCCTGACCTGAGTTATGGCCTAACCCTAGATGTTTTTCTTAAGTAAGTTGCTCACAATTTGTTCTTATCTTTTGGGAAAAGCAATTAAGGCCTTTGTGAAGTTTATTCTCAAATTTTAGCTTATATGCAAACTATGTGTGCATTAAATGATAATCTAAGTGAAAAGTACAGTTTACCCAAGATAAGGGTCATGTTGCAAATGTTAAATATTGAATATATTCTAAGTGTTTTATATGTTATGAAAGAGAATAAGATTCTAAGTGGTGGCTTGTGCAAAGCCTAAACCCTAAGTGAGAACTTGTGTAAAATGTTAAGTGCTTGGTACATTAATTGTGGTACAATTTGCAATATGTAAAAAATGTAGGGATAATGTGTAATTTACCACCTCTACATTGTTTCTACTCTTACTTAGTGTTACCTAGAGGAAAGAGAAATAAGGAGGAAATATGTTTGAAGCATCCTGGAGTGTTAGCACTCTTAATAATGAAGAAAACTATAAAAGGCATAAGTTGAAGTCATACATATGAGCCATATTGATTGAGGACTAAGGAAAGGAGCCCCTATCAACCATAGATCCATAAGGAGGGCATCCTATCAGTTTTGTGGAGCCTTGGTTTGGCCCATGATAGGCAAGGCACTTCAAGGGAGAATAAGGCATCTATTTTCTTTGGCTTGGAAATGATGGAGTGGAATATAATAATAATAAGTTAGTGGAAGAGAGATTGCCCTAGGAGGAAACTCAAGGGCCACCCCTTTATATTTTCTTTATCCTTTTTGCCTGGCAAATAATAGTGGCATGCATGCAAGAGCATGTTTCGACCTTGCATGGCTAGGTGGCATGAAGCACCTTAAGTAAGTGACACCTATGACTCTCTTTTCAATGAACCTCAAGTATAAATACCTCGATCTTCATTTGTTGGCAAGATTTTCGGATCTAGCAAGTACCCATTATCTTGTATCATGCAACACCACTTCTTATGTCGCCCATGGTGAAGAGGGTTGAGTGGTATCGGCCAAAGAAGAGAGATATCAGCCAAGGAAGGTTGAAGCAACCAATTAAGGTGATATCGCCAAAGATGATGAAGGATATCATGCAAGAGCTTGGAGCCCAAGTCTTGGATCTTGGAAAAGGTCCATCCTCATACTTGGAACGTGAGGAAGTGAGGATTGAATCTTGGAAGCTCATAATAGGCAGGTTATATAACTTAAACCCTTCAATATTATTATCCTTCTTCAATAATTATTTAATTTGTTGATTATTTTCAAATTAGGGTTTCTTATGATCAATTGATATAATCATGAGTTCCAATATGTAATTAAGATTGTTATCCATAGTTTTGAATAAGATTAGTGATCTTGGGGTTGATGATGATGACATCATCATTAGTTACCCGATATGAGTTGATTACTCTTGTTCAACTCGATATGGGTTGAAGACCTTACAACCCGACATGGGTTGAAGGTTTGAGAAAGACGATATGGGACCCAATATGGAGACTTGCATGATAATGTAGGTAAGTCATAGTAGGTCTGATGGTCGATATGAATGATCCATATCAATCACTTGTACTTAGTAAGAAGGTGAAACTAACCTTATGCCCGATATGTGTAAAACCCTAGAATGAGGATGTGTGCCCAACATGCAAGACCGATATGATGGCTAACATGCATGGTCGATATGGTACCTTTGATGGTGCACGATATGGTAACCCTTGGTGGGTACACGATATGGTAACCCTATGCGAGTACACGATAAGGTAACCCTACATGGTTACACGATATGGTAACCCTAGGTGGGTACACGATATGGTAACCCTAGGTGGGTACACGATATGGTAACCGTAGGTGGGTGCACAATAAGGTAACCCTAAGTGGGTGTACGATAAGGTAACCCTAGGTGGGTGCACAATATATTAATAGGGGATATGCCTATTACCCGATATGAGGATGTGGTTATACCACATGATCAAATTGAATACTTGACAAGATGATATATGAATGACATTATCAATCATACTACTTGATATGGTAGGCATGTTGTCAATTATTAAGATTGACTAAGTGATGAGTATGATTAATGTCATAGTGAGATACAATGAGCTTAACTTATTTGATATTGATAAGGTTTAGACCTTAAAGGTATAAACTAAGAAATTTATATCCTAGTAAGGATGAGAGAGAATCTAAGACTTGAAAGATGAGTATGTATTTAGCATACCATAACTCAACATGAATACATGATTTGATGATAAGGGATATGCCCAAAGCCCGGTATGATGGTGTGATTTCTCCACACAATGAAATAATTATTTGTTATGATGATACATGCATTCTCAAGCATAACAAAACAAGTATCATTGATCATGCTACCCTTTATGGTAGACATGCTTTAGTCCATTAAAACGATATCTAAGTGATGTATGCTAAGTGATTAAGTTTAGTGATATTAAGGTAACAGACCTTAAGAGGTGAATTAAATAAGATGCAATCTATATCCTATTAAGGATAAGAGAGAAAGACTATAACATGGGTGGTAAATATGTGGGGGAAGCATGTGCTGATGCTCCTATGATGAGTGGAGTATGAATTACAGTTTGATTCTAGATATTATGATCTTGAATCCCTAATTGGTTATAAAAGAGAAATCCAACCCTAATGAAGGGTGATGATATGCTTGTACAAGTATAATCGGTTAAATTGAGATGACCCTAACCCTAACAATGAGAGGGATGCACTTGCTTATAACACAGTGAGATGATGTAAATAATCCTAACCTAAGCATGGGTAAGATTGAACAATGATATTATAAGAGGTCTTTCATCCTAAAGAGTACACTATCTCGGAATCATGAAATGATGAATATCGCAAGATATGAGCTAAGACGACCTATATTGATAGACTTATATGAGTCTTGTAAGCTGTGTGGAGTACCTATATAACAAGTAGACTAAAGTCTTAAAAATATAATTGTTGCCTAGAAATGAGGTGATGAGATGTTTTATGAACTATGTGAGTTGTGTGATACAAATCCAATGAGCTATGTGGACTATGTGAATAAGTATATGGGTCTGATGACCTTGAGTTAATGATCATCTACTAAGTGGTGACAATGCTCGATGATGAATAAAGGGTTGAATACCCAAGAGAGATGATGACAAGAGGTTGAGATTCTAAGTGAGCTATGTGACTCAGTGAATATGAAAGTGTCTGATGAATGCTTTTATTCTCTTCTTTATAATAATTGTTGTTAATCTTGTTTGTAACTTGATTGATGCTAAAAAGATATAGTAATACACTTAATTAAGCCAGATGAATATTATCATGTAGTTTCCCATACCATAGATCCATCCAATGTTAGCAATTGCTGAATGGTGAAATGATTTTTACTTAGAACGCATATTTTCTTGAATATGTGATAATGTAAGGGTGCTTAGTGGACTCCCAAACTAAAATAAGGGTGCTTAGTGGACTCCCCAAATACATCAGGTTGCTTAGTGTACTTCCTGTTAAAATCAACAAAGAATCGCTCAGTGGTCATCCTGATAATCCGAGAAAGCTAAATGGTCTTCTCTCGAAGAGAGTACATGCTACGGTAGTAACTATATAGCGGAGATGTCGGTATACCACGGCATAGCTAATTCCAGTAGACACAAGATGTCACGCTAAACCTAAGTGTTACCTAAGTGTTCTCGAGCTGACTAAGGAAGAAGAGGTCTTGACAGTCAGTTCTGCCATTGACCTTGTATGGTACCAACTTCGACTTACTAGTGGTCGGTTGGAGTATGAGTGGTATATCTCATCTCCTCTCGGCATAGATATGAATGTGAACATGTAATCAGCCGCATAGTATATTCGTTTAAGGATCAAATATGGAAACATTGGTTGATGCCTTATTACTTTTATACATCTTGTTAGATAGATGTTATACATGTTCTTTATATTCCTTTTCAAGCAAAAGATGAATTGTAGATCTGTTATTAATATCCTTGCTTGGTACTTGAAGATATATCTATCAAACAAATAGAATACCTACAGTTCAGTTTTTATTATTTTCTGTGATATTAATATTGTTGGCAGAGAGTTATATCTCTCGCAGGGATAATAGTCTCACCCCGTGGGATCCAAAAAATTTGGGTAAGATGTGGACAAGAGACTAAGAAATGGGCTACAGAAGAAGGAGCGTATCAACAAGGATCATAGTTGTATCTCAAGTTGTATACGCTGTCTGTAATGTACTGTAGATAGAAGTCCTATATGTCGTCTCTGTACTCTCAGGTCCTTGGGAGATAGTCTTAGTGGTTTTCACGAACGACTTGAGATTTCGGGTTTGCTTATCTCGACGATTTTATGTTGATACTGTGTATATCAAGCAAAGCAGCTAATACTTGTTATCCTCAAGAAGAGACAGAATAATAAATGTGTAATGTGAACCATGTGTATATGGCTTTGGTGCTTTATGTAAGAGTTTTATGGAAAATGGACCTATGTGCAAAATGGTTTTAAAATTTTGTGCTTTTGTTAATCCGTTGTGTATGGTTATTCCACATAAATTAATAATGATTTGTTTGTCAGTTTGAGAACGGTCGTTTCACTAACTAGCTACATTGAGCACCTCTATCTTCAACAATGGTGCTAGAAAGCTTGATGCATCTTTAGAGTTGAGATTGCACACTACTAAATTGAGTTATGAATAGATGCATGCTCAAAGGTCACCAAAGACACACTTGGGATCTTTCAAATTTATAAATAGACCTATACCAACACATCCACATAGACTAGAATATATTACCCACAAGCGTACATGATCATATATTAGTATAAGTGAGTGGTAAGTAAGAATCTAACTCTAAGGAGAGAGGGGTCACTAGAGCTAAGTTAGATTAAGCTATGTTCCTAAAGTAGAGATTAGGTTTAAAGTTGGTTTTTGTTTGATTACACTAATGCTTCAAGAAAGAAAACAAGAAAGGGAGCAAAATAAGAACGACCCTATTTTATTCCTAAACAAGTTAATTCTAGTTAACAAAGAGAGACAACTAAGTATGCATGTGAAAGAGGCTAATACCAAACTACACTAGTTATGGAAGTAGACACTTAAGTAATTAAGGAACTAGAATAGCACTAACTAGCAAGATTAATACTAACAAGCTCAAAAGAACATTAACTACTCTAACAAGATCTAGCTATCCAAAACTAGACAATTAACTAATAAAGCAATTAAAGAAATTAACTAAACTTGCATAAACTAGTTAAGAGAGAAATTATGGTTCTTATTGCAATTTATTGAGAGGTGAGCCGTTTGGGGATGTTATAGGGTTCCAGGTGGGGGAGGATATAAAATGCAATCCTATCCATTCATTCTAGATTACCAAAAACCAAACAACTAGCCAAATGTAATTGAATCACCATAAACTATTAGTCGGGGATGGATAGAATAGGGCGTGTGAAGGGGAACTACACCCTTGCACGCCTTATGTAGCCTTAGGAGGCTCAATTGAACTCTGATTTATGTGAAATTCCAATAGGATTCGATTAACCTAGGTTTGTTGGTCCTTAGTGTAATTTGGAGCCAAAGGTAGGTATGGAGAGTAGAGGTCAGGGTATTTCACCTCACATCACTCACCATCTAGCTTTAAGAAAACTGCTAGGCAATTACTCTAAACACTTCTACACTAGCTACCTAGATCTCACACCTAGGAGTAAGAGATGTTATATATGTGTGGGAATATGGGGTGCTAGCTAGGGATCCACTAGTTGAACCTAGGAGCAAATCCCAAATTAGCCTCACATATGCCATCTTCTCTTAGATATAGGTGGTTTCAAGAAAAAAAGATCAAGCAATTTATGTTTTGAAACACAAACCAAAGGAATCAACATTGGAAATAAGATAGAAGTAGAAATAAGTCATCATATAATGAAAATATAGAGTTTAAAAGTTATATTCCCCCAACATGGTATTAAAGTGTAATTTTAACAGCAAAGAACCCACCACAAAGGGCTTAGCTACTCATAGTGCAAAAAAGAATAAAGGAGGAGGTAGAAGAAGAAGGAAAACCCATGGAGCTTGTGAAAGATCTTCTTCTACATCATCTCTTGTAGTAGGAGCAACACCTTCTACCTCCTTGGTGGCAATATGGGATGGAATGGGTGGTGGAAGCAGCCAAAACCCTAGAAAATTAAAGTTTTGAGGTTGAGGAAGGTGGAAATGGAGTGGAAGTAGGTAGGAGTAGGTGGGAGATCTTGAAAGCACTAAGGAAGGTAGAAATGAATTCTAAGGGGGTGTAACCTTCTCTAACCTCTGTGCTATAGCCGCAACCCTTGTATATCTAGGTGGTGGGGAATCACTAGGTTAAATAGGGGCTTTTGGGCAGAATAATGCAAAAAATGCAGTGTTTTGGGGATAGAAACACCGTGTTGGGCGGAAAACAATGCAGAAAAATGTAGGGTTTTGGGGATAGAAACACCATGTTGGGCAACATGGACATGATGTGTAGGGTGTAGTACGATCATGCTAAGAGGGAACAACCATTCTGGGGAATTGGAAAATGACAGCTTGAAAATGGGGAAATGGAGGTTGGTAGCATGGCTGTGTTGGACATCACGACCGTAGTGGGGGCTAGGTAGTGCAGCCATGTTGGGTAGTACGGACGTGATGGGTGAACTGGGGGCTTGGTCATTTTTCTTGGAATGCCCGTTCTGTATATGGCCAACATGACCATTTTGGATGGCACAGTCATGCAGGGGTCTTCTTGGCATGACCGTTTTGGTTAGAACAATCATGGTGCTGAGGTTTCTCTTCAAGGTTGAACCATGACATATCTCTATGATTTTTTCTCGACAAGTATGACCATTCCTTGGCACCATGGTTGTGTTGGTCTTCAATTGCACTTTGCACTTCAACTTTGCTGATTTGTGGATTTCTTTCCATGAGTTGACTCTTTGTTACAACCCCAATTTTTGAGTTCTTTTTGTGAGAAATGTAATTTCTCCTATTAAAGATATTTGAACAAATAAGGATATAAAATGTTTTGAATAAATGGATTTCATTTACAATATCCTTGTTGGTTGTTAACTGGGCTTGATTGGCTATTGGGCCCAATAACAAGGAAATTTAATTAGTAAATGAATAATTGAGAATTGGAGAAAAGAAAGATGTAGAAACCTCTAGAAGGCAAAATAATATAATAAAAAGTTGGATTTCGTGCCTCTTGGGTTCCAAGGAGTTAAAAGTTGCAAAGATAATGCAACAAGAAAAGAAAAGATCAATTTAATATTTCTTTATTAAGAAAGAAATTGAAAACAATGATAAAATGTGGAAAATAAGTGGAAAGAGGTATAATTGAGTTATCCTTGGTGGATTTTCATATCCAAAGGATTCCTAATGTTAAAATGAATGACAATGAGGAAAATAAAAAGAGATATAAAGAGAAATCCTCAAAAAGAGATATTTTGATAAGAAATAAATAAGATAATGAGAAATAATGGATAAAAGATAAGTACAAGGCTAAGGTATATCCTCAAGAAGGGATTTCGAGCCATTAAGGTTCCTTGAGGTTCAAGGAACTCAGAATAATAATTTAATAGCAAAGCAAAGAGAAAATAGATGAGAAATATATGTAATTGAGTAATATCTTGCACCTAAAGAAAAGGCACGTTTTAATTTAGATAATGATCCCAAATTTGGTAGAGAGGTATATAAAGTCATTATTAAGTTTCCCTGAAAATTTGGGATAAAACGGAGCCATGGATTAAGAGTTATGATTTTTCCAAATTATCCTACAATGAAAAGGATTTTCTTTAAAAATTTGAAATCAGTCTTTTGCTTTTGTTCAGGCGCGAGTGATGAGGATCATTGGATCCTGATCCAACAAGGGCCGCTTGTCTTCTAGTTATAGCTGAACTAGGAACAGGTTGGCGGCAGTGGGATCTTTCCACTTAATTTACTCACGAATCTTCGCATCTGCAGATAAGGAAAGTACATTGTTGAGTTCGGGAGAGGATTCCGCGCAACCTATACCTAGGTTCTTTGCACTTTGGATGCTTCTGGAGCAAACACCCAAATTTCCTAAAAGGTAGGCGATGATGAGATTTGGGAAACCCTAGAAGATCCTTGAAATCCTTATATAACCCCCCCTGAACTCCTCTCACCTTCGCACACACAAACAACACCTTCCCTTGTTCCCTCGTCCCCTGGATCAGCAAGATCGGACTTGCTCCGACAAGCTCCAGGTTTGGCACTGCCGTGGGGTTTGGCAGTTGGGTCATGTTGGCGCAAGCTACAGGCATCGCCCGATCGTGGTCCCCCGTAGACTAGAGAAGCAGATCAACGACCCATCTCCTCCGCGTCTGCAATAAGTCACTAGTGGGTGCGAGCGGTGTGCACCGCCCGATCCCACTAGGTCAAAGGTGACTAATGATCCAACGGTTCAAAGTTTTCCGAAAAACAAAAGGTTAGTCACCTCTCTGACCAATATTCAAGAAAAAGGCTGAATCTTGTATAAATAGTTAAAAATAGATCCTGTCGCCAAAAAATAAAAATAAGTAGTGTTTTTTTATCAGAAAAATGCAAGGAATGCAATAAAAATATAATTGACGCCTAGTTCTGCTTGCAATTCAAAAAGTATGAAAATATGTTATCTTTAATGGTTTAATCAATGAAAAACCCTAATCTTTGATGATTAATGAATTAGAAAGGGTTATATGAATGTTTATAGTTGATTTTAACCTGTTTATTATAAAGAGACACATTAAGATAAAAAAGGATGAACGTTACACATAATTGGATTAATTTAGGGTTCCCTGTTCTTTAATGGGCTTTGACACCCTAATGTTAGTAAATGTGACTCTTAATGGCTTTAATTGTTCAATTTCATGATTAAAGTTGAGATATGATAATTCTGAGCCATTTTGAGTATATAAGTCCTAATTGTGGATAAATACCCTTAATGTAGTAATTAGGGTTTTCTAATGGATAAAAGTAGAATTAATGACAAGTTGAGTTCATTTGTGATTTGGACCACAATAAACTATGAATTGATGATAAATGGGCCTAATGAACTTGTCATGGATTAAAAGGATAAAAATGGTAGATTGGATGTAAAAGAGGCTTAATGGACTTAATTGATGGCTAATTGTGCCTTTAATCCAAAATTAGGGTTAAATGTTGTTAAAGGATAACCTTAATATCTTTTATGAAGAATAGATGAGGTAATTAGGGTTTATGAAGTAATAGTATAAATGAAGTGAAACCCTAATTGCAATGAAAATATTAAAAGTGGATTAGAAACCCTAGGAAGTGAGCTAGGTTTGATAGATCTTGATGGCATAATCAATGATGGGAAATTGTATGTATATTTCAGGATCTTGTTGTATGTGCTTGCTTGCTTGGATTTCTTACTTGCATGGAATATTTCTATCTCAAATTAGATGAACATGTATGTGGTTAATTATGATTAATCACATTAGTTTCCTGAAGTTTTCACAGATGATTAATCGCTTTGAATGCAACCTATTAGTATGGATGTTCATAATTGCAAATTATAAAGTCACTATGATTATCACAATTGTAAAATAAGTGTGTATTCTCACACCTACATGCCACCCTGATGGATGATGCCAAAAGGTCAAGCCCAGGAGGGAAGACCAATGAGCACCATGAGTGGTGACCCCAGACACCAAGCTCGGGATTGAGAAGGTGGTTTTTATAGAATGACTAATAGGCACTATGAAGGGTGACCCCAGGCACCAAGCTCAGGATTGAGAAGGTGGCCTTAAGTCATTGGCAAAAGAGAAACCCTATGGTGGGTATGTCAGGGTTAGGGCAAAAGCGGTGGAGAATGTCATACTGAAAAGCATAAATTGGCTTGTTAATTAACTTGATTGTGATAATTAGATTGTTAGCCATATTTGCGAAATTTTGGTTGTCCCCACATACCGACATATTTCGATATGCTGACCGATGTTTTGTTTGTCGACGTTTTAGGTGCAAGATTGAAAAGGACAAACAATAAAGTGTCATATGTGGAATTAAATAAGAATTAAAGTACAAAGGAGGATTAGTTAGAATAGAATCCAGATGTGGATAGCAGTAGATATCCAAGTTTTGAAAAAGGTATGCATAGTTTTATTTTATACCAATTTTTAGTTTAGTTGGTAAAATTTGATAATTGTTATTGATTATTTGTCAAACCTTTGTTCCTATTAAATGGGATAATGGCTCTGACCTCTTGATCTCCCTTAATTGGGGGTTACTGGGAGGGGGGTCGTTACATTTGGTATCAGAGCATAGGTTCCTAATTGAATCTTTAATAATTATTAAACTTTACAAACTCTGTAGAACCCAAGGGAGTTATTAGAGGATTTTCTGAAAGACAGAGGTGTCTAGAAAAGGATCACGTCTGGGGACTGGCAAGATTTTCCTCTGCATCGCTAGTCGGAATATGAGGACTCCCAGATTAGTGTGACTGCCTGGCTAATGTCTCATGATTTGACTCGAAATAAGATATCTTTAGGACTCTCTTATCTTGTTCATCCCTTCTCAACTCAAATGTTGTTAAGGATTATAAGGATTCGGGTTTTCTCTCTTTTCCTCACCCTCTAGAGGTATGGGAAAGGTTGATAAGGCTTAATGAATCCTCCACCAAATTAATGAAAAGCATGTAAATAAGATGTCATGGACATAAGCTTAACAGTTTAAGTGTAAACTAAAGCATAGATACATGCTTAGGTTGTATGACATATGCTGTCATGCCCTCAGGAGAGACCTGAGGTTAGACTTTCTTGTCAGGAGGATGAGTAGAGAAAGTTAGTCTTGGAGGTAGAGACCTCCATTATAAGTAGAGACCTGGCACATCCTCTGAGGATGATGCCAACCCTAACCCTCAGTGTTGGTTAGAGGGGGAGATGACATGATGAGTTAAATGTCACGATGGACTAGGTGTGTGGGTGGACATGCATTTGGATGCCCATGAGGATATGAACCATGAGAGGTTGGATGACCTAGTACCTTTGGCAACCCCACCCTGGAAAGGGTCGTGCAGGTTAGAGTGAAGGATAGCTCCTTCATTGATGAGGTTAGAGAAGAACCTATAGAAACCCTATGGGCTTAAGCAAGTAGGGCATAGAATGTACCCAGAGTACGTCAGTAGGGTTGATAGTAGGCTAAAACCCTAGCCAGGAGAGTATGATGGATAGCTTATGTGATAAGAAGAAAGAGCTATGGAGAAGTACCTTTATTGTTAAGGTGTAGTTTCCTCCCATCCTGAGAGAGGGACCCTTTGGTAGGGTGTAACCAATTTTGTTGGTTTTGAGGTAACCTTAAGAGGTCTCATAGGATCTTGAGAAGGTAAGTGAAGAATACATGGTAAGAGAATGAACCTGTAGACCCATAGATAACCATCTCTAAGTGCATGTGGATGTGTTACCATGGAGGTAACGGTATGGGGCCTGACCAAGGTAGGCAGGTCGCCATGATCCCATGAAAGGATGAAAGTCAGCCCATAAATGCAGAGAGAGATGATGAAGGCTTGGGTAAGGTTCAAAGTTGGACATGTACCATAATAGAATCCTAAGTCTATCCTAGGGTCAGGTGGGGATAAGACCGATGGAAATGGGAGTTGCCTAATTCCCTAGTTGCACATGACCATAGGGTTGGGAGGTAACAACTATCATTGTTTGATGGCCATGGGTTAGCAGATTGAACACCTTCATGAACTCATGTGACCCAAAGGGCAGATGAGTAGGGCACTCTCAGGATGCATAAGGGAAGAGGGATGACCCCAAAAGTTTCGTCACCCTACAGACCTAGAGGAGATGACCAAGGATTGGGTGGTGACCCAAGCAGGTTCGAGACCAGTTCTCCATGGAAGTAACTTTGATATCGAGATGTTTGTTGCGCATTTCAACTTAGATTTGAAGGTGTACTAGCAAGGTGGGATGTACCATCTCTACTCTTGGAACAGGAAGAAATCTATATTTGGACTGCAGCCAAATGCTTATTTCCTCTTGTTATGGGAGTGAGAGATAGGACAATAGGCATGCCATACACCAAGGATAAGGATGATGTGCATTGGAACGTTACAATGAGGACAAAGATGATAGCATACCCTAAGAGTATTAAGGTAATTATCTAGTGAGGATGTTTTATCACGAGCTATGTAGATTTGCAAGTGATACAAGGTTGAGTTTGATCACCATGAGGATGAGCTCAGAGTGTTCTCCATGAAGATAGACTTAGAGTTTGAGATGAGATGATAAGTGGAATGCATGGAGGTGTATGTCTTCAACATACCTTTACACATAAGGATGTGAAGTGGTAATGGATGCTCTGGTTGAGATATATCTGTCTAGTCTAGCTAGAGGCTAGAAGTCGTTGTTAGGCTAACCCTAAGTTTGGAAACGAGATAAGTTTGGTTAACACTCAGATGTAAATAGATCTGTTGATCGAGTTAGTAATTGTTTGGTTAGCCGGCCTTGGCCTTGATGCAATGAAAGGATGGTGGTAGAACCCCAGATACACTTCTTTGGAAAAGAAGGTGATAAAACCCTTATTAGAGTGGTTTAGGTTTTCTGAGGAATCGATCTTGAGAAATCATGGCCATACAGGAGATCATGATCACCATATACCGTACTATGAATATAGTAACTGACAATAGTACTTTGGATGCCTAAGATAATGTTACATGTGGCATGTTGCCATGCTTGACAGGAGGTGAAGGACAAACACCAGTAACCCAATGAGTCGATATAGAGGATAAGGAGTCCCCGAGAGAGAATGGGAGTTCATCACTATGGATGTGTAGTAAGTTTCCCATGGACCAGAGAAGGTCATGATGCAATTTGGGTTATGGTAGATCGCCTTACCTAGATGACATGAGAAAGAGAGAATATTGTCAAGGGACAGATCCGATTGAACTACATATGAGAGAAAGATGGTTCAGCTACACCATGATGCGAGTTCAAGAGTTCTTGGGTATGACCTAAAGATTCACTTCCATGCGGTGGAAGTAGGTACATGAAGAACTCGATGTTGGTACAATTTATCACCCCTAACTAATGGTTAGTATAATCCAGACTAAAGGATCTGATGAGGGCATGTGTGCTCATTTAGGGTGATACCTAGAGATAGTTCTTGTCCTCTGTAAGATGTGATGATAACCACCATAGCCAGTATCAGGATGTAAAGAATCTCTACAAGAGAGGTTGTGTCGGTCACTACTTCATTAAGATGATGTTGGTGAAGAGGCCTCATGAAGATCAGAAAAGGACCATAGTGTGAGAAGATGAAGTCGCTTTGATCGTGCAATGGCTAAAGAGAGCCCAGGGGCAACATGAGTCATGAGCTGATGCAAAGCAGACTGACATGCAGTTCACTGTGGGAATGTATGTGATGTGAAAATCCAACCCCTCTAAGTTACAACTGAGGAAGCTGAGTTCCCGATATATGGGTCCATTTGAGACGGATTGGTGGAGATGGTTGTTTTTAGCCTTACCCCTCAGGATAACATGATGTATAATGTGTTCCATGAGTCCAATCTGCAGTACTATGTGAGGTACCCAAGCCATGTGCTGAGCCCTGAACCTATTCAGCTTTTGAGAGGCTGAAATGTCCTGAGTCACCTATGAGGGTACGATATACCAAGGTAAGAAAGAACTCAGATGGAAGAATATGAGATGATGAAGGTTCTTGGGAAGCACCATGGAAAGGGTGAAGCCACATGGAAGCCCTGATGGACATAAGAAAGGCTTATCATGTTTGTTTGTGTGCTTGGTGGAATTTTGAGGGCAAAATTCCTATAAGAGGGGAAGGATGTTACAACCCCAATTTTTGGGTTCTTTTGGTGAGAAATGTAATTTCTCCTATTAAAGATATTTGAACAAATAAGGATATAAAATGTTTTGAATAAATGGATTTCGTTTACAATAGCCTTGTTGGTTGTTAAGTGGGCTTGATTGGCTATTGGGCCCAATAACAAGGAAATTCAATTAGTAAATGAATAATTGAGAATTGGAGAAAAGAAAGATGTAGAAACCTCTAGAAGGAAAAATAATATAATCCAAAGTTAGATTTCATGCCTCTTGGGTTCCTTGGGTTCTAAGGAGTCCAAAGTTGCAAAGATAATGCAACAAGAAAAGAAAAGATCAATTAAATATTTCTTTATTAAGAAAGAAATTGAAAACAATGATAAAATGTGGAAAATAAGTGGAAAGAGGTATAATCGAGTTATACTTGGTGGATTTTCATATCCAAAGGATTCCTAATGTTAAAAGGAATGAAATGAGGAAAATAAAAAGAGAAATAAAGAGAAATCCTCAAAAAGAGATATTTTGATAAGAAATAAATAAGATAATGAGAAATAATGGATAAAAGATAAGTAAAAGGATAAGGTATATCCCCAGGAAGGGATTTCGAGCCATTAAGGTTACTTGAGGTTCAAGGAACTCAAAATAATAATTTAATAGCACAGGAAAGAGAAAACAGGTGAGAAATATACTTAATTGAGTAATATCTTGTAGATAAAGAAAAGGCACGTTTTCTTTAAGATAATGAGCCCAAATTTTGTAGAGAGGTAGATAAAGTCATTATTAAGTTTCCCTTAAAAGTTGGGATACAACAGAGCCATGGATTAAGAGTTATGATTTTTCCAAATTATCCTACAATGAAAAGGATTTTCCTTAAAAAATAGAAATCAAGCTTTTTCTTTTATTCAGGCGCGAGTGATGAGGATCGTTGGATCCTGATCCAATGAGGGCCACTTGTCTTCTAGTTCTAGACGAACTAGGAACAGGTTGGCGGCAGTGGGATCTTTCCACTTAATTTACTCACGAATCTTCGCATCTGTAGATAAGGAAAGTATATGGTTGAGTTCGGTAGAGGATTCCACACAACCTATACCTAGGTTCTTCACACTTTGGATGCTTCTGGAGAAAACACCCAAATTGCCTAAAAGGTAGGCAATGACGGGATTTGGGAAACCCTAGAAGAGCCTTGAAATTCTATATATAACCCCCCCTCTCAACTCCTCTCACCTTCGCACACCCAAACGGCACCTTCCCTTGTTCCCTCGTCCCCTGGATCAGTAAGATCGGACTTGCTCTGGCGAGCTCCAGGTCTGGCACCGCCGCGGGGTTTGGCAGTTGGGTCGTGTTGGTGTGAGTTACAGGCGTCGCCCGATCGTGGTCCACCGTAGACCAAAGAAGCAGATGAATGGCCCATCTCCTCCATGTCTGCAATAAGTCACTAGTGGGCACGAGCGGTGTGCACCGCCCGATCCAGCTAGGTCAAAGGTGACTGATGATCCAACGGTTCAAAGTTTTCTGAAAAACAAAAGGTTAGTCGCCTCTCTGACCAATATTCAAGAAAAAGGCTGAATCTTGTATAAATAATTAAAAATAGATCCTTTGGCCAAAAAATACAAATAAGTAGTACTTTTTGATCAGAAAAATACAAGGAATGAAATAAAAATATAATTGACGCCTAGTTCTGCTTGCAATTCAAAAAGTATGAAAAGATGTTATCTTTAATGGTTTAATCAATGAAAAACCCTAATCTTTGATGATTAATGAATTAGAAAGGGTTATATGGATGTTTAAAGTTGATTTTAACCTATTTATTATAAAGAGACACATTAAGATAAAAAGGGATGAACTTTACACATAATTAGATTAATTTAGGGTTCCCTGTTCTTTAATGGGCTTTGACACGCTAATGTTAGTAAATGTGACTCTTAATGGCTTTAATTGTTCAATTTCATGATTAAAGTTGAGATATGATAATTCTGAGCCATTTTGAGTATATAAGTCCTAATTGTGGATAAATACCCTTAATGTAGTAATTAGGGTTTTCTAATGGATAAAAGTAGAATTAATGACAAGTTGAGTTCATTTGTGATTTGGACCACAATAAACTATGAATTGATGATAAATGGGCCTAATGAACTTGTCATGGATTAAAAGGATAAAAATGGTAGATTGGATGTAAAAGAGGCTTAATGGACTTAATTGATGGCTAATTGTGCCTTTAATCCAAAATTAGGGTTAAATGTTGTTAAAGGATAACCTTAATATCTTTTATGAAGAATAGATGAGGTAATTAGGGTTTATGAAGTAATAGTATAAATGAAGTGAAACCCTAATTGCAATGAAAATATTAAAAGTGGATTAGAAACCCTAGGAAGTGAGCTAGGTTTGATAGATCTTGATGGCATAATCAATGATGGGAAATTGTATGTATATTTCAGGATCTTGTTGTATGTGCTTGCTTGCTTGGATTTCTTACTTGCATGGAATATTTCTATCTCAAATTAGATGAACATGTATGTGGTTAATTATGATTAATCACATTAGTTTCCTGAAGTTTTCACAGATGATTAATCGCTTTGAATGCAACCTATTAGTATGGATGTTCATAATTGCAAATTATAAAGTCACTATGATTATCACAATTGTAAAATAAGTGTGTATTCTCACACCTACATGCCACCCTGATGGATGATGCCAAAAGGTCAAGCCCAGGAGGGAAGACCAATGAGCACCATGAGTGGTGACCCCAGACACCAAGCTCGGGATTGAGAAGGTGGTTTTTATAGAATGACTAATAGGCACTATGAAGGGTGACCCCAGGCACCAAGCTCAGGATTGAGAAGGTGGCCTTAAGTCATTGGCAAAAGAGAAACCCTATGGTGGGTATGTCAGGGTTAGGGCAAAAGCGGTGGAGAATGTCATACTGAAAAGCATAAATTGGCTTGTTAATTAACTTGATTGTGATAATTAGATTGTTAGCCATATTTGCGAAATTTTGGTTGTCCCCACATACCGACATATTTCGATATGCTGACCGATGTTTTGTTTGTCGACGTTTTAGGTGCAAGATTGAAAAGGACAAACAATAAAGTGTCATATGTGGAATTAAATAAGAATTAAAGTACAAAGGAGGATTAGTTAGAATAGAATCCAGATGTGGATAGCAGTAGATATCCAAGTTTTGAAAAAGGTATGCATAGTTTTATTTTATACCAATTTTTAGTTTAGTTGGTAAAATTTGATAATTGTTATTGATTATTTGTCAAACCTTTGTTCCTATTAAATGGGATAATGGCTCTGACCTCTTGATCTCCCTTAATTGGGGGTTACTGGGAGGGGGGTCGTTACATTTGGTATCAGAGCATAGGTTCCTAATTGAATCTTTAATAATTATTAAACTTTACAAACTCTGTAGAACCCAAGGGAGTTATTAGAGGATTTTCTGAAAGACAGAGGTGTCTAGAAAAGGATCACGTCTGGGGACTGGCAAGATTTTCCTCTGCATCGCTAGTCGGAATATGAGGACTCCCAGATTAGTGTGACTGCCTGGCTAATGTCTCATGATTTGACTCGAAATAAGATATCTTTAGGACTCTCTTATCTTGTTCATCCCTTCTCAACTCAAATGTTGTTAAGGATTATAAGGATTCGGGTTTTCTCTCTTTTCCTCACCCTCTAGAGGTATGGGAAAGGTTGATAAGGCTTAATGAATCCTCCACCAAATTAATGAAAAGCATGTAAATAAGATGTCATGGACATAAGCTTAACAGTTTAAGTGTAAACTAAAGCATAGATACATGCTTAGGTTGTATGACATATGCTGTCATGCCCTCAGGAGAGACCTGAGGTTAGACTTTCTTGTCAGGAGGATGAGTAGAGAAAGTTAGTCTTGGAGGTAGAGACCTCCATTATAAGTAGAGACCTGGCACATCCTCTGAGGATGATGCCAACCCTAACCCTCAGTGTTGGTTAGAGGGGGAGATGACATGATGAGTTAAATGTCACGATGGACTAGGTGTGTGGGTGGACATGCATTTGGATGCCCATGAGGATATGAACCATGAGAGGTTGGATGACCTAGTACCTTTGGCAACCCCACCCTGGAAAGGGTCGTGCAGGTTAGAGTGAAGGATAGCTCCTTCATTGATGAGGTTAGAGAAGAACCTATAGAAACCCTATGGGCTTAAGCAAGTAGGGCATAGAATGTACCCAGAGTACGTCAGTAGGGTTGATAGTAGGCTAAAACCCTAGCCAGGAGAGTATGATGGATAGCTTATGTGATAAGAAGAAAGAGCTATGGAGAAGTACCTTTATTGTTAAGGTGTAGTTTCCTCCCATCCTGAGAGAGGGACCCTTTGGTAGGGTGTAACCAATTTTGTTGGTTTTGAGGTAACCTTAAGAGGTCTCATAGGATCTTGAGAAGGTAAGTGAAGAATACATGGTAAGAGAATGAACCTGTAGACCCATAGATAACCATCTCTAAGTGCATGTGGATGTGTTACCATGGAGGTAACGGTATGGGGCCTGACCAAGGTAGGCAGGTCGCCATGATCCCATGAAAGGATGAAAGTCAGCCCATAAATGCAGAGAGAGATGATGAAGGCTTGGGTAAGGTTCAAAGTTGGACATGTACCATAATAGAATCCTAAGTCTATCCTAGGGTCAGGTGGGGATAAGACCGATGGAAATGGGAGTTGCCTAATTCCCTAGTTGCACATGACCATAGGGTTGGGAGGTAACAACTATCATTGTTTGATGGCCATGGGTTAGCAGATTGAACACCTTCATGAACTCATGTGACCCAAAGGGCAGATGAGTAGGGCACTCTCAGGATGCATAAGGGAAGAGGGATGACCCCAAAAGTTTCGTCACCCTACAGACCTAGAGGAGATGACCAAGGATTGGGTGGTGACCCAAGCAGGTTCGAGACCAGTTCTCCATGGAAGTAACTTTGATATCGAGATGTTTGTTGCGCATTTCAACTTAGATTTGAAGGTGTACTAGCAAGGTGGGATGTACCATCTCTACTCTTGGAACAGGAAGAAATCTATATTTGGACTGCAGCCAAATGCTTATTTCCTCTTGTTATGGGAGTGAGAGATAGGACAATAGGCATGCCATACACCAAGGATAAGGATGATGTGCATTGGAACGTTACAATGAGGACAAAGATGATAGCATACCCTAAGAGTATTAAGGTAATTATCTAGTGAGGATGTTTTATCACGAGCTATGTAGATTTGCAAGTGATACAAGGTTGAGTTTGATCACCATGAGGATGAGCTCAGAGTGTTCTCCATGAAGATAGACTTAGAGTTTGAGATGAGATGATAAGTGGAATGCATGGAGGTGTATGTCTTCAACATACCTTTACACATAAGGATGTGAAGTGGTAATGGATGCTCTGGTTGAGATATATCTGTCTAGTCTAGCTAGAGGCTAGAAGTCGTTGTTAGGCTAACCCTAAGTTTGGAAACGAGATAAGTTTGGTTAACACTCAGATGTAAATAGATCTGTTGATCGAGTTAGTAATTGTTTGGTTAGCCGGCCTTGGCCTTGATGCAATGAAAGGATGGTGGTAGAACCCCAGATACACTTCTTTGGAAAAGAAGGTGATAAAACCCTTATTAGAGTGGTTTAGGTTTTCTGAGGAATCGATCTTGAGAAATCATGGCCATACAGGAGATCATGATCACCATATACCGTACTATGAATATAGTAACTGACAATAGTACTTTGGATGCCTAAGATAATGTTACATGTGGCATGTTGCCATGCTTGACAGGAGGTGAAGGACAAACACCAGTAACCCAATGAGTCGATATAGAGGATAAGGAGTCCCCGAGAGAGAATGGGAGTTCATCACTATGGATGTGTAGTAAGTTTCCCATGGACCAGAGAAGGTCATGATGCAATTTGGGTTATGGTAGATCGCCTTACCTAGATGACATGAGAAAGAGAGAATATTGTCAAGGGACAGATCCGATTGAACTACATATGAGAGAAAGATGGTTCAGCTACACCATGATGCGAGTTCAAGAGTTCTTGGGTATGACCTAAAGATTCACTTCCATGCGGTGGAAGTAGGTACATGAAGAACTCGATGTTGGTACAATTTATCACCCCTAACTAATGGTTAGTATAATCCAGACTAAAGGATCTGATGAGGGCATGTGTGCTCATTTAGGGTGATACCTAGAGATAGTTCTTGTCCTCTGTAAGATGTGATGATAACCACCATAGCCAGTATCAGGATGTAAAGAATCTCTACAAGAGAGGTTGTGTCGGTCACTACTTCATTAAGATGATGTTGGTGAAGAGGCCTCATGAAGATCAGAAAAGGACCATAGTGTGAGAAGATGAAGTCGCTTTGATCGTGCAATGGCTAAAGAGAGCCCAGGGGCAACATGAGTCATGAGCTGATGCAAAGCAGACTGACATGCAGTTCACTGTGGGAATGTATGTGATGTGAAAATCCAACCCCTCTAAGTTACAACTGAGGAAGCTGAGTTCCCGATATATGGGTCCATTTGAGACGGATTGGTGGAGATGGTTGTTTTTAGCCTTACCCCTCAGGATAACATGATGTATAATGTGTTCCATGAGTCCAATCTGCAGTACTATGTGAGGTACCCAAGCCATGTGCTGAGCCCTGAACCTATTCAGCTTTTGAGAGGCTGAAATGTCCTGAGTCACCTATGAGGGTACGATATACCAAGGTAAGAAAGAACTCAGATGGAAGAATATGAGATGATGAAGGTTCTTGGGAAGCACCATGGAAAGGGTGAAGCCACATGGAAGCCCTGATGGACATAAGAAAGGCTTATCATGTTTGTTTGTGTGCTTGGTGGAATTTTGAGGGCAAAATTCCTATAAGAGGGGAAGGATGTTACAACCCCAATTTTTGGGTTCTTTTGGTGAGAAATGTAATTTCTCCTATTAAAGATATTTGAACAAATAAGGATATAAAATGTTTTGAATAAATGGATTTCGTTTACAATAGCCTTGTTGGTTGTTAAGTGGGCTTGATTGGCTATTGGGCCCAATAACAAGGAAATTCAATTAGTAAATGAATAATTGAGAATTGGAGAAAAGAAAGATGTAGAAACCTCTAGAAGGAAAAATAATATAATCCAAAGTTAGATTTCATGCCTCTTGGGTTCCTTGGGTTCTAAGGAGTCCAAAGTTGCAAAGATAATGCAACAAGAAAAGAAAAGATCAATTAAATATTTCTTTATTAAGAAAGAAATTGAAAACAATGATAAAATGTGGAAAATAAGTGGAAAGAGGTATAATCGAGTTATACTTGGTGGATTTTCATATCCAAAGGATTCCTAATGTTAAAAGGAATGAAATGAGGAAAATAAAAAGAGAAATAAAGAGAAATCCTCAAAAAGAGATATTTTGATAAGAAATAAATAAGATAATGAGAAATAATGGATAAAAGATAAGTAAAAGGATAAGGTATATCCCCAGGAAGGGATTTCGAGCCATTAAGGTTACTTGAGGTTCAAGGAACTCAAAATAATAATTTAATAGCACAGGAAAGAGAAAACAGGTGAGAAATATACTTAATTGAGTAATATCTTGTAGATAAAGAAAAGGCACGTTTTCTTTAAGATAATGAGCCCAAATTTTGTAGAGAGGTAGATAAAGTCATTATTAAGTTTCCCTTAAAAGTTGGGATACAACAGAGCCATGGATTAAGAGTTATGATTTTTCCAAATTATCCTACAATGAAAAGGATTTTCCTTAAAAAATAGAAATCAAGCTTTTTCTTTTATTCAGGCGCGAGTGATGAGGATCGTTGGATCCTGATCCAATGAGGGCCACTTGTCTTCTAGTTCTAGACGAACTAGGAACAGGTTGGCGGCAGTGGGATCTTTCCACTTAATTTACTCACGAATCTTCGCATCTGTAGATAAGGAAAGTATATGGTTGAGTTCGGTAGAGGATTCCACACAACCTATACCTAGGTTCTTCACACTTTGGATGCTTCTGGAGAAAACACCCAAATTGCCTAAAAGGTAGGCAATGACGGGATTTGGGAAACCCTAGAAGAGCCTTGAAATTCTATATATAACCCCCCCTCTCAACTCCTCTCACCTTCGCACACCCAAACGGCACCTTCCCTTGTTCCCTCGTCCCCTGGATCAGTAAGATCGGACTTGCTCTGGCGAGCTCCAGGTCTGGCACCGCCGCGGGGTTTGGCAGTTGGGTCGTGTTGGTGTGAGTTACAGGCGTCGCCCGATCGTGGTCCACCGTAGACCAAAGAAGCAGATGAATGGCCCATCTCCTCCATGTCTGCAATAAGTCACTAGTGGGCACGAGCGGTGTGCACCGCCCGATCCAGCTAGGTCAAAGGTGACTGATGATCCAACGGTTCAAAGTTTTCTGAAAAACAAAAGGTTAGTCGCCTCTCTGACCAATATTCAAGAAAAAGGCTGAATCTTGTATAAATAATTAAAAATAGATCCTTTGGCCAAAAAATACAAATAAGTAGTACTTTTTGATCAGAAAAATACAAGGAATGAAATAAAAATATAATTGACGCCTAGTTCTGCTTGCAATTCAAAAAGTATGAAAAGATGTTATCTTTAATGGTTTAATCAATGAAAAATCCTAATCTTTGATGATTAATGAATTAGAAAGGGTTATATGGATGTTTAAAGTTGATTTTAACCTATTTATTATAAAGAGACACATTAAGATAAAAAGGGATGAACTTTACACATAATTAGATTAATTTAGGGTTCCCTGTTCTTTAATGGGCTTTGAAACCCTAATGTTAGTAAATGTGACTCTTAATGGCTTTAATTGTTCAATTTCATGATTAAAGTGGAGATATGATAATTCTGAGCCATTTCGAGTATATAAGTCCTAATTGTGGATAAATACCCTTAATGTAGTAATTAGGGTTTTCTAATGGATAAAAGTAGAATTAATGACAAGTTGAGTTCATTTGTGATTTGGACCACAATAAACTATGAATTAATGATAAATGGGCCTAATGAACTTGTCATGGATTAAAAGGATAAAAATGGTAGATTGGATGTAAAAGAGGCTTAATGGACTTAATTGATGGCTAATTGTGCCTTTAATCCAAAATTAGGGTTAAATGTTGTTAAAGGATAACCTTAATATCTTTTATGAAGAATAGATGAGGTAATTAGGGTTTATGAAGTAATAGTATAAATGAAGTGAAACCCTAATTGCAATGAAAATATTAAAAGTGGATTAGAAACCCTAGGAAGTGAGCTAGGTTTGATAGATCTTGATGGCATAATCAATGATGGGAAATTGTATGTATATTTCAGGATCTTGTTGTATGTGCTTGCTTGCTTGGATTTCTTACTTGCATGGAATATTTCTATCTCAAATTAGATGAACATGTATGTGGTTAATTATGATTAATCACATTAGTTTCCTGAAGTTTTCACAGATGATTAATCGCTTTGAATGCAACCTATTAGTATGGATGTTCATAATTGCAAATTATAAAGTCACTATGATTATCACAATTGTAAAATAAGTGTGTATTCTCACACCTACATGCCACCCTGATGGATGATGCCAAAAGGTCAAGCCCAGGAGGGAAGACCAATGAGCACCATGAGTGGTGACCCCAGACACCAAGCTCGGGATTGAGAAGGTGGTTTTTATAGAATGACTAATAGGCACTATGAAGGGTGACCCCAGGCACCAAGCTCAGGATTGAGAAGGTGGCCTTAAGTCATTGGCAAAAGAGAAACCCTATGGTGGGTATGTCAGGGTTAGGGCAAAAGCGGTGGAGAATGTCATACTGAAAAGCATAAATTGGCTTGTTAATTAACTTGATTGTGATAATTAGATTGTTAGCCATATTTGCAAAATTTTGGTTGTTCCCACATACCAACATATTTCGATATGCTGACCAACGTTTTGTTTGTCGGCGTTTTAGGTGCAAGATTGAAAAGGACAAACAGTAAAGTGGCATATGTGGAATTAAATAAGAATTAAAGTACAAAGGAGGATTAGTTAGAATAGACTCCAGCTGTGGATAGCGGTAGATATCCAAGTTTTGAATAAGGTATGCATAGTTTTATTTTATACCAGTTTTTAGTTTAGTTGGTAAAATTTGATAATTGTTATTGATTATTTGTCGAACCTTTGATCCTGTTAAATGGGATAATGGCTCTGACCTCTTGGTCTCCCTTAATTGGGGGTTACTGGGAGGCGGGGTTGTTACACTCTTCACCACTAGGGGTAGGTAAAGGGAACTTTCGAACTCATTGTGGGCCTCTCTAATGGTAGAGAAACCCTAGGATCATCCTCTCTCATCCATCCAAGCATGATCCAAGTACCTGAAAAATATGCAAATAATGTCCAAAAGTGCATTTGATAGAAATATACATATTGAGGGAAATAACATGTAATCTTACATGTTTTATGTGATTGAAGTGCAATATGATGCAGGATGGAGCCCTAAATTTGGGATGCATTAGTTATCATCTTTAAAATGGGGAGAATGTTGAGTAAAGAGTGTCCATGGCCTAGTCCCTTATTTAGATAATGATCAAAACATTTAATTAATTTTTTTATAGTTGAGTATTTCATTATTAGATAGACATTCTCCAAATGCTCTAACTTACAAACCTTAGTTTGGAGAATGCAAGTTATACATGCACAAAGATCAATATTTGTGAATATATATATGTATATATATGTTTCTTCTTATATCTATGTTATACATCACTTATAATGATTGTATGAATTTTAATTAAGCTTCTATTTGTAATGGGTTTATTTTTTACAAATTTTTATTACACTTGGAAGGTTTTGAAAGACCCAATATAACAAGTGCAATCAGCCAAGATTCCCATGAGAATTGGACAACAACATTATTCACATGATTTCTAGAGATCCAACCCACTTGGTTTGCACTGGAAAGAAACTCAACTTGCCATTCTTTTGGCCAGAAAACAAGGTCCATCTGCCAAGCTTGTAGAAAAGAAAACTCAATTGGCTATACACTCGCTATGTTGCAATTTAGCTGTTGAAGGGAGAGAAAAGTTGGATATATGACTAATGGATATAATTCATCTAAGTCAAATGAAAAAAGTAGAAGACATCATCACCTCTAAATAGGACCTTTGTGTGAGTTTTTGAAGCTTGCCAACTACTCCCATCATCACCCTATGCCATGAATGAGAGGTTGGGCCTCAAAGATCCCATATCTACTCCTATGATCTCATTTACTTGCAACTTCCATTAAAGTGAGTAGGAGATCTGTAAAAGTCCTAATCCTACCATTTATATATTGTGAGTCTATAACTTCTCTGTCTCCCAACCTCTATTTCTAAAAAAAAATATGATTCTCTATCTTAACTAACAAAGGAAGAAGGTTAGGAGGTCCTTGGCAAAGAAAAAAACCCCTTGGAGAAGCAATAGTGGCTTGGCAAAAAGGAGTTGGATGGTGATTGCCCTTGGCAAGAGCACAAATCCATTAGTGGTCGAAAATCCTTCTTGGTGAAGGTGAAGTCAAAGGAGGAATATTCTTTACTAAGAGTGGGTAGGTGATTTCATAATGGTGGATGATAATAGGTAAGTCCCTTGTAAGGTTGTTAGCTCCCTTGCCCTATAAGGGAAGCTTGTTTAGCCTTTGATATTGAAAATGGTGTTCACTTGGTGTAAATCTTATACTGAATACAAGGAGTGACTGAAGGTTTAAAATCCAAGAGTATTAGCACTCTACGTAGTGGAATTACATCCTTTGAGGTGGAACCACTGTAGATATATCTGTCACTTGTGGATTCTTCAATCTCCCTCTCCTATGCTTCTCATACTTGCATAATTGTCTTTAAGGAATTATTTAAAAGGTTTAATGAATTTGTGTGAGTTATTTTATCCCAACTCACCCTTTCTCGAGCCCACAAGTCAGACAATTTATGGTGTAGGGACAATTCACAAGTTTCCTAAGTCAAAGATGTCACGACTTCTTCTTCATCATCATCCTCCTTACATATTCCATCTCCCAGTCTTGGAATAAATGATGCATATGGCTTCGTTGCAAAAACCCAAATCCCTTCATTACTTCTCCTTTACACAAGTACTCGAGCAACACACCTCAGATGAGTCAACCTCGTGAGACACCACCATCCCAAAATCCAACTAGTTTGGGGCATTGTGGAGTAGCCACCATGGGGTTTCTTGATCCCACGATGACAAATATTGTAGTGTCTAATTCCTCGTTGAAAACCCACTCTTTTTCTCTAATTATATTGTTAATTTAAATTACCTATGAGACTCCAAAGTTAACAAAATGTTTCCACTTGCATGGATGATAGTTTCACTTTTATCTCCTAGAGGAACAACTTAAGAATATGACTAATATAATTTTTTTTGGAAAAAAAGTTGCCTAGAAATACTACTTGAATTAACATAAAAAACATCATTAAATATTCATCAAATTAAAAACAATATTAGAAGTATCAAGTCTAAAAGTTGACCACCCTCTTACTTTTACAGTCAACTCTTTTTGTGGCATATTTAGATATACATGAGTTGTATATATATTTAAAGGTGACATATCATGTCTAATTATCTTAACACCTCATTAAGGCGCATACCCTATACCATAGCACATGAAAGGGTGAGTCACGTGCCATAATTATCTTTTACTATTATTTTTTAAAATTTATGGTTTTCTCTTTTATTAAATATGTGATTTTTAGTCAATAATAGAGTAGCAATTATAGGTTTATTTTTAATTATTTGTTATTCCAAAAATTATGTATTTTTGTAATAGTATGGTGATATCCACAAGAAAATGAATAATACTCTAATTGTTAGTAGTTCATCTCTCCACTAAACAAAGTGATAGGAAAACGTGGAGCTCATGGAGCATGATAAAATAAAATTCTTGGAAATATTCTTCAGTGGGTGGTGATGTTAGATTTAAGGTTTGAATAGTGTGGTAGTCTATTAGTTTGGCGCCTTTTGACTCTTAATCCTAGTTATACGATCATGTTATACTAGATTTGTTGGAATCATGAAAAGTGTTGTACAGCATGAATTTGTATGTTAATCTAATGTTCAAGAAATCAACTATAAAACCTCTCGATTATTAATTGAAATGATATGGTAAGTGCATATTGTTGAGAATGGTCATTTTGGATTAATCATCTTAATCGAAATAAAGCATGCCATTTCAAATGGTTTAATTTTACCAAAAGTTTATTGTAAAATAGAGATAAGTATGTTTCATTCTTTAAAAAAAGAAGATAAGTGTAGTTGATTTACGTTAGTAAGTTATAATGGAGTGTTATAATAGGGTATTAGGATTGACATGTAATAATTTATTTGTTCATTGTACGGAATCTTAATCAAAATTTGTGAGATCAAATATCCAGCGAGGAAGACATAAAGCCAATTTTTTAAAAGCAGATTAACTAAAAAAGTGTCATAACATTAATTAAAATCTAGACTGTCAATGGGCAACTCAACATGATCAAGGGCATGGAGAATAGTCAGTGGGAGGTAGTCAATTAAGATATTCTAGCTACACCCACAAAAGTCATAGCTTTCATCTAAAAAAAGTTTAGCATTTGTGCTAATACATGAATATTTTTAAGATGCGACGAAAGAGGTTAACACTTGATAAATGATTCATATTCGTCCCCCCAAATGTATCCGTGTTCGAAATCTTCAAGACATTTTGTGTGCAGCATGAAATCAACGAATTGGCTGAAAACCTCACAAAGAAGATATCTCACATTAGCAGAAAATATACACTGCTATGGAAACGCAAGAACAATTGCACGACCAACCCATTGAACGAAAGCACCAGTTCATAACTGCGTATGCAAAAGCAATCAACATAAAAGGGAAACCAAAATCTTGAAATAACATACCCCCAAAAAATCCAGTGACGGTTAGAGCTGACAAAAGCTGACCCGACCCGAGAAACCCGACCCGTCATACCAGCAACCCGACCCGATTAAAACCGAAGACAAGATAAACCCGAACCCAACCCGACCCGACGCAATGTTTATCCGAAACTCAATATGACACAGAATTGTCAAACCCAAACCTGACCCGACACCCGACCTGATGATATCGTGTGACCCGAATCAACTAAAAAAATCACAACCGACTTGACCCGACTCGATATCAACCTGACCTGACATTGACCCGACTTACCATCAACTCACTCAACTCCAACCCAACCCAATATCAACCTGATCCAACACCAACCCAACCAGATATCAACCCGACTTGACTTCAAACCGACTCCACACCGACCCGACCCAATGGAAACCCGACCGAGTACTAGCAAATAGCAACTAGTGAGAAGCAGAGAAGTCAAGTTTTAGTTTTACAATAGATTTTAGTATGGCTTTATCAACATATTATTCAGCAAAAAATAGTTTTTTTTTTAAATTTGATAGGAAGGGAAATGAAAGAGAAATATATGGGATAATAAATAGTAAAAGAAGATAATTAAAAATAAAAAATATTTTCTTTATTTTTTTAATTAATGCAACATATTAGTCATTACTCATTATCACAAGTCATAACGTTGAATGAGGTCCAACTCAAAACAACTTGATTATACAAATATACAACCTAAGAAACCCCAACTTGGTAACTATCCAATTCAAAATAACTCGATTCGAACTTGAGTTAGACCCAGAAAATAGTGTAAATTGAAACGACCTGAAGTGATTTGACGTAAATCCAAACTAACCCAATAAATAAATCTGAACAAACTTGTACTGAAATTGACCTGACCCGAACACGAGTTAACCCAAAAATAAAAAATGATTTGAAGGTACCAAACCGGTACTAAACCGACTCGAAATGTAAGGATAAAATAACCTCAATTATCTTCGACCCATAATGACCCTAGCCAAACCTGAAATGACCCACCTCTCCAACCTGAATAGAATAGATTGAGACACAACCCAAGACGACACGATCTGATTACTACCAAACTCGAAAATGACTCGATCCAAAACAAATTATCCTGAGAAAATAGTACAAATTGACCCGACCCGATATTAAGATGACTCGAAATGATTTGACTTGAACCCGACCCGACACGATAAAATAACTTGAAAAATCTATACCAAAATTGACCTGATCCAAGTCTAAATTGACCCGAAAATACAAAATGACTCGATTGGACCCAACCCGTTACTAATCCGACTCAAACCCGACCCGACTCGGAAGAATAAATTATCTGAATTATCTCCAACCCATTATGACCCGACCTGAAATGACACGACCTAAACTTGACCCGACCTGCCCGATTGCCACCTCTAGTGACACTTCTCATGAGTGACGAAAGTTCTCTTAATATAACGGTGATCTGGTTTACAGAATTAGTTGTTAAGTGGTAAATTTGATTATGCTTCGTACATAGTTTGCTCAATATTTGTTGCGTTATAACTATCAGGTCCATTAGCTATAGTTCAACATATTGATGCACATGACTCTGCAATTGCATTTCCCTCTACCAGAGCCGGTCTCCTTGTATGCTTCATATTTTGTTAATTCTGGGAACAGGTCGATTGAAGATGAATTATCCCAAGCCAAATTTATAGTTTACACTACCATAAACATTAACCATCTTATTTACAAGAAAAATTGAAACTGTAAACAAGGACGCGAGTATAACCCAAGATAATCAAGGCCGTGAACAGATACTATATACTTATTTCCCGCAAGGTATTCAAAGTCAGCCAGACACTTACATGCAGAAGATTCCCTGTTCACAAGATTTGGGACATTTAAATAGTCTAAAAAACTCCCCTCAATTATGCATATCTTGAGGATGCAACTGTGGAGCCTGTCATCTGCTTTCCCATTGAATATCATCACCCAAATTTGAGGAAACTCTATACGCACGGGTCTCTTAAACTAGTAAATAATAAATAAATGGTCTTAAATCCCAAATCCGCACCAAGAAGAGACCCCAAAAGACGAAGAAAACCCACAAAATTAAGGAACCAGTAATTGGTGCTTATTTAAAAGAAACCAGGAAGGAACATCCTCCAAGTGAGGCGTCTCCACAGTCAGTTACTCTCACTGCAACAGAGTCAGCTTTAAGTGAGAGGCAGTGCTGTCTCATATTCTAATTATATTAGAGGCAGACCTCTCACTTCTTCAGGGTCTGTCACAAAATACCAATTACCTAAAACCTGGTCGCGAAAGCAAGATGAGAGAACTAAGCCTGTCACATAATAGGGACCAACAACTGCTAAATGGAAGCCAAATGAGAGGGGCATACCCTTCATATACATTGAGTCGCAGCTGCTCTATTACATTCAAAAAGTGCACGAAATTACATGCTCTTATCTTAAAGAACGCATGTTCTTAGAAGACGAACTACCTACTGATGTGAAGTGCCTTTTCTTATATTATAGAAAGACAAAATTTGTATATCTTTCGAACAATGGAGAACACCTTCTCATTAAGTAACAAATAGTACAAGCCATCACATATTCTAAAAGGCAGACATTACAAGCCATCACATATTACAAAAGGTAGACATCACAAGTCATCACATATTACAAAAGTCAGAAGATATGTATATCTTCAGAACAATGGAGAACACCTTCTCATTAATAAGTAACCGACAACACAAGCCATCACATATTCTAAAACTCTAAAGGCCTTGATTTGTTGATGACTTTTTCTTCAATGAAGCAACTCCTCAATGCAGCAAAATCTTTTGTTGCATCCACCTTAAACATGACCACAGTTGTGTTGCTGCCTCCATTAGTGTTTCTGCTGTCCCCTCCACGAGGACCATGACTGGAATTGGTGTTTTTGCTGCCTCTTCAGCAACCACCGCTTCTGCTTCTGTAGATCTAACAATGGCAGTAGTTGCTTCCTCGTCACTAATACACATGGAGTTGAGGAGTCATTGAGCAAGAGTGGACGATCAGAACTTCCGTCTTCCACCTTTTCCAAATAAGTAGAATTTCTATATTCTAGACATCAAATGCAACAAGAGGATTCCTCCTACTATCAATTTTGTTGCCACTTCCATCAGTGCTTCTGTTGTCTCTTCCAGAACCTTCATTGCTTCTGCTGATCTGAAAATCTGAATTGCTTTTTCCATGTGGGGAGAGACCAACAACCTACGACATATCTTTCTGAAGAGACAGCGAATCCAGCCATCAGCGCATCTTGGGAAGTCCCTAGTTCACCCATTGGCACCCCGCCATGTCCACAACTGAAGTGATTGTCGGGAAACTGATTTCTGCTAGCAGACACGGTGAGTGCAAAACTTCCTCCTTGATCCATCATCTATCGAGAGGCATCTTCTGGATGACTTGCTGCTAGCTGAAAAGACCTGAATATGGACGTCGCAGCTCCAGCACCCACCTGGGCTTGCTCCCTGAGACATCCCGCTTTATCAATCTAGTGGTTGGTATTTTGGTTTTTGGCTTCTGCCAAAAGCTCCCTCGTGATTCAATTTTCAGGCGCAGCAGACAACGACTTCTGCAGAGGCGTCCATCAGACCACCAGTATAACATCTATGTTCCAAGAAGAACCAGAGCACGAAAGAATTTGCAACCACTTGCACTGCATGATCGTCCGTCACCAAGGCCAAACTGCAAACCAATCAAACCTAAGAGAAAGTATAAGAGTGGTGGTGATTGTATTTTTTATTTAACCAAACGAACAAAGAAAAATGATGTGTGCTACGGAGATTCACCTAAAAATAGAGGTTTTTTCCCAATTAGGTGCTTCTGCTGATCTGAAAATCTGAATTGCTGCTTCCTCGCCTCTTCATACACATAGTTGAGGAGTCCTTTAACAAGACTAGATGATCAAAATATCCATCTTCTGCCTCTTTTCTAGCTATAGGCTTGTAGGCACGGAAAAAACACAGGCCAGGGGCACACCATTGTTATTTCAGCTGCCATTGTCATTTGTTGTTGGCCAAAGTAGTTGTGTTATTAATACATGTAGCAAAGAGGCTAACAACAACAATTTCAGCTCTGTTGTTGATGTCATTGCTACCAATGTTAGAGCTAGTATCCCTTGTGATCACGACAACAACAGATGTTACTTCATGTGTGTGATTGCTTCCTATTTTTTCACATGCTTTCTTGAACAACTCCACTCCCTGTGCAAGTGCTTGTAGTAGTACTTGTCTGAAACTATGTTCCTTATCTTACTATATGTACAACAGCTGTCCCTAATGATGTTCTTAAGATTTATCATGTTCTTCTCTTTTCTCCTTGTTTTGGTTGTCAATATTGATATGGTAAGCTCCTGAATGGAGCCCCACATATGAAACTACATACTGAGATAAAGTCGCCTTTGGTACGGGGTGACACAGTGAGGTGTTTCTGCCAAGCTTGACCTATCTTGGGTTCATCACGTCGCATTCTTTGTTGGCAAATTAATGGATGTACTTGTTTATCAAATTGGACTACATATGCAACTATAATCAAAAGCAGCATCTGGGATCAAGGATTTTGCATACACGACATGTTAGTAAAGACTTTCAAGGACACAATTGATGTATATGATATACACATATTTAAACACATACGTACTGCTATTAATGATTTCTTGGACATGGAGTGCCAATGCAACTGCTTGAGTTCATATTCGCCTCCCATCCACATCTTTCCTACTTCGTAGTCGCATAGCCTGTGTTGCATGGGTTAATTTTTAGGTATCATCAAACAAGAACAATCAAACAAAGAGGTTCATTGAACTATTATCAAACACGTGAATCATACCATGATATTGTATCCACGTTTGAGGATGGCCAGCATGCTGAGTGGTACATCCTCAGAACTTCCTAAAAACAGTGAACATCACACACCCTTGTGTCAGGGTGGTCTATGGGAAACAAACAATCAATCAAAATGTAAAAGAATCCATTGCTAAATCCATTGTCTAGGTTCCAGTAATATAAACAAATAATCAAAATGTAAAATCAAGTTATTAAGGCACATGTTAAATGCAAACACATCTACAACAGCAAGAACACATTTTTTTGATGGTTTCCTGGTTAGAAGGCATACATCATGGTTGAGATAACAAATGTGATCATGTGCCAGCAAAGGTATCTTCTTCTTCTTGCTTTAGGCATTCCTCATCTTCCTCCTCTTTAGTTATCTTTAATGCTGAAATCCACTGCCCAAGTAAGGAAATTAACTTATTAAAGCTAACCAAATTAGATAAAATGGCTTATCCCACTGATTTATGTTCAAGAAGAAAAAGAACATAAGATACCCGAGCAATATCATTCCCAACATTAGGGAATAAAGTAAAACATCTTACATTTTATGGAATACTAATCCCAGTGACTTCACTAGCATCCAGATTTAGAAGGAACTCTTCAGGGTTCATGGAAATCTCAATTGTGCACCCTATATAAGAGAAATTGAACTTAAGTTAGAAGGGTTGCATGCCATTATAATATTACATTTGAAAATCTTAAGTAAAAAAGGAAAATTAGAAGGATCTAATGCTATCTTGTCTAACCTAACATAAATTTAGAGCACAAAGTGTCTTCACGAGGCATCCATGTAAACAATTTAGAACCCTGCAATTCTTAGATAACAATCTATAGACAGAAGGACTGCCATTTTAAATCTAAGGATAAACCTCCCAATTAAGGAAAGAAAATAAACAACTAAATTTATAGTAAGAAGAAGTTGGCATAAAGCTCAAAGTATGGAGCTGATGGGTTACCTGAGAATGATACATAGTGGTTGTTATAATAGAGATCATACATATACACAAAAGTGTGGATGTTGCAAATATATACAAGCAACCAAAAGAAAAGTAGTGGTTCTTGTTGACATCATTTAATCATGTATAATAATCACTAACAAGAACTATATCATCAAATAAGAAAAGTATACAATTATGGGGAACCTAAATCAGGACATCATTGACCATGTCATGCAACAACATAATAACATGCCAAAAGAAGGTACATTCATCAATAAAAGATACATTTAAATGTCTACGAAATTAAAATGAAATGAATCCTAATGCACTAGGCTACAACTTAAATTTTTTTCAGAGGAACATTGTCTTCAAATCCGATCATCCTCATAATCATCTTCTTCATTGTTGGATTCATGCATCCTACTACACCCCACATCTTGCAGTAAGGAATTGGTCAATTTTTTTATCTTACCTAATTCCTATGTTTTCAAAAAAAATATACATAATAAGATCATATTAGTGTGTCTAACCCCATTTCTCAATTGTGCCAACTTAAGTTCAGCATTAGCAAGCGCTTCGGTATAAAATTTAGCCTCCTTTTCAATCTCCTCGTAGGTTTTTTGAGCTATTTCCGTGCTAGATGCTTGTTTCAACATTTGCCTTGTTACACCACCTCCATAACCTCTTTCATATCCACCATGATGAGCACCATATACGTGGTCCATTACAGGCATGAACTCAATAGGGTTTTTACTATTTTGCACATTACGTCGTTCCGCTTCAGCTTGAACCCCCTCCTATAACGACAAACACATTGCAATCTTTAAATAAATGTAGAAGAACACATGATATATAGAACAAAACACAATGAATACAAAAAAACCTACCACACATGTCCTAGTATGTTCATTTGGAAAGAGACCTTTCTTATTGGTATGAGAAACTACATATATAGTTAAATAAGAAGGGTCTAGACTGGCTAGAATCTGAAAAAACACAAATGAATACTAGTTATGCGATTGTTTGAAAAAAAGCAAAACATATACCATTTCATATTGCTTTTACCTTATTGATTTTCTTCCCAAAGTGTAGGTAGGTCTAATATGTGCATGGTTGTTAGCATTTCTTAGTGCCTCTGCAATTTCTTTATCTGTGCTCCAATAATCCAATAATTTTAACCATTAATCTTGGCTAACTCTAGATTCCGGTGACACAAGAAGCTCTTCTACACTTATTTTCTTTAATTTCTCCTTCAAACGAAACCTATGTGTCGAAACTGTAGTTTTCACCTTCTTTTTGCACCATTCCCTAACACGGTACATGTTTGGCTTGGTTTGTGTTTTAGAACTTGTGAAGTTAAATAATTTATGCTCCAATTATGGTGAAAATGTTACAAATATTGAACTAACATAGAATATATAAAAAATGAAAATATAATAATGTAAATTCATTCAATTACTATGACATCCTCCCAAACATCATCAAAGCTCTGATCTTGGAAGTCACCCCATTCCAGATGTAGTGGAAATGCATCAATATCTCTAGCCTTCACACCCAAAAAGTTGACCAAGATTGTTGACTCACGATCAACATGCTCATTTTGTAGTGTCTTACATTCATGCTTGCTTTTTCTAAGTGGAGGCTTCATGGAACGATATCATGTCCACCCACGACCTTTTCTTCGATGTGTTTCATTTGGAAGTGTGTTGTCTATAAAAGTAAAATGTGTTGTACGAAAAATTATTTATAAAAGATGCTAGCTTTGTGATATGTACTTGCAAGCTCATATTCTTCAAAATGATAACCATTACCTTGATCATGAGATGCCCTTGTACGTTGATGATTCCTCGTGCTAGGTTCATGTTCCATGTTTTGATTGTGTTCATCCCTATCATTATTGTCCAAGCATTCTTCTATATCAAAATGTGAGGTTACCCTTTCTGTAAGAACAAGTTGGATGGCTAGAATAATTAATTTATTGAAATATGATATGCAATACTTTTTAGAAAAATTAACTCACCAACTTCAGAAGTATTTGATCTACTTTCAACCTCATGTTGGCTCAGTATTGTTGGCTCTTGATCATGAAGGGGGCTTGGTATAGCTGTCTCTTCATTCTCATGTGGGATTTGGACAGTTGGTACTTCACCTCCAAAATCATCAATTGCATTAGTCATTGAGGTTGTAGGGATATTCGATTCCCATCTATTTATTGAATCCTCACAAAACATCATGGATTGATGTGCATTTTAACTCACAATTAGTTGTTGTTTCAAGATGACAAAACAAGTGATGTACATGTTACCTATATGAAGATCTTCAATTATTTCTTGATCATCCATAACAGTGGGAATTGAATTTATAGGAGCATTGGTTGCTGAAGAAATTGGTGAACTAAGAGCCATCCTTTTAGTTACCATACTACTTTTAGTACACGTATATGACAATTTTCCACTTGATGAAGCTGCATAAAAATCTTCTTATGTTGTTGTTCGGAAATAAACAATAAAAAATAAAAAATCTAATATTTTAGTTACCTCCACGATCTTCTCCAAGTAACCCATGCCCATCTGGTGAAGTAGAAATTGAATTTCTTATTATGCTAATTTTTTGTGCACTTGAAGTGGGAATTGGTCTCTTCATCCCTGGCCCATTTCGAGTAGAATTACTATCATTTGAAAATGTAATTTACAAGACACATAATATATTAAGTACATGTACATGATTCTCTCCTAGAATTTTCACAATTCATACCAGTAGAATTTGTACTACTTTGTAAATGACTCATCATTTGGTTATTCAATCTATGAATCAACCCTTGAATACCCACTATAGTCCCTAATCCGCTTTGAGTCAAGGGACTTGACGATGCATGTTTTGATGGAGCTGCATTTTCAAGATCATCTGCTACTGTTGAAAATGTGAAACTAATAAAATTATTATTTAATTTACCTATATTTCTTTCAGTCATAGAGATTTGATCAGCCATTGCATTAGAAAATGGACTCCTTATATTGCAAGCAGCTAACATCCTTTCCTTTTCTTAAGCTACGTTGCCATCATAAAAAAAGTGATGTTTAAAGAGTATAAATACACAAAATAATGTGCTTATGTAAATGCATTTTTCTTTTACCTATTTGATCATCAATTTCATTACAAAATGAATTCCTCGTGTGGCTTTTCCTAGAGTTGATAGAATTGTAGATTGGTCCTTGAGATGCACTATCATTTTGTGTGCAAGAAGTCGACAACCTTCCCTTTTCTTGAGCTACATCAACATCATAAAAAAGTGATGTTCAAAGAGTACAAATACACAAAGTAATTTCCTTATGTAAATGCATTTTTCTTATACCCCTTTGATTGTCCATTTCATTAGAAAATGAATTCCTCATGTTGCCTTCCCTAGGGTTGATAGAATTATGGATTGGCCCTTGAGATGCACTGCCATTTTGTGTGCAAGAAGCCGACAACCTTCCATTTTGTTGGGCTACATAAACATCATAAAAAAGTGATGTTCAAAGAGTAAAAATGCAACCAGTAATTTGCTTATATAAATTTTTTTTCTTATACCCCTTTGATCCATTTCATCAAAAAATGAATTCCTCATGTTGCTTTCCCTAGGGTTGGTATAATTGTGGATTGATCCTTGAGATGCACTGCCATTTTGTGTGCAAGAAGTCAACAACCTTCCCTTTTCTTGAGCTACAACAACATAAAAAAGTGATGTTCAAAGAGTAAAAGTACACAATAATTTTCTTATGTAAATATATTTTTCGTGTACCGCTTTGATCGTCCATTTCATTAGAAAATGAATTTCTCATGTTGCTTTCCTTAGGGTTGATAGAATTGTGGATTGGCCCTTGAGATGCACTGCCATTTTGTGTGCAAGAAGATGGAAACATTCTCTTTTCTTGAGCTACATAAACATCATAAAAAAGTGATGTTCAAAGAAAAAAAATACACAAAGTAATTTGCTTATGTAAATGTATTTTGTTGTACCCCTTTAATTGACCATTTCATTAGAAAAAGAATTCCTCAAGTTTCTTTTCCTAGAGTTGATAGAATTATGGATTGTCCCTTGAGATCCACTATCATATTGTGTGCAACAAGCCATCAACCTTCCCTTTTCTTGAGCTACATCAACATCATAAAAAGTGATGTTCAAAGAGTAAAGATACACAAAGTAATTTTCTTATGTAAATGTATTTTTCTTGTACCACTTTGATCGTCCATTTCATTAGAAATTGAATTCCTCATGTTTCCTTCCCTAGGGTTGATAGAATTGTGGATTGGCCCTTGAGATGCACTACCATTTTGTGTGTAAGAAGTCGACAACCTTCCCTTTTCTTGAGCTACATCAACATCATAAAAAGTTGATGTTCAATGAAAAAAAATACACAAAGTAATTTGTTTATGTAAATGTATTTTGCATGTACCCCTTTGATTGTCCATTTCTTTAGAAAATGAATTCCTCATGTTGCTTTCCCTAGGGTTGATAGAGTTTTGGATTGGCCCTTGAGATGCACAACCATTTTGTGTGCAAGAAGTCGGCAACCTTCCCTTTTCTTGAGCTACATCAACATCATAAAAAATTGATGTTTAAAGAGTAAAAATACATTAAAAATGTATCAATGTAAATGTATTTTCTTGTACCCCTTTCATCAGCCGTTGCATTAGAAAATGGACTTCGTATGTTACTTCTCTAGTGTCGAAAGAATTGTGAATTGGTCCTTGAGATGCACTGCCATTTTGTGTGCAAGAAGTTGACAACGTTTTCTTTTCTTGAGCTACATTAATATCATAAAAAAGTGATGTTTAAAGAGTAAATATACAAAAAACAATGTATCTTGGTAAATGTATTTATGTTGTACCACTTTCATATTTAGACCCACCACCAATTTTTGGGTAAGAATCCAATGATTTGCCTTTTTCTTGAACTAGATGAAATCATAACAAAAATATTGTTCATATTAAAAGTAAAAATAAAATATACTAATGTAATGTGTTTCTAGCTTTACCCCTTTGCTCATCCACTACATTTGGTTATGAACTTATAGGGATAATACTTTCCCTTGCTTTCTTAAAGGTATGGCTTAATCCTTTAGACCCTGTTGCAATTTTGGTGTAAGAACTCAATGGTTTGGTCAATGATTCAGCTGTATTTATCTCATAAATCAATACAATTAGAACAAAAAGGAACAAGAAATAAGTTAACATTTACCAAAATGATCTTGTCGATTAGGAGAACTAATAATTGGTTGTTTTGACCCAAGTCCACATTGAGATAAAACTTCTAACATTTTACTTGTATGAGCTATATTCAAAAAAAAATTGAAGGTTGATTGAAATATAAAATTAATAAAATCAATGCATTGATTACCTAGGCGTGCATCTTTCATTAACCCCTCACCACATGCTGCAAAAGGAACTGAATTATTGGGGATTTTCCTTACTCTTACTTTGGAAGAAGAATCTTCCATTCTTTTAGACCCTTTAGAAGTATGAATCAACCTTGTGGAATTATGAATCATCTCTTTAAACCCTGTAGAAGAATGAATCATCTCAATAGAAGAATTTAACTTAGATCATTTCACTTTTAAATCTGAAATATTTATAATATGAATAAAATACCTTTAGCACCCATGCCAGTCTGACTATATGAATCCAACACTTTTTGGAATTCCTTTTCTTGGGGATTAGAAGGGTTATCTTTGACTATTTTTGTCTTTCAAGCCGCACCTAAGAAAACTAGAATAGAACGTCGTATAGATTATCTCAAAAAAGTAAGAAACAAGAAAATATTACGTGCTATAGAAGACAACAATTGTTTTTCTGATCCAGATGATTCGTCATCAGATAGAGACAAATTATGAGCCGTTGGAGAATTCTTGTTTTCAACTATTTTGTTTTCATCTTGTACCACTTCTTCTAAAGACTTCATCTTCTTCTTGGGTGGCATATTTGCAGTCAAATCTGTTAAAATTAAATATAAAAAACTTGTATCCTACAATTCATAATATAATTTGTATGAAATATTCTATCAAAATGAAACATAGATAAGAATTTCTCAACAAATAAAATACCTCTGGTGTACTCTTTAATATCTTTATGGATATTATAAAGTTGTACATAAATCTATATCATTGACTAAATCTGAGTGAACCCAATTGTTATCATAGTCATCTTAAGACACTTCATCTGTCACATTTATTTCAGACATTACATCCTCCACTTCATTATGTTTGCTAACTATGGCACTCAATGGAATATCAAAAGTATCCCTTGGTGTCCAGTGACAAACAATGCTCCAGTTTTTATCTTCTACATCAGTAGAGTAAAAAACTTGAGTGGCTTGGTCAGGATATATGAATGGTTCATCATCAAAACTTGTCCTTGATGTATCAACCAAGGTAAAACCAAATTCATCAACATATGAACCTACTCCCTCCTCCATATCATACCATCTACATTTGAAAAGACAAATTGGAGGTATATTGTCATACTGAAGCTCTAATATGTCTACTAACACTCCATAATACATGTTGTCATCGGGGCCTTTAGTTTGAATACCACAATTTTGGGTGACACGAATACTATCTACTGCTTCAATTTCAAATTTGTAGCCATTCACAAAATACCCTTTATAGGAACACACTCCTAATGTAGGGCCCCTTGCAAGAATTCTCACAACATTTGGAACATCAATGTCTCATGCGAGAGAATGTACCTGATAAAATGAATCTATACATTATTGACATTACAAAATTGTGAGTTTGGTTTTAACTCTATATTCTAAAGATCAAACTTACATAATTTGAGAATCACAAAACAAAATGATTGTGTTGTTCACCTTGTATTTCTGCTTCATTCCAGTATGGATTTTGGTGTCTTATCTCATCAGCATGCATCCTTACAATGTTTATTCACATCAAAAAATGTAAATATATAGAATATTTTAAAGGGAAATTCATCATCACAAAAAAGTACAAGTTTGATACTTACAACAAGTATGGTTCAATCTCAGAAGTGTTGAACAAAATGAATCGACGAGCTTGATTGAGTTCTTCATATGAGGGCGTCAAAAATAAACTAGCACCAATAGGTCCCTCGTGGTATCTTAGAGGTCTAGTTAAGCAAGAATCCACGTTTTCCAGATAAAGTTGGCAAAAATTAGTTGCCTCTTTCAAAAGATATCCCTCTGCAATAGACCCTTCAGGCCTACTTCTGTTGCGTACAAATTGTTTCAAAGAGTAAAGGAATCTCTCAACTGGATACATCCATCTATACTCCACACCACCTGCAACTCTAGCCTCATATGGTAAATGTATAGTTAGATGGACCATAATGTCAAAGAATGCGGGTGGAAAAATTCGCTCAAGCTTTCAAAGAAGAATTGGCATTGATGCTTCAAGTTTTTCCATCTGTGATACACTGATTCTTTTTGCACACAAAGACTTGAAAAAATTACAAAATTCAATCAACACTTTGGCAACTGGTCTTGGAAGAGTACTCCTTAGAGCCAGAGGTAAAAGATGTTGGATCAAAGTGTGGTGGTCATGACTTTTGAACCCAACAATCTTTTTTGCTTCAACTTGGACTTTATTTGATATATTTGAAGAAAATTCTTCTGGTAGTTTCATGTCTTTGAGAATTGATAAGAAGACCTCCTTTTCTTTTGCATTCATATTATAAGATAAATGAGGCATAACAAATTGATCATTGTGTTTTCTTTTTTTAGGCCAAAGTTGTTTCCTCATATTCAACTTTTATATGTCAAGGCATGCATTAACATTCTCTTTACTATGACCATCTTTATGCAACAACCAATTGAGAATGTTTTCAGATATATTTTTCACTATGTGCATTACATCTAGATTGTGTCGAATCAATAGTGTAGACCAATAAGGAAGCTCAAAAAATACACTCTTTTGTTTCCATACTGATGTCATTTCAACACTTCTTTTTTCACTACATTCATCATTTATCTCGGTAAAATTAATACTGTTACGACCCAATCTGAGCTTAATTGGTAAACTAGGGTTTACCTAGACAATTGCAAAGATTAATTGGAATAATCATTCTTGAAATCTAATTAATGACGATAACACAATTAGGATGTTTTAACTATGATAATAAGTCTAAATGTTCTTTTGTCTTAAGAATTAGGGTTTGAGAAACATAAACCCTAATCGGCCCAATATAGGGTTTTGATGATACATGAATACAGAATTTGATAAGTAGAATGTCTCACTAAATGATTTTTAATATTTTATGTGTAACTCTGATTTACTTCAAATTTGGATATGATTTGGATATATAAAATGTGAACAATATTAGAAAATATCAGAATTTTTGAAGAATGCTCTGACCTGTTTATCGGCCGAGTTTCAAACTCGACCGATCACATTTCCAGATTTATATAGCAGTGTGGTAATTGAATTTTATCTTTTTATCGGTATATCCAATTGATCTCAAATTTTAACTGTGCTTGAAAAACACAATTTTAGACACTCTGTTAAATTGGCGTAATTTTTGGATGACTTTTTGATCTCTACAGTAAAGGTGTCGGTCGAGTTCTGTGCAGGACAAACTCGGCCGAATATATTGCTGACTGCAATATAGTAGTGCACTGTTCTATTTTTAATTATTTATTTGTAACTCCAAATGATCTAAAATTTTTACTGAAGCTTTATAGATCAATTATAAACAACGTGCTAAATTTCCATAATTGTTGGAGAAGGTTTGATCTCTGAAATAAACGAATTACAGTAACTTTGTATAACTGAATATTCAGCCAATATAATTAAAGTTGAGTGTTGGGTCAATATGCAATTGACCCAAGCAGCTCAAATTGACTTATATGATCGACCACACACACACACAGCTCTCATTGTTCGTCATTCATTCTAGAGAAACAAGCTCCTAGAGAGAGAGGGAGAGTTAGGGTTTGAGAGAAGAAAGTGGGGGAATTGCTGAATTAGGGTTTTGCGATTCCAGGAAGGGTGAAATCAAGTAAGTTTGGATTCTTTGCATAGACTTTTATGGTGGATCTTCTCTCTCATGTCAAGATTCCATCCATGCTCTGATTTGATCCAAGATGATGTCGAAATTCCCTCTTTTCTCACCCTTTCTTCATAATCCCTCATTTTCAAGGTTCCCGAGTTGAATGGAAGAAGAATTGGGAGATTTGCTAGGGAATTGAGAGGAGTTCAAGATTCCCTGAGTTGAGCTGCAGTTTTGAGGTGTTTTTACACCTTAGGGTGAGTGGGTTCTTCCTTCAAACAGTGTAATGCACGAAATTTGATTATAGCATCCAAATCCCTAAATGCTTAGCATGTGATTCTCAATCCTGAATGTGTCCGTTTGATTTAAGTTGTTGAAAATTGATATGTTATGGATTCCTTCTCTGTTTGAATGATTCCTAAATGGTAGATTCATATCAGGAACGTATACACCACTTCCTAGTGAGAATGTTTTTCAGATTTATATCAAATGATGTAATTAGGGTTTAACCTAATAGTGACATCACTAGAGTTTCAACCTTATTGAAAAGGGACTAGTAATCCTATAAATGGTTAGGATGTACCTCATGGGTTATCTTAATTGAATTCTATTCTTGATACCTGATATCTCAATGAATGGTATGGAAAACCTAAATTTAGTTAAATTTCCATGGTTTCATATCTATATTGATTGTATATGATTTGCTGAAAACAATCTTTATTTAGTGAATGCTTATATCCTATGAAATTCTTATGAGAGCCATGTGACAAGTGATGAGGCAAGTGAAACCCTAAGAGTAGGGTGATGGCATGTGATGAATGAATAAGGAAAATTAAACCCTAAGGATAGGGTGTTCAATGAATCATGCTATGGTAATATGAAAGGTCTCGATATGAGATGTGGTGATGCTTAATTGTTGAATTGTATGTTTCTAGTGCATTTAAATTTATATGCTTGTTCTCTCTGAAATGATATCTACATACTGCAGGGCTTCTTATATTTCAATACATATCTCGTAAATTGCAGGTGATGAGATATGACATGCCCTAGAAAGGGATGTTACTGAGTCATGTTGAAGATGACAAATGATATATATGTGTTTTCAAGTGATACCCATAATGTGAAATAAGTATGAAATGTGATATTCCTGTTTAATTGTTTATATGTTAATCAGTTAATAGACTTAGGTGCCCTAACACCGTAGAACCCCTTTGAGAGGTATGCACCAGGGGGGTGAAACTCGTGTTCAACATCAACGCGTGCGATGTCACGGTGGCACGAGGATGGAAAGGCAGTGTTCAACAACAACGCGTGCGATGTCAACAACAACGCGTGCGATGTCACGGTGGCACTGGAGTAAATAGGGGTTATTCAACAACAACGCGTGCGATGTCACGGTGGTAACCCGGTAAGACTCTCCGCCTGTGTGCTCAGGTTTGAGGAGGAGTCTAGAGTTCACTCTTTGAGAGTATAGTGAGGCCGATGAGCCTGAAGGCCGATGAGCCTGTGGGCCCTGCAGCAGACCAGGGTGGAAGTCAGACTTAGCATTCCCCGGGTGTGTCGCTAAGTCTTGTACGGTGGGATCGTAGCTCACTACGGATCTTTATATGCAGAGTACACTGCATATGATTAGGGCATAATAATAATAATAATCTAAAATATGATCATATAGGTTCACAGAGTTCCTTATAAATGAAAGAGTTATGGAAGACTAGAGCATAGTTTTCTAGTAGTTATTCTTTGGATGCAATATTTACATTCTTTGTTATTTCAGTTATATTGTTTTAGAACTGCTCAGTGTAGTATTTATTGTTGTTAAATGTCATACCGTTTACTTAAAATTATATCTATAATCTCATTAGTGCATTAGTCTGTTTCCTTGAAGTACTCATTCACTGAGCGAGTAGGCTCACCCCTCTACTCAAACATTTTTAGGGTTAACCGCGTGGACTTGAAGATGGTCAGAGCATCAGAGTAGACCTGCCACACGATTCAAGTACGAGATTAGTTGAGTCAGTCGGTCCTTGTCACTCTAGGTCCTCAGTAAGAGTTTTGAGAGAGAGTTGCAATTACAATGTGTAATATTGTTCCTCTTTGAAATGTATGCTAATTAGCAAGTTTCATGTGCATAATGTGTGAAAGACATCGTGAATGCTTATACATGTATCTTTACTATTAAAGTCTGATTAGTAGAAGAAATGTTCAGATTCCTTTGTTAAGATGTTTTATGCGGTTCAATGCGAAGAAACAAGAGTTTTTAAGAAAAGAAAAAGTTAATGGTGTTCTTTGTGTTACATATAAATCCTATCTTATGCCCTAATCTCATGGTTTGAGGAAATTGTGAGATCGGGGTGTAACAGCTTGGTATCAGAGCTTAGGGTGAGTTGTCAAGGACCATTAAGTTAGTAAGTTAGAGTCCTATGTGTGGCAGATAGGAGATGTTTGATGTTAGCTTTGGGGATTTGAGTATTTGGATATCCTGGCCCGATATCTGAGTATTTGGATCAGCCAGTACAAGCTACTCTGTCTATTCTCTCACGTATACCCTGGCCAGGTATACAGTGGAAGAATGGGCTAGAGAGGAACCCTAGAAAGGTTAGGGTTAGATAACGAGAAAAGAAACAAGAATTAAGAGCATAAATGTAAAAAGAGATAGAACTTACATTTCATAATGTTGTTTTTGTTGGAAATGTATAGAAATGCTCTTATATGTTTGAATTGAAATATTCAATACTTTTAAATATGGGTCTTTAATATCTGTTGTACACTATGCAATTGTAGCATGTATTGATTTTATTCTTTGTAACAAGTAGACTAGAATTGACCTTTGAATGAGCTTTTGTTTCTATAGTTTTACCCGCTGATTCGAGTGAAATTGACATCAGCAGGTCTGTTTAGGTTCTCAGTCTGTACGCGATTCGGCCGAGTTGTATGTGATTCGGCCGATTTTCCTTAATAGGAAATCGAACAGCAAACTGATCGGCCGAGTTGTATGTAATTCGGCTGAGTTTACTTTTTCAGGAAATCAAACGGCAAGTTGATCGGACGAGTTTCAAGCGGATCGGCCGAGTTGTGAAGCAATCGGCCGAGTTTCTGACCAATCGACCGAGTTTCTGAGCTGTGAGTGGCAGTTCAGGAAGAATGTAATTCTTGTAGTTCTTGGCTTCAGGACTTCAGGTTTGGCCTGGTCCAGTTGGCAGGATGCGTTACTAGGATCTAATGAATCCTATCAATAGTATAATAAGAATAGAATTTGAATAATTAGACCCACATCAGAGTAAGAATGTACATACAATAAGATGTTGAAACATAAGGGCAAGATCAGAACAACTAAGAATTAGTTGAAACTGATATCTGAGGTTCAATTTTGGGGCCTCATATGAGAAACCCTTAATTGGGAATAATAGAACATGATATGAAGTTCATAATCAGTTTATTGATTAATGTTATGTGAGTTATACATATGAAATATAGAAAAGATATGTGAAATGTATGTATGGTTCAAGATAGCAAGAATCAATCATGAAGAATGAATCATATAATAGAGTATAATACTTTTATGAACTCTAAAGCAAAGGCTAAGTAGAGAATAGGGTTGAGCATTCAATAGGTCCATAGAAGTAAAGAGTCTTCAAAAGAGTAAAAGTGAAGAGGATCGTATGAACATGTAATTCATAAGACTAGAACAACAAACTAGTTTCTAAGTAAAGAACATAGGTGCAGTTTAACGAATGAATAAGTCATACAAAGGTAGACTGTATTCAGGAGAGAAAAACTTGATTGAAAGAGAAACTATGTTTGACCCATGCATGATCCACTTGATTTAAAAATGAAGAATATGTAATGTATTCAACATGAGGAAAGAACTAATAGAAAGACTATTAATTTAGAACATTAACTTCACAATAGTATAAAAATAAAGGAGGAAATATGTGCAACATGGTATACATGACCATACATATGAATAAGCAACATGGTCATAAGAGAAAAATTTATAATTAAAGATGACGGGTTAAAGAGTAGTATATGGTAAGAGGACTATGAAACGTAAGATAGGGTTTGAAATATGATGGAGAAGTTATAAAATAAAGAGGTTGTGAGATTCAAGCAAGTGCTAATTAATCAAATATCTCTGTTGATAACTAAGTAAATCTACATACGAGAATGTATTAAGGGAATGTTTGAATACAAGTATTCCAAGTCTTAAAATCATCTTCTCTTTCATATATTCCTTAACAATAGCAAGGTGGGAATGAAATGATAAGAAAATGAATCATATATGATGCATAACTACCTTGGTAGGGTCATCTAGTGAATGTAATAGTGACATACAATATGATGAAGTGCGATAAGAAATAAATTCTTGTGTGACAGTAAGAATGATGAATAATCTATTCCTATCTTAAATGCTTCAATGTTAATGATGTTTATTGTATATAATCATATGAAAAGGATAGGTAGCAAAAAGTAAAGAAGTAATGAATGAGCAGAAAGATATGGGAAAGCACTATCTTTGTGTAATATGTGAATTTGTTTTTACATGTATGATTTGTTGAAGGCATATTAAGGTATGAAAGTTGGTTCTACATATGATTTCAGTGTATGTGTGCAAGCTATATGTTAAATTAAAGGCGTATGATAGTTGTAGTAATTCATACCTGATATGCATCTTACTATTGTGTATTTGTGACATGGTGATACGGTTTGGATGATGTCAGAACACATGGAGAGATACCCTGAACAAGGTAGTTATACCTATTCACTCATATTAATAGAAAGGGATGATAATTAGATTGTCTGGACAAGTAACCCTAATGAGGTATAGCTTGTTATACCTAGCTCTAATATAACTGAGTGATGGTAATTGAGTATGATTAATGCTTGAATGACTAATACAATTGTGGATTACTTTATTACTGTTGTTGAAGCCCTAAAATGATATAATAAGATGGTTACACTTTGAATTGTGTGTGGGCCCATAACCCACAGATCCCAGGATCGAAACAGGATAGTATGGAATGAGGTGGTAATGCTTCACCTCATGCATCCATGACCCAATGGGGATGCCAAGAGTAGTATTGTGCAATTGATTGTTGAATCTAGTCTTTTAATTCAAGACTATTTTGCGATTTGAATAGCACTTTATTAAAGTTTAAAACAACATGGTGAACTTGCTTTTGTCACTTAAAGGTGATACAGAACAATAGAACTTTCTGAGCCGCATAAGTTGAGATAGTTGTATCAGAGTATCAGAGTTGCGCAGCGAAAGCGTGGTGGTTTATCTTTGCATTCTATGTTTGACTGTGGCATAAAGAATTTTCTTGATATCATTGAGAACTATTTGAAATATGTTGTGATTTAGTTAAGAATTAAAAGATCTAATGTTGGAAAACTACATTCAGGTATGAAATACAAGAGTATAATGACATGGAAGGCTTTAGAAGCTTAGAATAACCTTGAATGTATCTTTCTTGTAGGTTTATGTTTCGAGGATGAAACATTCTAAAGGGGGGGAGAGTTGTTACGACCCCATCTGAGCTTAATTGGTAAACTAGGGTTTACCTAGACAATTACAAAGATTAATTGGAATAATCATTCTTGAAATCTAATTAATGACGATAACACAATTAAGATGTTGTAACTATGATAAGAAGTCTAAATGTTCTTTTGTCTTGAGAATTAGGGTTTGAGAAACATAAACCCTAATCGGCCCAATATAGGGTTTTGATGATACATGAATACAGAATTTGATAAGTAGAATGTCTCACTAAATGATTTTTAGTATTTTATGTGTAACTCTGATTTACTTCAAATTTGGATATGATTTGGATATATAAAATGTGAACAACATTGGAAAATATCAGAATTTTTGAAGAATGCTCTGACCTGTTTATCGGCCGAGTTTCAAACTCGACCGATCACATTTCCAGATTTATATAGCAGTGTGGTAATTGAATTTTATCTTTTTATTAGTATATCCAATTGATCTCAAATTTTAACTGTGCTTGAAAAACACAATTTTAGACACTCTGTTAAATTGGCGTAATTTTTGGATGACTTTTTGATCTCTACAGTAAAGGTGTCGGTCGAGTTCTGTGCAGGACAAACTCGGCCGAATATATTGCTGACTGCAATATAGCAGTGCACTGTTCTATTTTTAATTATTTATTAGTAACTCCAAATGATCTCAAATTTTAAATGAAGCTTTATAGATCAATTATAAACAACGTGCTAAATTTCCATAATTGTTGGAGAAGGTTTGATCTCTGAAATAAACGAATTACAGTAACTTTGTATAACTGAATATTCAACCAATATAATTAAAGTTGAGTGTTGGGTCAATATGCAATTGACCCAAGCAGCTCAAATTGACTTATATGATCGACCACACACACACATAGCTCTCATTCTTCGTCATTCATTCCAGAGAAACGAGCTCCTAGAGAGGGAGGGAGAGTTAGGGTTTGAGAGAAGAAAGTGGGGGAATTGCTGAATTAGGGTTTTACGATTCCAGGAAGGGTGAAATCAAGTAAGTTTGGATTCTTTGCATAGACTTTTATGGTGGATCTTCTCTCTCATGTCAAGATTCCGTCCATGCTCTGATTTGATCCAAGATGATGTCGAAATTCCCTCTTTTCTCACCCTTTCTTCATAATCCCTCATTTTCAAGGTTCCCGAGTTGAATGGAAGAAGAATTGGGAGATTTGCTAGGGAATTGAGAGGAGTTCGAGATTCCCTGAGTTGAGCTGCAGTTTTGAGGTGTTTTCACACCTTAGGGTGAGTGGGTTCTTCCTTCAAACAGTGTAATGCACGAAATTTGATTATATCATCCAAATCCCTAAATGCTTAGCATGTGATTCTCAATCCTGAATGTGTCCGTTTGATTTAAGTTTTTGCAAATTGATATGTTATGGATTCCTTCTCTGTTTGAATGATTCCTAAATGGTAGATTCATATCAGGAACGTATACAACACTTCCTAGTGAGAATGTTTTTCAGATTTATATCAAATGATGTAATTAGGGTTTAACCTAATTGTGACATCACTAGAGTTTCAACCTTATTGAAAAGGGACTAGTAATCCTATAAATGGTTAGGATGTACCTCATGGGTTATCTTAATTGAATTCTATTCTTGATACCTGATATCTCAGTGAATGGTATGGAAAACCTAAATTTAGTTAAATTTCCATGGTTTCACATATATATTGATTGTATATGATTTGCCGAAAACAATCTTTATTTAGTGAATGCTTATATCCTATGAAATTCTTATGAGAGCCATGTGACAAGTGATGAGGCAAATGAAACCCTAAGAGTAGGGTGATGGCATGTGATGAATGAATAAGGCAAATTAAACCCTAAGGATAGGGTGTTCAATGAATCATGCTATGGTAATATGAAAGGTCTCGATATGAGATGTGGTGATGCTTAATTGTTGAATTGTATGTTTCTAGTGCATTTAACTTTATATGCTTGTTCTCTCTGAAATGATATCTACATACTGCAGGGCTTCTTATATTTCAATACATATCTCGTAAATTGCAGGTGATGAGATATGACATGCCCTAGAAAGGGATGTTACTGAGTCATGTTGAAGATGACAAATGATATATATGTGTTTTCAAGTGATACCCATAATGTGAAATAAGTATGAAATGTGATATTCCTGTTTAATTGTTTATATGTTAATCAGTTAATAGACTTAGGTGCCCTAACACCGTAGAACCCCTTTGAGAGGTCTGCACCAAGGGGGTGAAACTCGTGTTCAACATCAACGCGTGCGATGTCACGGTGGCACGAGGATGGAAAGGCAGTGTTCAACAACAACGCGTGCGATGTCACGGTGGCACTGGAGTAAATAGGGGTTATTCAACAACAACGCGTGCGATGTCACGGTGGTAACCTGGTAAGACTCTCCGCCTGTGTGCTCAGGTTTGAGGAGGAGTCTAGAGTTCACTCTTTGAGAGTATAGTGAGGCCAATGAGCCTGAAGGCCGATGAGCCTGTGGGCCCTGCAGCAGACCAGGGCGGAAGTCAGACTTAGCATTCCCCGGGTGTGTCGCTAAGTCTTGTACGTTGGGATCGTAGCTCGCTACGGATCTTTATATGTAGAGTACACTACATATGATTAGGGCATAATAATAATAATAATCTAAAATATGATCATATAGGTTCACAGAGTTCCTTATAAATGAAAGAGTTATGGAAGACTAGAGCATAGTTTTCTAGTAGTTATTCTTTGGATGCAATATTTACATTCTTTGTTATTTCAGTTATATTGTTTTAGAACTGCTCAGTGTAGTATTTATTGTTGTTAAATGTCATACCGTTTACTTAAAATTATATATGTAATCTCATTAGTGCATTAGTCTGTTTCCTTGAAGTACTCATCCACTGAGCGAGTAGGCTCACCCCTCTACTCAAACATTTTTAGGGTTAACCGCGTGGACTTGAAGATGGTCAGAGCATCAGAGTAGACCTGCCACAGGAGTCAAGTATGAGATTAGTTGAGTCAGTCGGTCCTTGTCACTCTAGGTCATCAGTAAGAGTTTAGAGAGAGAGTTGTAATTACAATGTGTAATATTGTTCCTCTTTGATATGTATGCTAATTAGCAAGTTTCATGTGCATAATGTGTGAAAGACATCGTGAACGCTTATACATGTATCTTTACTATTAAAGTCTGATTAGTAGAAGAAATGTTCAGATTCCTTTGTTAAGATGTTTTATGTGGTTCAATGCGAAGAAACAAGAGTTTTTAAGAAAAGAAAAAGTTAAGGGTGTTCTTTGTGTTACATATAAATCCTATCTTATGCCCTAATCTCATGGTTTGAGGAAATTGTGAGATCGGGGTGTAACAAATACTCTCATGGTTTTCCCACAGTTTCAGTATTTCCAACCCCATAAGATGTTGTGGTGCGCTAGCATGTTCCTCCATCCCATTGAAAATTTTCTTATCTAGACGCAATGGATGGTTTGAATCTAGAAAACGTCGATGCCTCATATAGAAACATTTACGACTATGTGGAAGATAAATAGATCCATGATCAACACCACAATACGGGCATGCCTTATAGACTTTGGTGCTCCAACCAGATAGCATGGCATAAGCAGGGAAGTCATTTATTGTCCATAGAAGTGATGCCCTCATGTTAAACAATTCTTTTTTGTTTGCATCATATGTCATTGTTCCATCTAACCACAAACTCTTCAGTTCATCAATGAGAGGTTGCAAATATGTATCAATTCTGTTACCAGGAGATTTTGGACCTTCCACTAGTACATAACTGACCTTTAGTGTCAGTTATTTAAGGCCTTTAATGTCGGTTTTAAGCGACACCTATGTGGGCACCGCTAAAAGGCCAACCGTTACACGTCGGTTCTCAAATAGATGCCTCAACCCTTCGCACGCCACCGAAAATGCACCGAAAACGCGCCAGCAGGGGGTATAGGCGTCAGCTATTAGCTTAGAAACCGACGCCATATACCTTCGTGCCACAGAAAGGGGGCCATCTGTGGCACTATCTGCGTCGGTTTAATAATGATAACGGACGCCATCTCACCTACTGCCACGGTCGTGCTGACCAACACGGCCGTGGTGTCTGGCCTCAAGGGAAATCAACATCGGTTACTAGTAGGGCAACTGACATTGTTACCATATGTCGTCAGTTGGATACAAATATCTGTCGCCTATTTTATGTCTGGTCCGCTGCCACGGCCGTGGTGTCTGGCCTCATTAGGGAAATCGACGTCGGTTAACAGTATGGCAACCGACACTGTAACTATATGTCGTCAGTTTTATACAAATAACCGACGCCTATTGTATGCTTTTTTTTTCTATCAGTCTACAGACCTGCTGTGGCTAGTCGCAGGATGAGAAACCTGCAGTTTAGTTATGAACTACAGGTTTTACGACATCCATTGATATCAGCCAACAACAAGCTACAAACCTGCAAAATTAACATGATGGACAGTTATATATATGTGATTCACACTCATGTATAAGAACATTTAATTCATATTAATTTTTGATCACACGCATGTAGAAACCAGTAGCAACCTGCAGTTCCATTTATTTCATCTCTTTTCACATTCAGACACATATAGAAACATTCATGTATTGATAATTTTCACACACATATGACAATTCATAAAAATTCATTCACATTCACACAAAATTAATTATGAGAACAAACTTATTCTTTATTCATTGTCATCATTGTCAGCAAAATCATATTGAAAAATTCCCACTCTTTGCAGGGCTTTTGCCCAATCTTCTCTTACAACATCTAATTCATCTCTCGTATAGGGAGCATGTACATCGAAATGCTTTGCACTTGTGTTGAAGTCTTCAGTTTTAAAGACCTACAAAGAGAATGACGTACATACATAATTATAATAATATATAATAAGATTCATATATTTCATATTATCTAACGAGACTATGTATAATACCTGTTGTATGTTATCAATTTCCAATATGGCATGTTTGATGATTAGGTCCATAAATCGCATCACATAGTAGGCACATGTCCAGCCGTTGTCTTGTGTAGCACACTATAAATTGAAACATATAAAATATTCAAAAATACAAATAAGCACAGTTCACATAAATAATATATACATTGGAGTCAGGAAATTACTTTCACATTCTCCCAATTGAGTGTTAGATTTTTTTTCCTGGGGACCTTTCCTCCAGCTTTTTTTACTCTTATAAAGCCCTATATATGTTAATGTAACACATTAAATTGCATAATTAAATAGTAATGCAGTAATAGATGTTAAAAAATATAAAAACATCAAATATTTTCACGAGAATAATGGCCTTTTAATTGCATGTCCATATAATACATCCAACTCACTCCCCACAAGATCTAGATAATAGATGGTGAATGTCTTGGGGACAATAACTAATAACTCCCAATGCTTAGAACTACAGGTAAAAAAGTAGAAAATTAATAACTCAATATCCATAATAAAAATGTAATTTGCTTAAGTCCAAATTACAAGCAAAGTAAACTTACTCGACATTGAATGGAGCTATTATCACCGTCTAATTATTTTTACCAAAATATTCAAAAGCATCACAGTAGTATGAAGTAACTGAAGAAGGGTCTGTAACTACAAGACTAATCAAAGATGGAACCAAAAATCCCACATGGGAAAACCCAAAATCTGTACATGGCTTGTATAAGTGGCTGCAAAACATGTATTACGTATGCATTAATATATAAGAAACCAAATTGTCGTATATAAAACAAGGTATATGGATGTATAAACCAGATTTCCGTATGCATTAATCTCACCATATCCACAGCTCTATCATAGATGTATTCATCCATTCATAACTAAATAACTCCAAAATATCTTGTATAAATATGTTGTTTCTGAATGTTTGACCTGCATAAATACGTATCCAGAACTTCTATTATGTATGCATTAATACGTATGCTAAACTTGTATAAATAGATTATTATCGTATGATTTACCTGCATCATTCTCCAGGATAGTAACATTTATAGGGAAATTTGGATTATGTTCCCCGATCCATACTGCCACACTCCTACAATTAGGACCTATCGAGGCGTGTAGGTTCCCTGGAAGCCAACTTGGTAGTCGAGGAGGTGGAGGCCGAGATGTAGCAGGTCTCGTCTTTTTGACCAATATATATATAATTTCATATCAATTGACTCATATATATATACACACAAACAAATTAAAGTAATGAAAATTTATCATACAATATCTGTATAGAGGACATCCGCTTCAGGCCACAGTATCACACTGCCTACTGCCTCACCAAGTGTTTCAACATCTGGGTGTGCATGAGGCAGTGCAATATTCGTTCATCTAGTGAGTATATGTATGGGGCTCACACGTACCATGCCATCTGGTACTAGACTCCCATGAAACATGCACCCTTTAAGGGGTGGATAAGCTGATGCATCTGCAATGATATATCCTTCACTTTGTAGTCGGCATGATTTCAACCCCTACAAATTTACATAAAGAATGTTATATGCATATATACACAAACATATCATCTTGAACATACTAGCTATTATATATGCCATAAAAATACTTACAGAGGACGTGCTAGGTGGGTCTATAGGATTACTCCCAACCTTTGCAATATGAGGAGTAGGAGAAGAGAGGTTCGCCACAGGTACTGTCTGAGTGGCAGTCTGAGACACCTGCCACTTGTTAAATGCTTCATGGAGTCTTTTATCAACTACTTCCTCGACTCTTCTATCAAATAAGGAATCTACCTATACATGGATAAAATAAATGCTAGTTTCTGATTATTGAATTTCCTTTCGCAATAACGTTCTAAAATAAGAATAAGTTACCTCAGCTTGTGAAAGTCCCACTTTTGGGACAGGTTTACGCTGGGATGGCCCAAAGAACACTTTGATGCCCACACCAACGCCTGCACCCCTTACATGTCCAGGATGCTCTGGGTTACCCAAAGCAACTGTCAGTTCATCCCTTGTGCCCTGAGGGATGAACTTTCCTTCCTTCCTCTGCTCGTGCAACTCCCGCTAAGCACCATCAACAAAAATGTGTAAGTAAACATAACAATAATCAATATCGATATATTGCTCTAAGAGTTTGATTTTTACCATTTTTGCAGCCACCTCAGCGGTTGCGGGCTTCGATATCTCTCCCTTCTTGTTTTGCCTCCCAACTATCCACATAACATGACAAGGCAGAGGTGCGGGAGCAGCAGTAGAGGACTCTGCAGTCTCCTGAGTAGTAGTAGGCTGAGTAGACTCAGCCTATAGTCTTTGGCGAATGCCTGCATATCCTCTTGGACCCATTGTGTGGTCGTGCACATTCAGTGCACGCCTTGCTCGTTGAGCATCACTGATAGGCTAGTTAATTAGCACATTGATTTGGTTAGTAACACTAAAGGTTAATCTTGAATAGGTGAATACATAAAAACATATATTAATTAAATTGGGAGTGGCACTTAATACCTTGAATTCATCTGTTTTTCTTTGGGTAAAAAACTCCTCCCATTCTTTGGGGTCCAAGTAGTTCCATTGTTGTGTGGCTTCCTTCTTCCTATATTTATTTTTCAAAGAGAATACAAACAAAAATTATTAGTGTAGAGTTAGTGAAATACTGATCAATGTCTAGAATTGGAATCAATCAAGAACCTATTCTCAGCATCGTCTATGTAATCTTGGGTATGATTGGTCCTATAGTTCCTTAGGACCCTCCCACAGCGTTGCATCACACATTTACGATGCAGCTTTTCATCCAGATCAAATATGCTCTGCAAATTAAATAGAATTGCTATTAACCAGTATCCTAAAAATTAGTAATCTACACAAATAGAATTACAAATAATAATAACTCACGCATAGTTCCTTCCATATGTGGTCTTTCTTCCCCTTAGGAACTCTATGCCATGATTCTAGGATAGGACTGCAATGGGTGCGAGTAAGAACCCCAAGATATGAAACAAATGAGTTGTGGTTCACTCCATATGGATTTCCTGCTTGATCGAAATCCACAGCCAATTTGGGTCCATTGCCCCTTTGCTGTATTATCTTGTTCATCATTGTAATGCCCCTCACTTTCTCAATTTTCTTTTACTGCTCATCAAGTGGTGTAATTTCTTCAGAGGGTACATCACCAACCTAAAATTTGATAAAAAACACACTTACTTAATATAATTATAAATGAACATATAGATAGAAACCTCAGGGATATATTCTTAAAACTTACATTGTCAGGCGGTGCAAGCACATCCTCACCCTCACGGTGATCATCAACACGGTCCTGATCATCCATCTGAAAGTTCACATTCAAATTATAAATTTCACATTGTAAAGTAACACTAATTGTAAAGTTCACATTGCAAAGTAATTCACATTGTAAAGTTCACATTCACATTGTAAGGTTCACATTCACATTGTAAAGTTCACATTCACATTGTATGTTCACATTGTAAAGTTCACATTCACATTGTAAAGTTCACATCTAGGGTTAACAGATTAGAGTTTATGCATGGTTAAAACTTTAGGCCAACAAATACATGTGTTGTCATTCTTATATATAATAAATGTGTACAACCTATCCCATTCTTGAACACCTAATCTCACTAGTAAGTGTATAATGTGTATTGGGTTTTCAAGAAAATTTTGGCAACATTTCCCCACTGTTCTCTAAGTACATATGTACTTAGAGAACAAACGGGAAAATGCTACCAAAATTTTCTTGAAAACCCAATAAACATTATACATTTACATTCTTAGTGAGATTAGGTGTTCAAGAACAGTCCCAAACTAGGGACTATCCAAGATTTACTCCTAATGAGTAAATCTTGGACGGGTTTCTAGGCCAACAAAATCATATCATTAAGAGCATGGTTTCATGTTAGGTCATCATAGGTCATAATAATCCACTAGAATGAGCAAAAAGGTCTCATGGTGTTAAAATAGCATAAGAGTATTAGATCTTGATTCTAGAGTGTACAAGACATAATAGTGACTACTGATTTTGTGGGGTGATATCATTTCGTAGGATTTTTAGATTCAAATTTAACAAGTGTACAAGTTGCATCATTTTAATACTCTAAAGGTGACTAGTGGGTCATGGCACATAAAAGATGGCATTACAAGGAAAGTAAGCAAGCTAGATCAATTAACACTCATCTCAAGGGAACATTAGTTACTGAGGGGACCAGGAAAGAGTGCTTTTAATCACTAGGATCGTACAAGTAGTAATGTTGATTAAGTCTATGTGATTAAAGATCAAGCAGTGTAATAAAATAGGGTTTTAGGGGATGTTAATTACCTCTGTTTGAGCCCATTCAGGCGTCAGTAGGGAGAGAGGGCGAGTTGGAGGGTAGATGAGTAGGCAGGCAAGTAGGCAGGTGAGCAGGCGACGGACAGGGAGACAGCGGGCAGCAGTAGATGATCAATTAATTCCTGAAACATTACATAAATAAATACAAACAGTAGATAAATAAATACATATCAATTGATAAATAAAGTAATATACAGAAGTAGCCCATAGATGATATATATACACTAGTGGTACATACTACATAGTATATGAATATATAGTAGCAGGTAGTACATGATATATGTAATACGTTATGCTTTAGAGGTACATGCTACATAGTATAGAATATGCGTTATACAATAGTAGGCAGTACATGATATGTACATTATACCATTATATGTATTGCAAACTACAAAGTACATCTACATAGATAATACATTAGTTGAACACATAACAATACAAGAAAAACTAAGGTATGAATGTATGTATAGGTACAAGTATAATGTACCAATAAATATTAGTGGTTGAGTTCATGGCAGAGAAGCAATGTATGTACAAATGATAAATATGTAATGTAGGTGCAGCAGTTCATACATAAAGATGTAAATGGGTGCAGAAGTACATACATATAGAGCTTATATGAAGTAGGAACGATTTTGATGCATGTACAACTCAATTAAAAATGAGAAGAGGAGGAAGAAGTAGGAAGAGGGGTAGGGGGCCAGGAGAAGGAGCAAGGAGCAAGCCAGAGAACCTATTGTCTAAGCAGGAAGAGGAGGAAGAAGGGTACCAGGTGTAGCGATCTGGTGGCCAGAGCTGCAAGTCGGAGAGAGGGCGGCGGTGGTGAGCGGGCGGGGATGATGAGCGGGTGACCAGGCCGGAGGCGGTGAGTGGGCGACCGGGAGCAGAGTGTCGGCCTACGAGGTGAGAGTAGCGATGGAGAGGAGAGGAGTGTCGGCAGTGAGCGGACAACCAGGAGAGGAGCGTCGACGGTGGCGGCATGGGGGAGCAACGATGGCGACACGGGGGCAACGACCGCTGGGGCAACGACGGCAGGGAGTGCACCAGCAATCGCCAGACCTAGCAGGTTCGCAATAAAATAGAGATAATGGGGAAAAGTTCTGTTTTGCGGGGCGCTATTAACTGCACAATAGGCGTCGGTTAGTCAAAATTCCGACACATAAAACTAAAGGTGTTGGTTCTACAAACACACTGACACCTATTCCCAATCATAGTCGTCGGTGTTTACTAGAAAAAAAACCAACGTCTATCTACATATGTCGATTAAAAAAAATATTCTCGATTTATTACCATAGTCGTCGGTTTCTTTCTAAAACCGACACTCAAAGAGTGTGAAAAATTTCTCAGGAACAATGCGGGAAAACCCATAAGTGTCGATTATTGTAGTAACACTGATGACCAAAATGTGCCCAATTTTTGACTCATGAATAAACTTTCGTCGTCGATTTAGTAGTTAATAACCGACACTATATGTTAAATTTTGGAGGTAATTTTTTTCAGAGGAAATTTTGGATTTGGCAGTTAATTTTAGGCGTCAGTTTATTATTAGGGAACTGACACTGAATAAAAGTGATACCCGTGTCTTGTCACCCTTCACATATAGATGTCAGTTTTTTAATTAAACTGACGCTGTAGGTTTTAGGTGTCGGTGTATTTATATAACCGACACCTTTAAAAGTGACGTTATAAGCCATTTCTATAGTAGTGTTCTATAAGAAGAGACAACATGAATAGTGATTGTATCATCACCAACCATGGAGGAAAATTGTAGCAAATCAAGATAACATGCCATGTACTCCAGCTACTACCCGTTGTCATATTAAAAAGGCTGAAACCATCACTAGCAAGGGCGAATCTTATATTGTGAGGATCATCACTAAATGTTGGATGTTTTCTATCAAAGTCCTGCCAAGCTATTGAATCTCTAGGATGACTCACCTCATTACTTGTACTATGGGGAAAAGTGTGGTGCCCAACCATAAGTGAAGCTAATTTTTTTGACATAAAAAACCGCTTCAGTGATGGTTGATCGCTTGATAGAATTATGGATTGGCCCTTGAGATCCACTATCATTTTGTGTGCAACAAGCCATCAACCTTCCCTTTTCTTGAGCTACATCAACATCATAATAAGTGATGTTCAAAGAGTAAAGATACACAAAGTAATTTGCTTATGTAAATGTATTTTTCTTATACCACTTTGATCGTCCATTTCATTAGAAATTGAATTCCTCATGTTTCCTTCCCTAGGGTTGATAGAATTGTGGATTGGCCCTTGAGATGCACTACCATTTTGTGTGTAAGAAGCCGACAACCTTCCCTTTTCTTGAGCTACATCAACATCATAAAGAGTTGATGTTCAAAGAAAAAAAATAAACAAAGTAATTTGTTTATGTAAATGTATTTTTCATGTACCCCTTTGATTGTCCATTTCTTTAGAAAATGAATTCCTCATGTTGTTTTCCCTAGGGTTGATAGAATTGTGGATTGGCCCTTGAGATGCACAACCATTTTGTGTGCAAGAAGTCAGCAACCTTCCCTTTTCTTGAGCTACATCAACATCATAAAAAATTGATGTTCAAAGAGTAAAAATACATTAAAAATGTATCAATGTAAATGTATTTTCTTGTACCCCTTTCATCAGCCATTGCATTAGAAAATGGACTTCGTATGTTACTTTCTCTAGTGTCGAAAGAATTGTGAATTGGTCCTTGAGATGCACTGCCATTTTGTGTGCAAGAAGTTGACAACGTTTTCTTTTCTTGAGCTACATTAATATAATAAAAAAGTGATGTTTAAAGAGTAAATATACAAAAAACAATGTATCTTGGTAATTGTATTTATGTTGTACCACTTTCATATTTAGACCCATCACCAATTTTCGGGTAAGAAACCAATGATTTGCCTTTTTCATGAACTAGATAAAATCATAACAAAAATATTGTTCATATTAAAAGTAAAAATAAAATATACTAATGTAATGTGTTTCTAGCTTTACCCCTTTGCTCATCCACTACATTTGGTTCTGAACTTATAGGGATAATACTTTCCCTTGCTTTCTTAGAGGTATGGCTTAATCCTTTAGACCCTGTTGCAATTTTGGTGTAAGAACTCAATGGTTTGGTCAATGATTCAGCTGTATTTATCTCATAGATCAATACAATTAGAACAAAAAGGAACAAGAAATAAGTTAACATTTACCAAAATGATCTTGTGGATTAGGAGAACTAATAATTGGTTGTTTTGACCCAAGTCCACATTAAGATAAAACTTCCAACATTTCCTTGTATGAGCTATATTAAAAAAAATTGAAGGTTGATTGAAATATAAAATTAATAAAATCAATGCATTTATTACCTAGGTGTGCATCTTTCATTAACCCTTCACCACATGCTGCAAAAGGAACTGAATTATTGGGGATTTGCCTTTCTCTTACTTTGGAAGAAGAATCTTCCATTCTTTTAGACCCTTTAGAAGTATGAATCAACCTTGTGGAATTATTAATCATCTCTTTAAACCCTGTAGAATTATGAATCATCTCAATAGAAGCATTTAACTTAGATCATTTCACTTTTAAATATGAAATATTTATAATATGAATAAAATACGTTTAGCACCCATGCCAGTCTGACTATATGAATCCAACACTTTTTGGAATTCCTTTTCTTGGAGATTAGAAGGGTTATCTTTGACTATTTTTGTCTTTCGAGCCGTACCTAAGAAAACCAGAATAGAACGTCGTATAGATTATCTCAAAAAAGTAAGAAATAAGAAAATCTTACGTGCTATAGAAGACAACAATTGTTTTTCTGATCCAGATGATTCATCATCAGATGAAGACAAATTATGAGCCGTTGGAGAATTCTTGTTTTCAATTATTTTGTTTTTAGCTTGTACCACTTCTTCTAAAGACTTCATCTTCTTCTTGGGTGGCATATTTGCAGTCAAATATGTTAAAATTTAATATAAAAAACTTGTATCGTACAATTCATAATATAATTTGTATGAAATATTCTATCAAAATGAAACATAGATAAGAATTTCTCAACAAATAAAATACCTCTGGTGTACTCTTTAATATCTTGATGGATATTATAAAGTTGTACATAAATCCATATCATTGACTAAATCTGAATGAACCCAATTCTTATCATAGTCAGCTTAAGACACTTCATCTGTCTCATTTATTTCAGACATTACATCCTCCACTTCATTATGTTTGCTAACTATGGCACTCAATGGAATATCAAAAGTATCCCTTGGTGTCCAGTGACAAACAATGCTCCGGTTTTTATCTTCTACGTCAGCAGAGTAAAAAAGTTGGGTGGCTTGGTCAGGATATATGAATGGTTAATCATCAAAACTTGTCCTTGATGTATCAACCAAGGTAAAACCAAATTCATCAACATATGAACCTACTCCCTCCTCCATATCATACCATCTACATTTGAAAAGACAAATTGGAGGTATATTGTCATATTGAAGCTCTAATATGTCTACTAACACTCCATAATACATGTTGTCATCGGGGCCTTTAGTTTGAATACCACAATTTTGGGTGACACGAATACTATCTACTGCTTCAATTTCAAATTTGTAGCCATTCACAAAATACCCTTTATAGGAACACACTCCTAATATAGGGCCCCTTGCAAGAATTCTCACAACATTTGGAACATCAATGTCTTGTGGGAGAGAATGTACCTGATAAAATGAATCTATACATTATTGACATTACAAAATTGTGAGTTTGGTTTTAACTCTATATTCTAAAGATCAAACTTACATAATTTGAGAACCACAAAACAAAATGATTGTGTTGTTCACCTTGTATTTCTGCTTCATTCCAGTATGGATTTTGGTGTCTTATCTCATCAGCATGCATCCTTACAAAGTTTATTCACAACAAAAAATGTAAATATATATAATATTTTAAAGGGAAATTCATCATCACAAAAAAGTACAAGTTTGTTACTTACAACAAGTATGGTTCAATCTCAGAAGTGTTAAACAAAATGAATCGATGAGCTTGATTGAGTTCTTCATATGAGGGCGTCAGAAATAAACTAGCACCAATAGGTCCCTCGTGGTATCTTAGAGGTCTAGTTAAGCAAGAATCCACATTTTCCATATAAAGTTGGCAAAAATTAGTTGCCTCTTTCAAAAGATATCCCTCTGCAATAGACCCTTCGGGCCTACTTCTATTGCATACAAATTGTTTCAAAGAGTAAAGGAATCTCTCAACTGGATACATCCATCTATACTCCTCACCACCCGCAACTCTAGCCTCATATGGTAAATGTATAGTTAGATGGACCATAATGTCAAAGACTGCGAGTGGAAAAATTCGCTCAAGCTTGCAAAGAAGAATTGGCATTGATGCTTCAAGTTTTTCCATCTGTGATACACTAATTCTTTTTGCACACAAAGACTTGAAAAAATTACAAAATTCAATCAACACTTTGGCAACTGGTCTTGGAAGAGTACTCCTTAGAGCCAGAGGTAAAAGTTGTTGGATCAAAGTGTGGTGGTCATGACTTTTGAACCCAACATTCTTTTTTTCTTCAACTTGGAGTTTATTTGATATATTTGAAGAAAATCCTTCTGGTAGTTTCATGTCTTTGAGAATTGATAAGAAGACCTCCTTTTCTTTTGCATTCATATTATAAGACGAATGAGGCATAACAAATTGATCATTGTGTTTTCTTTTTTTAGGCCAAAGTTGTTTCCTCATATTCAACTTTTGCATGTCAAGGCATGCATTAACATTCTCTTTACTATGACCATCTTTATGCAACAACCAATTGAGAATGTTTTCAGATATATTTTTCTCTATGTGCATTACATCTAAATTGTGTCGAATCAATAGTGTAGACCAATAAGGAAGCTCAAAAAATAAACTCTTTCATTTCCATCCCACTGGCATTTCAACACTTCTTTGTTCACTACATTCATCATTTATCTCGGTAAAATTAATACTCTCATGGTTTTCCCACAGTTTCAGTATTTCCAACCCCGTAAGATGTTGTGGTGCGCTAGCATGTTCCTCCATCCCATTGAAAATTTTCTTATCTAGATGCCATGGATGGTTTGAATCTAGAAATCGTCGATGCCTCATATAGACACATTGAGACTATGTTGAAGATAAATAGATCCATGATCAACACCACAATACGAGCATGCCTTATAGCCTTTGGTGCTCCAACCAGATAGCATGCCATAAGCAGGGAAGTCATTTATTGTCCATAGAAGTGCTTCCCTCATGTTAAAAAATTCTTTTTTGTTTGCATCATATGTCATTGTTCCATCTAACCACAAGCTCTTTAGTTCATCAATTAGAGGTTGCAAATATGTATCAATTTTGTTACCAGGAGATTTTGGACCTTCTATAAGAAGAGATAACATGAATAGTGATTGTTTCATCACCAACCATGGAGGAAAATTGTAGCAAATCAAGCTAATAGGCCATGTACTCCAACTACTACCCGTTGTCATATTAAAAGGGTTGAAACCATCACTAGCAAGGGCAAATCTTATATTATGAGGATCAACACTAAATGTTGGATGTTTTCTGTCAAAGTCATGCCAAGCTATTGAATCTCTAGGATGACTCACCTCATTAATTATGCTATGGGGAAAAGTGTGGTGCCCAACCATAAGTGGAGCTAATTTGTTTGACATAAAAAACTGCTTCAGTCTTGGTGCCAAAGGAAAATAGCGAAGCACTTTTGCTGGGATCTTCTGCAGTCTCCATACCCTATTCTTCTTTTTCAACCTTTTCCATCTAGAAGATCCATAAGTGGGACAAAAGTTTCAAAGTTCATACTTGTCCTAGAATAGAATACAATCATTTCGACAAGCATGGATTTTTTGATAGTATAATCCCAAAATCAACATTATCTTTTTGCATTCATACCAATTATTTGGCAAAGAATTATCCTCAGGCAAAAATTCATTCAACATCAAGAATAGAGTTGACAATGCACTATTAGTCACATTGAATTTGCATTTGTACTCAAACACCTGAATAATGCAAGACAATTTAGAAAATTTTGAACAACCATGATATAATGGTTGGCTAGCATCATCTATAACTTTCTGAAATTGTCTTGCATCTTCATCGTGGTCATCTGCAGAATTGTTCATTGAATGGTTTGACTCTACATTGTCATTATGCCCCATTGCATCCAATATAAGTTCATTCATATCATCTATACATTCAGTTGTTTTATTTACTCCATCCATTTCTGAACTTCTAGGTGCCTCGCCATGGCGTGTCCAAGTTGTATAATCCTCCATAAATCCATTTATGATAATATGACTCTTCACATTGTACATGTCTCCATAACATCTATTCTCACACTTATTACAAGGACATATAACTTCTTTTGTGGATTCCTTTTTAAATGCAAAACCCAAAAAAGCATCCACACCATTCATAAAGCATTGATCATGACATCTATCAAAACAAGTCTTTCCATGAGAAATCCAACTTTTATCATTTATGAAATTCATTTCTTCCATTATTATTACCTCCTGGAAAAAAATATTGTTAGTTTTAATCTAAATATTTTTACTTTTTACAATAGTAAAAGTATTATTCAAAATCATTTTTTGCAAAACTGTTTTTATTGGTATATTAATGCAATGCTAATTTCATATTTGTTAGCTAAGACATCTCATATAGTAAACAATTATGTAATATTTTGTATGATTTAGACCAAATCACATCCAGTATCTAGATTTCCATCCATCTATCTAGCTTATTTTCTCTTGAATCCATGTTGATCACAATAATAAGATCTCTATTGTTCTTGTATTTTTAATTTCATGTATAGGTTGGTAACTTTTATCTCTTTCTAAAATTTGTAGCATCACTTGTTTTTTATTTAGCAAACAGAAGCTACTCTACTTTTCAGATGTATTTTAGATAGCTTATCAACTAACAAATTATTTTCTATACATCTATATTGCATACAATGTGTCTTAGAATATCTTTTTTAATTTTTATCAATCTGAGTGCATGTCTTAGGTGTCTCATTGCGTCCTCCTCTATCATCTTCGTCGCCTTCTGGAAATCAGATTCAATGATGACTCATGGCCAATCATGTTGGTGGACTTGTTCTATTCCAAATTGTATTCCTATGAGCTCAGCTTCAGTGGCATTGTTAGTATGAATTTGCTTCCCCCATCCCCCCAACCATGCTCTAGTGTCGCTTCTAGCCACTACTGCAATTGCTGCTCCATTCTTGTTTAAAGTTGCATCCACGTTAAGCTTTACAGAACCTTGTTTCGATGGATTCCATCCTCCCCTTCTATCCACCCTACCTCCTTCATAAGCCTCCCATGCCTTCCTGTTTAGAGTAATGTTGTGCCAAGCACTTGCAGCAAGCTGGTATGAATTTAATTTAACCTCCTCGAATACCTCCATATTTCTATATCTCCAGAACTCATGGCAGGTTATACAAAAATCTTAGTCAGTAATGATCTTCTTTTGTATGGCCCCCTTGCTCCACTCCTCGAAGTTATTGGCTTCAAAGAATTTCTGATGTTCAGTCGGGTTTATGATTGCAATCCAAGCCTCCTTCACCACATTGCAGTCCCGAAGAGCATGCAACATAGATTCTGATGCATTTTTGCACCTACTACAGGTGTCATCCGGTGTCATCTTTATGTACTTTCTTTTCTCGTTTGTAAGGATGGCATTATGCCTGACTAACCATACAAAGTGTTTTATATGAGCAGCTACTTTTAATTTCCATATCTTGTCCCAACTCCCTAGCATTGGTACTTCCCTGTCAGCCCAAATAAGATTGTAGGCTGCATTAGATGTGAAATTACCGTCAGATGAGTGATTCCATATGTGTAGATCTGCATTGTCTCCTCTAATAGGGATTTGGGTTCTTAGAATATTCTTCACAATTGTATTATCAAACCACTCCCTGAGAAAGCTGACGTCCCATTCATAGGAATCCAACACCAACGAGTTGACTTGCAGATTGTCAAGCTCATTCGATATCAGCTTTTTGGTTGCATTCCTTAGCTGCATATTAGGATGCACCCAAGTATCGTCCCATACATTAATAGATACACCATTTATTGGGGTCATTACAGAGTTACTCATGATGAAATATTTGCTTTCCATCACCGCCTGCCCCAACTTAGACATGGCTATTTTTTTGCTACATCGTATGTTGTAAACTTGTCCATCATCGATCTGCACCAGATTGAGTCTCTTCCTATGTCTAAGTCCCACATATGTCTTGCCAATAGAGCCAGGTTCCATTCTCTCATGGATTTGATGCCTAGACCCCCTTTGCTTTTTTCACTCGTAATTTTGCCCCATGATACTAGAGATACATGTCTTTCCTTGTAGCATCTGTCCCATATAAACTTCCTGATGGTACTATCTATTCTGTCACATAGGCTAACTGGGAATGGTACAATTTGCATCGTGTATGTCGGGATGGTAGCAAGAGTGGATTTAGCAAGGCAAATATGGCCTGCAAAGGAAAGACTTTTCACCGACCATGCGTTAATTCTGTAATGACCCTGAGTTTTTGTGTTGGGACCAGTGTACCCTGGACAAACTTTTGAATTTTTGGATCCTCTTTTGAGAAATTCCATGGTAGATGCGACCTTGGAGAACTCTACCTTTTGTTACCATAACTTTGACATAAGGAGTGTGGAAAGATCTGATTAGATCTGAATATTCTTACTTTGTATATGAGTTTATTGTTGGCTTCCTAGACACTAGCTTGTAGTTTGTATGGTACACCTCAAATTACCTAGGGCACAATAGTATATATAACTCAATCATGTAGTATATAAATTTAAGTTCAATAGACAAATCACATGGAAGACATGTTTATTTTCTTTTACTTCTTGCAAAAACTATGTTTGATTCATGTTACTAATAGGTATCCATATGTCTTAGTATATACATGGTATAACCTTTTTTACTTACTGAATGCATTTATGTAATAGAATTATTACATGTTCAATAAATCTAATGAAGTGAAGAAATACTTGATGCATAAAATTTTCTTAGAGATATTAACCTGAATAATAATATGCATTTAAATAATATATTCATAATATACATGTAAGTAATAAGTTTTCTAGATTATGTTGGGTTGGGGGCCTCACCCTTGAGGTTTTTCACATCTTTTAGGTATTATGTAGCAGCAGAAAGGGTGTGTGGATCAAGATGTAAAAAGAAATAACATACCTAAGTCTATAATGTCCATGTACTCTCCCTTTTCTTGAGAAATAGATGGGTAGTTGATGAGGTATTGTAGGGATCTGTGGAGGTGATAGACATAGAAAAAAATAATATAAAATAAAATCCACATTCCCATGGACTAATTTCATCAATAATAATATACTAGGAAGAAATTTTTTGAGATATACCTTGTCAAAAAGTAGATCTACCGATGTTAGTCTCATAGATTATAAGATGCACGAATCCTAACTTCAAATTACTATAAAGTCCTAGGCATATGTTACTAGCATGTTATTACCAAAACACGAATGCGAAAGTGTAAAGCTTAGCATACATGAACAAACAACAAGATAAAATCACCAATCATAGTCTCAACTATGACACCCTTTGCCACACAAAGAGAGATTAGTCAAAACAAAACACATAGTTATCACCAATAACAATATTACCAAAAAATAGTGTAAATTAAAACCAATCTCATAGTAGGATCTCAATCTCACTTGCATTTCATTCATTGCCAAAAGAGGCTATATATCAATATTCACTGGCTATCTAGCCACAACCGATTACATATGATCACTTATTCTTGTATACAAATCATGTATGTACTATCTTGACATAAAGCCAAAAACTCCAATAGATGTACAATATTCACAAACACTCCCAATGACCTGAGAATACAAGGACAACACATATGACTCTATTACTATACATTAACTACAAATCCATGATCCAATAGTTACAACTCCTTTCATTGCCACTCTCAACCACATGGTCTCTGTCCGTCCACCTAAAGAGTTATGGAACCTAAGCGGTTAGACCAAACGTCCCAGCAAGAGATATAACTCTGCACCAAAATCTATTATAAGCACAGATAAGATAAACAAAAATTTATACTATTAACATAATAGTAGGTTCAACTAAATCATATAAGTAAGGAAATTATCATTGTTTAAGTACTTCAAGTATCTACAACTGAGTAGTAGAATGTCTTATACCTTAAGAAGGAATATGAAGAGCATGTATAACTATTATAAATAAATAGTATAAGAAGCACATCAAGGGGTCATCCAATGTTATTCATATATGACCCTAATCAATAACACTACATGACTGTGTTGCATCTTTAATTATTATCCCATGAGGATTTGAGGCATACCACTCAAATCCAACTGACCATTGCTAAGTCAAAATAAATACCATACAAGATTAATGGAAGAGTCGTACTCCATGATCATCACCAGTACTACTTGGTCAGCTCGATTCTGTAACTCAATGACATATAGTGATACTACAAAGACAACAACTTATAGTCAAAACTATAGTCATGTAAAGACATCAACACATAGTCAAAGTTATGGTCATGTAAAAAAACTAGCCTGCCTTGGTACAACGCTAGATAATAGTCTCATGCATGGTCGTTCTATAATAAAACATCATACCACTATTTCAACCATTTAAGTATACAAGGAGATATATCCACTTGTACCTTGCATATTCAACAATATGCGCTCCGAGTTTCCCGTAGGAGTTAATCATATCATCATCCAGTTGGATACTAATGATGAATCTATGGTACATGGCAACTACATGATTTTAGTTATGCCAATTGGGTGAATTAAGGCTCAATCATACAAGTGGACATACAAACCCTAATTCAATCTAGCAAGCATAACTATGAAACAAGTTCAGAAGATATAAAATGTATAAGGTGTGAACTAGTCACACTATCTCAGGGCAACACTGTCTCACTACCTTAGAGAAGGCCATCAACATCACCACCTGTTAGCACTGCCATGTAAGACTGATCATCGTTATCACATCATAGGATGATATAACCTCACAGTAGGCATCAAGCTTTCACTAGGTCATAAGACCAGTAAAATCATTCTTGTAACTCATTATTATCTCATCATGCCTTATGAGGCATATAAGCATCACTTGTATTGCATTACATATATACCATAGCAATCATTACTCATGATAACCATCACATCATGCCTCATCAGGCATATAAGCATTACCTATGTCACATCACATATACACCATAGCAATCATTATCTATGATACTCATCTCACCTATAAAATCAACGTTATACAAATATAGAGAGAATACTCATTTTTATCTCATCATTTTAAACACTTTAGGAAATGTAAGTAAATCGCCATTGTCCCCTCAGTTTAGGCTTAGAATTTCATGCTTAACCACATAGGGTTCCATGGCATGATTTATTTACCAATCTCTAATTTCATTACCTTCCACAAGTTTGGAGTGTTGATGCGATGATTTTGAGTCGCATTGATAGACCTGTTTTATATGTGTTTTATGCTTTAATTAGTCATTTCTATGGTTAATATCACATAATTCATCCAATTTGGTCTTTGTTGCTATTTTATGTCAAATTCCCTTTATTTCATCATTTTGAGCATTAATTGTCAAATTATTATTATTTGTGTGAATTGATGTGATCTTGTCTTTGAATTTCAGGACAAATGAGTATTTGATTCTGTCGATACCATCGACGGAAGTCGATACCATCGACGGAAGTCGATACCATCGACATGGTCACAGGTTTCCAGCCGAAAGAAGAAGGAAAAAGTCGATACTATCGACTTTGATGTCGATGGTATCGAGTCACCTTCAGGTTGTTGGCGAAGAAGCAGTCGATAGTATCGACACCAAGTCGATACCATCGACGCACGGAGGCTACAGCGTCACAAAATGACAAAACCGACGCCTAAAGGAAGTCGATACCATCGACCTGAGTCGATGGTATCGAGATGATGTCGGGCGCGACAAAGGAAGGGTTCGCTACTGCAGCGGGTCGATACCATCGACTCACGTCGATGGTATCGACGCCGTCAGATATGCGTTGGATTCAGATTGATCTCAATCGGACGGCTAGAGTTAATTAATGACCTAATTAGGGACTTATACCTAATGACGGCCGCCCAGAGGAGAGAGGAGATCAGATGAGCCATTGCACAAGTACTGAGGAGCAGTGGAGAAAGGAGAACGGAGGCCAGAAGTTCATACCAGTCGATTCGGACACCGCAGAAGATGGATTTCACCACCGAAAGGCGGGAGAGCACGTGTTCTACGCAAAGGATCAATCGGTTCTGCTTCGTTCAGGGGTTTTCTCATTCAATTCACGTTTTTCATATGATTTCCCTTATTTCTACCATTTACTTGTGTGAGATGAACATGCGGGGCTAATCCCCTTCATCTTTAGGACCGGGAGTATCCCGGGAATTCATTGTATGACAGTTTTATAATAGTAATTCATATTTTCTCTCTTAAATCCGTGCCATAGCTTCGTTTTATCCATATATTGTTATGCTTGATCACCATAATAATAACCTAATGCCCTTAATCACTTCGACAGAAGGATTAACGGCTGAAAAGAGACGAAACCTACATTAATCGATAAATCCCTTGAACAAGGTGGTGTAAAATTAATGGTGGATACTGAGAGATCGTTCGTAATGCACTTAGTTTAGGGGATAGGTTACTACGACGGTGGAACCGACCTAAACCTAAGTAGTGAATTGCACCACGACAGTGGGCATTCTGTTTTCAGGCCACTACCCGGATAGAGAGAGGAGATTGAGGCATTATATAAAATCTAATACAATGAAAACCCGCGGTGAAACCGCAATCCTAAAGATACCTTTTTGAATTGATTAAATTAACCTTTAATCGATTGTTTGCTTTGTTTTATTTTTATTTTCTTTTAATTTTGACAACAAACCCCAATTTGTTATTCAGCTTAGCTGATCGCAAATAGTTAGTAGGAGTCTCCAACATTTCTGAGTATCCCTGTGTTCGACTCGGGCCTCACAAGGCATGTACTACTCGACGCGTACACTTGCGTTTTTAGCGCGTAGTAAAATACAAGTCAAGTCTTTGGCGTCGTTGTCGGGGATACGGCGAAATTGTTGGCACTTCGAGTGCTACGAGCGGCCACTCTAGGCTACATTTTTTTTTATTTTTTTTTTATTTTTCATTCAACTTCAAATATTTTCTTTCTAGTGTTCGTTCATTTTTATACTCGTCAAAGCACTGTACTAAACTAAATTTTCTTATTTCAGGTGCTGTATATGGTGCAAACGCGCAGTACTGACTACGCGAATCCCACACCCGAGGTTCCGCTGTCGGGACCTGAGGACGACGATTTTAACAACCAAGAGCACCAAGAAGAGATAGATTCTGAATCTGAACAGGAAGACATGGCCGAGCCACAGACCATATGGGAGAAGATCAAAGCTTCTTCCTCATCAGCTTCAAAGGGGCCTATAAAGAAGCAGGCGATCAACATACCGACATATAAGATCGATCCAGCATTAATTAATTTGGTTAAGTCCAATGCTTTCCACGGTTTGAAAAATGAGGATCCCGTTGCGCACCTGAGTCAATTCGTGGAGAACTGCGATATGGTGAAAATTGACCGATTTCTGTAGACTGCACTTTATTTGAAGCTCTTCCCGAGTTCACTAGCGGGAGTTGCATGAGAATGGCTACACAACCTAGATGACGAATTTGTGGAGTCTTGGGACCATATGGTGGAGGTCTTCTTCGAGAGGTTTTTCCCTCCTGAGAAGACTAACGACATGATCCGGAAGATTCATAATTTCACCCAACAGGCCGGTGAAACATATTCTGAGACATGGGAGCGATTTCAGGTTATGCTGAGGAGGTGTCCGCATCACAGGATGGATAAAGAGACACAAGTGAAAATCTTCTATTTTGCTCTCACGAGCATGATAGAAGTAACCTTGATTCAGCTAGATCCGGATTCTTTCTGAATAATACAGATACCATATGTTGGGAGATATTAAAGAACATGGCTAGGAAACAGTCATGGGGTGACAGAGGTGCTGTGGAGCAGGTCAGAGCTGCTGGCGAATCCAGAGTAGTTAAGGAGCTGAACGATAAGTTAGATCTTCTAGCCAAGAAGCTGCTATCTAAGGAAGATGCATCTGAGGATGAGGAAGCCCAAGTGAAATTCATGCAACAACAGGGCTATAGAAACAATGACTATGCATGGAGGAAGGATAAAAAGTTTTCATGGAAGGATCCAAATAATTTTCTGCAGGATCCGGTTGCCAAGCCACAACCTAGAGCAGAGGATAAGAACACTGAACTACTGAGTCAAATGGTACAGTAGAACCAGGAGATGATGGCCATGTTTGGTAAGCAATTGCAATCTCAAGGTGATATTCTAACCAAGTTTGGACAGACGCTGCAAAGCCATGGAGCACAAATGCGGGCATTAGAAACCACCATGGCACAGATTTCTAGTGAAGTGGCGGCCATCAAGCACGCCAATCAACAGAAACCGGCCGAGAATGTAAACGTGGCCCAAGCACACCATCAGGTCAAGTATATGTCTGTGGTAAGCAACGAGGAGGAATCTCAGGTGCAAGAAGCTAAAGAAGAAAGAAAAATGACTTTTAATACGCATGTGTCACCGGCAATACCGTATCCACGCACTTACTATGGACTGCCGGGCGAAAACCCTTTCTTCAGAAAATCACAACGAGTTATGAATATTGCATCTCCATCTAGGCAGGAAGAACAATTGAAGGTTGTTTGTGCACGTTTGGAAACATCTAATGTGAGAGAGGAACCACAAAAAGCTATTACTGTTGATGATGTCTCGCCAAAGCCCACGTCAGAGGGAGTGATTGAAATAAGCTTAGGGGAGTTGGCCCCGAAAAGCTCATATGTGCCACCTCACAGGCGTGTGAGTGCAGCAGTTGTGTCAAGTCCAAGAAATCCAGGGCCAAAGAAAGAGCATCGTCATTTTAGGAAATTCTTGGAAATATTCCGAAAACTCCACATCAATATTCCATTAGTGGAGATGATCGAGAAGGTTCCCGCCTATGGGAGGTTCATCAAAGAAATCATCAATAAGAAGAGGCGGATAAAAGACGATGATATTTGTCGGATGAATGAGACGGTGAGCTCTATCATTCACGGGAGTTCGCCAAAGAAGAGAAAAGACCCAGGGGGTTTCTACATTCCTTGCTCAATAGGTGGTCAAAATTTTCCTAAAGCGCAATGTGATTCCGGCGCCAGCGTAAATCTCATGCCTCTGGCGACATTTCAAAAACTTGGGTTAAAGGAGATCAAGAAGTCGGCCGCGACAATTGAATTAGCGGATGGGTCTATAGTGAGACCATATGGTGTGTGTGAGGATGTTCTCGTCAAAGTGGATAGATTCATATTCCCGGTGGATTTTGTTGTCATGGATATGCCACCGCTCCAAAGATGTGAAATTCTTCTAGGAAGGTCGTTTCTAGCAATGGCGGATGTCATGACTGTCTTAGGGAGAGGTACTTTGTCCTTGGGAATGGGAGGAGATCGAGTTGAATTCAAATTACCACATGATCCTCTAAGCTCAGTTCCCAAAGTGAAAAGATGATGAGCTTCAAGTCGTCTAGCCTCAGACGTTAAATAAGGGCGCTTGTTGGGAGGCAACCCAACCATCGGTACATTAGGATAGATTATTTATAATCATAGGTTGCTTTATTTTTGTTCAATTTTTAATGTAAAGAAGATACCTTGATCCGTTTGTTCATTGTGCAGGCTGAGGCAGAGTCGATACCATCGACACACTCATCGATGGTATCGACAAGGGTACAGGTTGACGACTACAGATTTCGTTCTGAGTCGATACCATTGACGGCGTCGTCGATGGTATCGACATACCTACAGGTGGTTGAAAAGGAAAAGTCGATAGTATCGACACAGGCGTCGATACCATCGAGATCTCTGGAGAAGTTCAGCCCAATATGTCACAGTCAACTCGATACCATCGACGGCCATGTCGATGGTATCGATATGGTTACAGGTTGAAATGCAAAGTGGCGGTGTCGCAATGAAGAAAAGTCGAAACCATCAACCCGAGTCGATGGTATCGATCATCCATGTCACCGATCTGCGCAAACAAATCGATGGCGATCGCGGCTTCCACGTCATCGATCCAGGTGCAACGTCGATACCATCGACCCATGTCGATGGTATCGACACGTCAGCGATCCGGGTTTCAAGATCCAGCCATCGACGACCGTCGATGATCGCGAGGGAGGCGGATAGCATCGACAGGTGTCGATACCATCGACTCGCGTCGATGGTATCGACGGACCAACAGTGGCGCCGGCCAAGTCTATATAAGGAGATTCATGACGTCATTTAACGTCACACATTCAGAGCTCTCTTCTTCCTTTGCACCGAGCACTCCCCCAAGCCATCCAAGCCCGAAGAACAGTAGCACCGAGCGACGATCTTCACCGAGCAGAGATTCAATTCTCCATCTTCACGGAGCTCTTCTTCTAATCCTTTTCTCGTCGCAACAATGGTGCATCCAACCGGAGCTTCTTCCTCGCGCGCTCATATGATTGACATCCCCGAGTTCGTGCCACCACCGCCATCATCGGTCGCACGTCCTCGACTTGTCCACCCATCCGCGGATGTGAAGAAGGTTTACAAAGAAATCCTGAAGCCCAAGATCGAGCCCACCCGTTATGTGGATCCGGAGATGATCAATGATCTTAGCTTCAAGGCAAATCTGGATTACGTACTGAAGGGGCAGGCCCACCAAACAGGCGTGGACACGATGAGCTTGAGTACCATGAAGACGGCCAACCATTTTTCGGCGAGTGGCCAACGTAGAAAGAGCTGGTGGCGGAATTCATGGTGTCACTGGACGTCTGTGTTGTGCCCAATGAGATATCAACAAGCAACCGCGAGTGGGAAAAAGGCAGGGTGTCTTTTCGGCTGTACAACCACGACTACACCATCACCCTCGAGCAGTTCAATGACATCTTCAACTGGAATCACTCGCGGTATGACTATAGGCGGCCGGATAACCGCACCAACTACGACGCTCTCTTCTCCAAGTTGGTGAAGGTGCCACAAGGGAAGTCAGTTAGCTACCACAACGCCGCGGTAGCCGACTTTGAGCACCCATTTGTCCGGGTCTTGAACCGGATGTTGAGCTCCACCTTGTTTGCTCGGGGTGACCTAGTCCTTAGCAAGTTTCACGAGCCTGACCTTTTCTTTCTTTACAAGATCCTGACGCAACAAGAGTGCAACTGGGGCTCCTTCTTTCTGCAACGAGTTTTGGCGGTGAAGCGGAGTACGAGGAAAGCACCGATTCACTTCGGCGGGCTAATCACCAAGCTGGCTTCATACCTCAGCTTGAATTTCCAGACCCTCACTCCTCTATCTAGTAAGAGCAAGGTGAACTTGCAACATTTACACCGGTCCAATCTCATTCTTCTCCGAGATGGCGTGGCATTCGCCCACTGCCACGTAAATCAAGCATATCAGGAGTGTTCTCTACCCGACCCCGTCTTCAACATCGATGACGCGCTGCATTTCCGGTGGCCAATCATAGCCATCGATTCCGATGAAGAAGAGGGCGACAACAACGGTGGCGATGACGACGAGGCGGCGGAAGAGGAGGAAGAGGCGTTCACACCTCTTCGATCATGAGTGGCACCCCGGAAGCGCCCTAGGATGCATCCGGGTGCATCTTCATCTTCTCCGCATTGGCCTCCACCACCGCCCTCGCAGCCCAGCGATGATGCCTATTCCATGCAAGGCATGTACAATATGCTGCAAGACATCCAACAGACGCAGCATAGCCACACAGCTGCCTATGCCGGTATTCAAGACACCACCAACCGGCTCTTCATCAACCAGCAGGCGATCTTCGAGAATGAGCGCCTTCTTTTTGCAAATCAGGAGAACATCCATGATCAGATGCACAGGATGGAGCAGCAGCAGCAGCCGTTTTACGATCATTACTGGAGCAAAAATTATTTTGGGGGGTATCCACAGCCTCCTCCGATGCCCCAGTATGATCCAACCTTTCAGGGGCAATACCCGTCTTGGGACCCCACGACGCTGCAATACCCACCTCCACCACCACAAGAATGATCTGGTATCACTGTTCCAATCTTTAAGTTTGTTTTTGACTATGAGGCCATAGTCGAATTCAAGCTTAGGGGGGTAGTTGGAACAACTCTATCTTTTATTGTTTTTGGTTTTTTGCATTATTGCTTTTGTTTTCTTGTTATTTGTTTCTTGGAATTTTAGTTTTTGTAGGATCCACGTGCTATCTAGTGTAATTGTGGATGTCTTTGGAAAGTGTGTCATCTTCTTGTTAGTGCATGGGAAATTCAAGGGAAATTTGAAAATTTTTGTGTTTTTGGATAGCTTGTTTTGTTTTGACCTTGGGCACACATCCTACGACAATGATTGGTTATGTCAACTTTAAAACAACATTTCATACCTGTACTCCTAATGATTCATGAAAGTGGACGGAAATGGTTGTTTGAGCCTAAACTGACCAAATGGTAATGAGACTTTAATTGGATGTAAGAGAGAGAACCCTATAAACTACTACACAGGTAAGTAATGAGGGATGCATAATATCTTTCTAAGGTTCAGTCATCTAGTCTTGTGATCGTTCCACTTCATTTTTTTTCTATAATCCACCTAAGAATTGGAAGTAAAGTGCAGTTTTAATTCCTTTTGTGTGCATAGCATTCAGATAGGACTTGCATTGGTATTTTCCATATGTTTGCATTAAAAGAAAAAAAATATAGTGAGTCATGCACATTACCTTTAGGTGCATGCCATGTAGTTGCATTCATGATTTTCATGCATAAAGTACATCATGTATCTCAATTTTTCCCCAATGGTGAATTAAATTGTTCCATACCTTCTAAATAGTGCAAAAATTTCTGAGTATGAAGAAAATAGCCCAATAAAATTATCTTTAAGAAATTATGGATATGTGGGCTGTAAAAAAATCGGAAAATATGCAATAGAAAAAAAAGAGAATTTAGAAGAAAGTGAAATAAGAAGGAGAAAGGAACGTAATATCACTTGCATTTTAGGATAATTGAGTACATGATGTAGCTTGACTAGATATCCATCTTATTTTGAGGCGGATGGTTAGTGCATGCATCATTCCACCCAATTTTAGGCATTAGAGCATTTCTAATGTACACTTGCATCATATAGGACATTTTTGTATTATGCATGTTGAAACTGTACAATACTTCCACTTTCATCCATGAGCTACCCATTTTCATCCACCCATTGCTCGGATTGGTAGGCCACCGTGAATTTCTCCTCACTAATGAATATCAGGAGAACTGCTTCCATGTAGATGGTAGTTAGGGTGAGCAACGTAGTATAGGTGATCACAGGATGCACCAAGTCTGAACCGGCGAATCTTATTATGTTAACTGCCTTATGTGATAGTGTTCATTGGTTTGGAGGTCAATTTATTTTATTGATGATTACTGTCGCCTTTAGGGTAATTACCGTTCTGTGGTTAGAGAAGGCCGGTTTGTGAATGTTCAGTGGGAGTCATATGGGATGTTGGGTTGGTGTGTTGTTTTTCAGTTGACATTTGCAATTCTATTGTAAGGATTAGTTGCTCGAGGGCGAGCAATGTTCAAGCTTAGGGGGGTTTGATGCGATGATTTTGAGTCGCATTTATAGACCTGTTTTATATGTGTTTTATGCTTTAATTAGTCATTTCTATGGTTAAGATCGCATAATTCATCCAATTTGGTCTTTGTTGCTATTTTATGTCAAATTCCCTTTATTTCATCATTTTGAGCATTAATTGTCAAATTATTATTATTTGTGTGAATTGATGTGATCTTGTCTTTGAATTTCAGGACAAACGAGTATTTGCTTCCGTCGATACCATCGACATGGTCACAGGTTGCCAGCCGAAAGAAGCAGGAAAACGTCGATACTATCGACTTTGATTTCGATGGTATCGAGTCACCTTCAGGTTGTTGGCGAAGAAGTAGTCGATAGTATCGACACCAAGTCGATACCATCGACACACGGAGGCTACAGCGTCGCAAAACGACAAAACCGACGCCTAAAGGAAGTCGATGGTATCGAGATGATGTCGGGCGCGACAAAGGAAGGGTTCGCTACTGCAGCGGGTCGATACCATCGACTCGCGTCGATGGTATCGACGCCGTCAGATATGCGTTGGATTCACATTGATCTCAATCGGACGGCTAGAGTTAATTAATGACCGAATTAGGGACTTATACCTAAAGACGGCCGCCCAGAGGAGAGAGGAGATCGGATGAGCCATTGCACAAGTACCGAGGAGCAGTGGAGAAAGGAGAACGAAGGCCAGAAGTTCATACCAGTTGATCCGGACGCCGCAGAAGACGGATTTCACCACCGAAAGGCGGGAGAGCACGTGTTCTACGCAACAGATCAATCAGTTCTTCTTCGTTCAGGGGTTTTCTCATTCAATTCACGTTTTTCATATGATTTCCCCTATTTCTACCATGTACTTGTGTGAGATGAACATGCGGGGCTAATCCCCTTCATCTTTAGGACCGAGAGTAGCCCGGGAATTCATTGTATGACAGTTTTATAATAGTAATTCATATTTTCTCTCTTAAATCTGTGGCATAGCTTCGTTTTCTCCATATATTGTTATGCTTGATCACCATAATAATAACCTAATGCCCTTAATCACTTTGACAGAAGGATTAACGGCTGAAAAGAGACGAAACCTACATTAATCGATAAATCCCTTGAACAAGGTGGTGTAAAATTAATGGTGGATATTGAGAGATCATTCGTAATGCACTTAGTTTAGGGGATAGGTTACTACGACGGTGGAACCGACCTAAACCTATGTAGTGAATTGCACCACGACAGTGGGAAATTCTGTTTTCAGGCCACTACCCGGATAGAGAGAGGAGATTGAGGCATTATATAAAATCTAATACAATGAAAACCCACGGTGAAACCGCAATCCTAAAGATACCTTTTTGAATTGATTAAATTAACCTTTAATCGATTGTTTGCTTTGTTTTATTTTTATTTTCTTTTAATTTTGACAACAAACCCCAATTTGTTATTTGGCTTAGCTGATCGCAAATAGTTAGTAGGAGTCTCCAACATTTCTGAGTATCCCTGTGTTCGACTCGGGCCTCACAAGGCCTGTACTACTCGACGCGTACACTTGCGTTTTTAGCGTGTAGTAAAATACACGTCAAGTGTATTAAGGTTAAACACTATAGATTATAGCTAAGTGTGCACATTCAAATATTTATGATTCAAGTGCACCTCATTAAGGGTTATGTCCATCATCTAGTATTGTTTAATCATCTTGATAGCATTCACAATCTATGACACTCAACTAACCTGCAAGTTAGAACAATACATGTAGGAGAGAGAGAAAGTACAATCACCTACTATTCATCCATGTACATTCAACGAGTATAACATACCCTAGGATTAGGGTTAGGGTTCACTCACATAGCCGATTATGGTTTTGCCTCATGTCTATATCACCAAACCCTAATTACACCATCTCCCACTTTCTTGGAACTGATTTAGGTTTTGACATCATAAGTTAGACTTGATTTGATCATTATGTTATCAACAATGAGTATCACCTTCATATACATATGTATGTGTACCACCTCATCATGTCATGCATGCGTTACGACCAAGAAACGTAGTGAGTCTCAACCACCTTCAATGTAGATGTCACGACCGCAACAACTAAGTGTCTCAACCACCATTCAACATGGTCCCTCGACCACGATAACCCAAGGGTCTTGACCATCATCCCACATGTTATTTCAATCATAACATGGATAGATGTCTTGACCATAATAGATCTAGTTGTCTCAACCCCAACCAACCAGATGTCTTGACCTCCATCAAACTAGATTATGACAAAGACACAACATCTACATGGCATCACAACTTACACCAAAATAAGGTGTTTCAATCAAAAGCAAAACATGGTGTTGTGACCGCGACACCCACTTGTCTTGACCAAACCACAACTAGGTTACAACTCAAGGTACAAGGTGACAAGTCCCAACCGAGACCAAGAAAACACCATGTCCATTCACCCATGAACAAGGTGTCTCGATCTACCATAAAAAAAGTGTCTCAACCTAAAGCAACGCAACTTCACGACCCAAAACAATGCAACGTCATGAACAAACACATGACAAAATTGCGACCGAGAACATGGCATTATGCCAACCATCTCCACAAGGTGTTTCATTCAACCATCATAGTAGGGCATTACAACCATCATCACAGACCAAGACTAACTCAAGTGTGTCTCGACCCAAAATTATACATGGGTGTCTCCACCTCAACTCCAAGGGTGACATAAGTGTCGACCAAAACCAAAGCTAACAACAACAATACCAAGAGTCACTATATTTAAAACTTAGGAATCAAGATCATTCAAATCCTAAAACAAGTCACCATGAAGATTATCAAACCAAACCACTTAGGAGAGAGAAAGTTGAAATTCAACATATATGAGAAATCATCCATAACTCTATGGACAACATGATGATCGAAACTTAGCACATGGTATTTAAACCAAAGCATATAATGCATAAACGATCATCCCCTAAAAAAAACTTTTGGAATCGAGCACATGGATTTAGGGTTTAGAAAGAGAGAAACCTATATGAAAATGCTACAAAGTCATAAAGATCTAATTTACCATCTGAACTATCATATTAATAAAACCAAATATTGTAATGCTCATAGGATCATCATCTCCACCCTCTCTTAGTCAACAACATTGGTATGTTGACCACCAAGGTCAAATGACCACAAGGGCATATCACCATCCTCAAAATAGGGATGAACAATAACTGAAATAGTTGGTTATCACCAAGAAAAAACTCATCGCAAATAAGGGAATTTGTCATACAAAGATGATCATCAACATGTTTCAGCATAATAGAAATTTTCACAATAGAGCCTTGTTAAGAGAGGTGATTACTCATGTTTAACGCTTATCAAACAATACCAAAGCCCAAGTTACACTAAGGTACCCGAATCTCTATTAACAAAGATAGCAATCATAAATCAAGGCTAGAAAACTATTCATCTTGTATTTATCTCAAAATTGGGTACAAGAGAAACTAGGGTTTAGGATTAAAAGCAAATTTCATAAATATTATCAGCATAGATCAAACCCTAAATCAGATAATACCTTTTTGTATGATAAGATCATATTTCATAGATAGGAACAACAACAAACGAATAAGATCATGGTGCCAAAATAGAAAAAGGGAAAGTTATATAACCCACCTTTTCTAGTTATCCAAGCTCCAAGATCAAAATCTTCAAGAGTGAAGAAAAGAAGTCCCAACTTGATTAGAACTTCAGCCTCAAAATCACCTCCCAAAAGAGGAACACCATGATTAAAGGATAGATCAAGAAATAGGGCAAGAAACCATAGGCCTAACTTTACGAAAAAGAGAGAAAATAGAAGAAAACATCCTCTCACTAGTTAACACCATGGTAGAACCATAGTCTGAGGGCCTTTTTTAAGAGGAGTTTCTCTTAAGAGGACCACCAGGGTAGAACACTAGTCTAATGAAAAGGAATAGGAAGAAGAAGATGGGGTATCATGGGGAAAATCTGATCAAGAAAATAGAACCACTTCCCAAGTGAAGAATCACCAAAAATCACCACCACAATAGTTGATCTAGCACAAAACCTTCCTTAATCAAGGTTGATCGGCCCCATAGCTTTAGGATCAGATCTCCTTTTCTCCCAAAGCTCCAAGGTAGTTCACAAGGGAGAGGAAAGAAGATAGGGGCAAACAGGAGGCTTGCTAATGAAGGAAAGGGGTTATATACCCAAAAGAGGAGGGAAGTAGGGTATATGTGAGGTGTCAACATATTCGAATGCTAATAGAACACTTGTCAATCAATAAGATAGTCATGCAACCACTTTATGCATGAATGAATGAGATGTTGATACAACCAACGTTGGGTCTCAACCTCTTTAGGTCCCCAAATCCATTGGTTTTGGTCGAGACACATGAAGGGGGTTCAAAACAAAAGTACCATATACACCTTGGTCGAGATAGGTCACCAAGACACCCAGGTCGAAACACAAAAGGGCAAAATGTCTCGACCCAACACTCCCAAGACCATCATGGTCAACATAAAATAACCTAGAGGAGGTGTCTCAATCAAGACACTCACAAGACACACTCTTAAGTTCGATACAAGGGCTGCTACACTCAAGCAACACAACAAGGTCGATACAAGGGCTACTACACTCAAGGAACACAACAAGGTTGATACCAAATAAACCCTAAAAATCCTAGCTTCACCACATGATGCCACCTCATCAAACAAGGTCCCATAAGGTGCCCCATAACATCATTCTCTCTCTTATGATGCTAAAGCATTAAGTGCACACTTAACATGTGACTAATTGCAAGATAACCCCTAAACTTCAATAAATTGCATCTTAGTCCAAAATAAGCAAACATATCTCAAACAATATCCAAATAGGACCAAACTAGAAACATAAGCTTGTCATATGTTAAAAAAGAATATCAAAAGATTTGAGCAAGGTTATACGCATCTCATTATACAAAGTAAGAACAAATTAGCATTTAGCTAGTTTAGGGGCCCTACATTAGCATTCAACAAGATATATTAAGCAATATTGTTTTATTACAAGATATAGTTACATGTACAAAAATGTACTCATGTATACTAGGGATATTACAATAAATAAAACTGACATAGCTCACCAAGCCCATCAACCTCTAGCCATCTCTAAACCTTTAAAATATGTGAAACATGATGGATCTGCACACGAGGTGTTGATGATAGGGCTAAAAGATATGTATACATAAGATTTGCATAATTTGAAAAGAGTTGCAGATGTAACGAACAAGAATAAATAAGTTAGAAAAGAAAGAGCATGTATTTTATATCATTTCACTATAATTATACCAGAAAAATCATATATCAATAGACCTTGACTAACTTCCCATCAGAAGAGTTCATAAGGGTTCTCAAGATTAGCTAACCCTTTTATCAACATGGTCGACCCTCTCTTGAAAACCTGAGTAGGACACCCAACCATGTGTCCTTATCCCGAGAATACAAGCAAGTGTACAAGGTTTTTATAATGGAGTTTCTATATTATGTTTGCACATTATAAAACAATGACAAAACAAACATTGAGTACAATACTAGAATACTTCATGTATTTGAGCAAGTAAACAAGAATACTTATGTATCACATTTCAAGCAAGAAAGCCATAGTCATATAAAAATTAAAGCCCGTACCTGATTCAGAGATTTCATGTGAGACCCCTAATCTTGCTTAAATGGTTGAACATGCTTAATTACCATACTTTATTGCTTATAACCATAATATAACCTCATGATATGTTTTGGCATCATGTGTCAAGCTACGTTTCAAATTGGGTCCAATTTGGACATTGTTTGTGCAAGTTATGCAATTTTATGCACATTTTGAACTTTTATGAAATTTACCCAATTGAGAGGTTTTATTTGTAATTTTTAAATTTCATTATGGTCGTTGAATGTTCACTTATCATTCTAGGGCTTTTTTCCATGGGCTGCCTAGTTGAACCTTTGTTTGGAGGTGTTTTCTTCAAGGGTATTTTAGGGTTTACCCCTTTCTTAATGAGCTACCTTTAGGAGCTATCAACCAAGGGTTTATTTGTTTGGCTTGGAAAACAAAAAAACGGTGGAAAATAAGGTCTCCATGAATGGCGGTGTAAATGCCCGACCCCACTGTCCATGACTCTAGTAGAGTTTTAGGAATGACGACTGACCCCACAAACCACCACTAGCCTTAATTGCGCACTTTGTCCACACTGACGCGCAAGCCAGGATCAACTTCCCGACTGGTCACCCATCCTAGTACTACTCCAAGCCAAGCACACTTAACTATGGAGTTCTTTAGTGATGGGATCTTGGAAAAGGAGGTGCACCTTGGTGATATGGGTAGTCCAATCATTCCTTTTAAGATCATGTTATCCGAGGCCTCAAATCTTGGGATGTTACAATCTCCCCCACTTAGACTCTTGACGTCCTCGTCAAGGCTCAACTATAAGGCCTCATAATCTCTTCCCCATTTCAGTGTAGACCCACAATGGCCCATGGACACCCAACTCCCGATTATGGAATACCAGCGCAAGGGTGCTACGTCAACCATGGACAGCCCTTTCCTACATGTCTGGACCGCACGACTCAAGACTGACTTGCCATGTCCATGTGGGCCCCACCTACTGGAGGGGAATTGGCTCCGATACCATTTGTAAATGACTGACCCCACTGTCCATGGCTCTAGTAGAGTTTTAGGAATGACGAATGACCCCACAAACCACAACTAGCCTTAACTGTGCACTTTGTCCACACTGACGCACAAGCTAGGATCAACTTCCCAACTGGTCACCCATCCTAGTACTACTCCAAGCCAAGCACGCTTAACTATAGAGTTCTTTAGTGATGGGCTCTCGGAAAAGGAGGTGCACCTTGGTGATATGGGTAGTCCAATCATTCCTTTTAAGATCATGTTATCTAAGGCCTCAAATCTTGGGATGTTACAGGTGGTGCATATGGTTATGTGGCTACTTGTATATCCTTAATAGTTTAAGGCCATGGACATATGGAGAGCTACTAGGACACCACAAGTTTTTCTTTTTCTTTATCCTAAAGTTTTATATACCTATCCTTAAACACCCAAATCAAAGCTTTGGTCCCTTATGTGTTCTTATCTCTCCATAACTCGTACTTCCCCTTCTTATAGGCAGAGGATCTTCCCAAGCAAGAAGAAGGTGTGCATCTACTTGGTGGAAGCACCTAGGGTTTTGTTTTGCTTCTTTTAGGGTTTCTAAAGCTCCTTCTTGGTGATGTTGATCTAAACAAGTAAGTATCCTCTTATTTTCTCCTTTTCTTTCTCTATTCTTCTTCTTCCTTCCTTTCTCTAGGCTAGAACCTTGTTGTTCAATGGTAGAAGTTTCTCTAGAAATCAAGAATCTACATTTCTTGCTTCTTCTTCTAGGGTTTTACTTCTTTGTGGAGAAAAGTGCTTACTTGGCTGAGTTCAGATCTGACACTTGGGTTTTCTTGCTTTCTTTGCTCGAATTCTTGATGCAATAAGTCTTTTCTTCTCTTTAGAGGATAGTTTTATAACTTTCTTCACTTATATTTCTTACTTACTAAAAGCTTGTTAGTTCATGTTTATGCTTAAAAGTGATGATCTAAGCATAAAGAAACCATGCTTGTTTAGGGTTTCGAATTTTTATGGTGTTCCCTGTTGTGTTCCAGTTCTGAATGAACTTGTAAATAGGTGTACATCCTTTTTAAGGTATAAGATGATCTAGGACAGGTTGGTAACACAATCCATGGTGCTAAGCACCTAACAATCGATGGTCCAAGTTAGGGTTTTCAAGTTTTTTCCTTCACTACCACATGACCCAATGGAGATATCATGAAAAAAAGGATGTTGTTTCTATCTTCAAAACTGATGGTGGTGACCAAGGGTGTAAACTGATGGTCACCCCTTAGGTTAGGTTTTGGCTCAATTAGAAGCTTAGTGGTCAACCACTAAGTATCCTAATGACGGTATCAATCAATGATGACATTAGCTTAACACCTGATGATGTGAAATGAATACATTGTTGTTCTAAGAACTGATGGTGACTTTATGATCACAACCAATGGTGGATTAGGTCATCACCACCAATGGTGAGTTAAATATGTAATGGTAGCATAAATTAAACCCTAAACTAATGGTTTCTTGGTTGAATTTATCTAATGGTTAGACCTATACTCCAATTAATGGTTTTGAGATATGAACATGATCCAATGGTTAGGATCTAACACTTCTAAATCTAATGGTTTTGATGAATGGACTTGATCCAATGGTTTAGATTAGATGCATCAACATCAAATGGTTTGGATTGAAACCTATAGTATTGCATGTGATATCTAATAATCTGAATTGGATGGTTTCCTTTATGTGATTAATTTAAGGAGCTTGATGGTTGAGATGATGGCTTGTGTAAAATGCACAACCAATTATGGGTTTTAACACCACAACTTACGGTGCCACTTCATGTTATTAATTAAGGGATGCCTATAGTTGATGGTAACTCATTCTAGGTAATGACTCAATGAATTCATTGGTGGCTTATTCAAGGTGTTTACTTATGTAAGTAACCAATGGTCTTACCTTTTCAACATCTAATGGTTCTGCGTGATGTGTAGTATGGTGCTATGGGTTGAATTATGTTGGAACTAATGGAGTTTGTCCCTTAATAAGGTAGTCTTACCTTTTCCCTCATATTAATATAATGAATAATGAACAAATTGTGTTGATATGTAACCTTAATGGGTTATAGTTTGTTACACTTAATCCTAATGAACTCAGGTGATAGTGATTAACTATGATCAACCTTCCTTAGTGGAATATTAGAGCAATGGAGTACTAGCTTATTATTGTGGAACACTAATGTACTATAATCTAAGGGTAACATCCTGAGTTATGCATGGATTCATACTTGAGAATGGTATCGAATGTGATGAAGATGATTTGTCTTAGGCATCCAATATTATATACTGGGCTGCTATGGGTGATGGTTTGTGAATGAATGTTGAACTATAACTTCAATGTAAACTAACTTGCTAAACCAAACCCTAATGCAAGTAGAAAATGGTGGCTAATCATGTTATCCTTTCTTGAATGATTAATATAATGAAGGAATGTCATTCCTAATGATTGATTGAAACTCTAATGTGTTAACTGGTTGTCATCTTAGCTTTATGATCTATGATTTCTTATGTTAAACTTGTACACTATAAGTGTGATGATGACCAATCATACTTGGCTTCCTTATATGTTGAGATAATAAAGGAGTGATCTTAACTACTAAGAGAATCCTTCAATGTTATCATGTGAACATCTTTTAGTTCTTTAATGTAAATTATGTTGAGCCTGTGTATCACATGTGTGGTGTTATTTGTCGAGCCTTGTAATAAGGTATAGAAAAATAATGATGAACTTGTAGGAAATAATATGATGGTCTTAATGACCTTTGGGCATGGTTGATCCCTGAATGAGGTATAATCCTCTTATGTTGACAAGGGTTGATACCCTGTGATGTTGTGAAGGATTTATATCCCATGATAGTGCGATAACAAGTGTAGATTCATGAATGATAATGAATAGTACAAGGTGATGATGATGTGATGACAATTATAGTATCTTGATTGGTAGGTGAATAGCACCTTGTGATGTTGAGAAGAGAAATGATGTCTCATATGTTTTATATCTTCTAAAGTTGTTAAATAATAGTGTTTGCTAGAGATGAATTAGGTTTTGTATGTCCATTTGTTTGATGCAACCTTAATTCACCCAATTGGAGATAATTAATCAAGTGAAACCTTAATCATGTAGTGCCTTGTGCCATAGATCCATTCCAGTGTTAGAACTTGTTGAGTGGTGTCTCGAGTAACTCCTATAGGAAACTTGGAGCACATAATGTTGAGTATGCGGGGACAACTTTGTACCCTAATATCAAGAAATTGAGGATGGTTTTGGTCATGCCTCAGATATTGTGATATTATGATGTGTGAAAGGTAGAAATATAACTACATGATGCCTCTTATAGAATAGTGAGGTGTTCTCTAGCAGTGTTAACTGTACCAAGGTGGGCTAGTTGTTTTCAGTTGACTATATGTCACTGTTGGCAGTTGATTGATATGTCTTTGTGTTTCTCTTGTACTAACCGGGAGTTGTTAGTGAGATCATGGAGTCTGGCTCTTCCATAGATCTTTTATGGCATTGATTTTGACTTCACAGTGGTCAGTTGGATTTGCATGGTACGACTCAAATCCTCAGGGAAATAATAAAACATGTTATACAGTCTTGTAGCATATCTATTTAGGTTTATACACAACGCCTCACATTGGATGATAACCCTTGTTTTCTTTCCTTACACAGAGATGATGTATAGTACAACAATTGATCATAGATATTCTTATGTTGTAGTTATGCTCATGTTGTAAACATGCTTATGTTGTTAGATATACTAACATTGATATTTAAGATGATGCTGGTAGCCATGTTTAATATTGCTAGCCATGTCTTTGAAACTAGAAATGCTTAAATTGATAATCATGCTTATGAAGCTAGTTGTGCTAAATATGTTAGCTCTACTTATCATGTAGATTGGTTCACTTTATTAAACATGCCAATGTTGATAGCCATGTTATGCTACTAGACATATTCATTATGTTAGATTAGAGATACTCATGCTACTAGTTTGCTTTTGTTGTCAGCGTGGTATATACATTGATAATCCTACTTGTTTCTAAGTTTAATTTCTTAATCTGTTTAGCATGCTTAAACTATTAAATCTGCTCAATTGACTATGAAATACTTCAACTGCTCAATCATTTACTATTTAATCTGATGTAATCCATATTTGTTGGAGAGAGTTATATCTCTCGTTGGGACTGGGTCTTACCTTGAGGGTCACCACATCGTTTTAGGTGACTAGTAGTAGCCAAGGTAGACCATGAAAACAAGGAGAATATGAGGTGATGAACCCTTGAGATGGTTGTTTGTTGTCTAGTGTGTCCTATAATCATCCATTTACTCTCAAGTCTGGATGTAAAATTTGTATACAATGTTTTGTTTTAATCATCTTTCGATGCATGTTGATGTTTACATATGTGAAATATGTGGATAGTGTTCTTTTGTAAAGTTTATGTTGTAGTTGAGGCTACATGGCAATTGTAAAGGATATTGAGCATTATGTAAATGTTCTTGAAAAGTTGGGAAATGTTGAAATCGGTTATAATTTACCCTATTTTCTAGATTTGCATTTAATTAATGAGTAATCATGTTTGGTGTTTTGAGTGATCTCGTCTAGTGTAACGAGTTGTCACATTTCATAACCTAGCATCTCCTTGACCATCTATCCATAAGCAACTCCTAATTAAGCACAAGAATGCATACATGTATTATATTCTCATTGTTAACCCTAATTATATCCATTTTAATTTTTTTGCCAAGTTAGGTTTTAAGGATTCTTATTAGTCTTTAACTAATTTAGAGGCCTTTAGGAGGGTGGGGTTCACGTTTCCTATCATTTTGATGTCCCATTCATCTTATATGAACATTATAAGATTTAAGTCATTAATGTAAGTAAGTAGGTCATAAGACTCGTAATAGGGCTAGATAGGACATGATTCATCAAGTCGAGGGAAACATTAAAGATGATTTAGATCAGGAAAGTAAAGATAGATGAAACACATATCAAAATTTGGTGGAGGAACCTTATACTTTTAGCATCATATAACCAACATATACCACATGCATTCTCAAGTCAACATACAAGTCCTATGTCATAAGGTCCCAACATATGGATTAGATGGGACACCACACTGAGGGGATCATTATGATAGAACGTCTCTGATTTGAGAGGGAAGATCATAATAAATAAGATTAAGACCCACATCAAGAAGTAGAGATCAAGAAGCATAAAATGAGGTACTTCTAGAACATAAGGGGTCAATATGGGTAGATTAGGTTCACATACAAAATTATATCTCAATGTCTCTCGACCCTAGATAAAAAGGTCACATTCCACCACAAACTACTAATTTTGGAGATCTATTATAGTTTGATGAATTGGATAGATCAACAACTCACATGGACCAAGGTATAACCCAATTATCACATAATAGGGACACAAGCATGCATTATGAGTCATATAGAACAAGCATAGTCAAAAGGGGAGTAGAAAATTACCCTTGTATCATGGACATGTAATAGTTATTGATTTACATGTTGGTTAAGCATTTGGTGTCAAAAGGAAATAATATTATTATAATAGACATGTCATGCAGGGCCATTTAGAGTCATTGAGGAGAAATAAGAGGTTATTAGGACCCTCTTGTAGATAAAATATGCTAAATGTTACTGATTTGGGGATCAAATCATAGATTGAGCATCAAAGGTCCCAACTTTATCATGAACATGTAACAAGTGAGTTTCATATAACTAATGTATCATCTTTTAGAAAATTGCAATGAACAAAAAGTGGAATATGGGTCTCATGTCCATTGTTTAGGTCTCATTGAGAGGATGAAATTGGTATATTGGATCATTAAATTTGGCCAAGTTATGAGCAAGATATGCATTTAACAAGAAGTACATTGAAACTATAGAGTTTGAAATTTAAGATGCTACATTTAACAAGTTGTTAATTTCATGGTCTCTCCATGTCGTCGAAAGAAGATATATAGGTTAAGACCATCCAGGTCATGCCATCCCAGGTCTCGCAATTTGACCCTGGCGGTTGGCAGACAGTGGGAGCAGCTGGTCGTGATTGGGAATTGCCCATGGTCATTGTTGCTGGCCGCACATGCCCAATCTATGGTTGTTGCTCAACTACATGATCCAGGCTGTTCAAGGAATATCCAAGGGCACTCAGGACCTTCTTGACCCGCACATAGCTAATCTATTTCTGCCTGCCATGAATGATTCTCTAGTTGCTTCTTTCCAGAGGTTGTCATAGGGGAGGCCAAAAAGGCATCAAAGCTCTTCACCACATCGTCGACCGGCTCCCTTGTGTCATCGTGGATGCTTTCACACTGTTAGACAAAGACACCAGATCTGATCGTGGTACAAATATCTCATATTGGTGGAAGTGTCCATGACTGGAGCCAAAGGTGGAGGAAGAAAGAAGAAGCAAAAATAGGAGTGCCCTAGGGTGCGAAAAAGGGGGGAAATGGGTGAGAATGAAAGAGGGAGGAGTGAAATAGATTTTGGGGGATGTTAGTCATGCAAAACAAGGAAGGAAAGGAGAGATTTGTTTGCACCAATGTGGTGGTAGGTGGTGGCCAGAGCAACTTCCCCCGGGTGAGTACAGAGGTGGGAGACACACAACAACCATTGGAAGTGCAAGGTGTTGATCCACAGGACTAGATCAAACGGCCCACGTTTCTTGAGCCAACAAAAGAGGGGAAGGGGAAACACAAGAGAGTAGATAGGTTACATGGAAAGTGTGGAGTGGCTCCACCCTTACTGGGCCTCACACCCAATATTGGGCCCATTAAGTGTCAAAATCAAGTTAAAACCATTAAATCAATAATAATTCGAGCAATTTTTGAGAGGTTGATAACCTCCAATTTTGTGATGTTATATTAGCAATTTCCCTCCATTTCCCATACTCTTTCTCAGATAAATTAGATAGAATCCTTAACTTTCCTCTCTTATTGCAAATATACTATTAGATTAACTTTTCTCCTTTTTACTTATAGAAAAGACACAAAAAAATCACAAAAGCCTCACACGGTCCCAAGACCGCATGAAGCCAACCGGTCCCGAGACCGCATGGAGTCACACGGTCTCAAGACCGCATGAAGCCAACCGGTCCTGAGACCGCATGGAGTCACACGGTCTCAAGACCGCATGAAGCCAATCGGTCCCGAGACCGCATGGAGTCACACGGTCTCAAGACCGCATGAAGACAACCGATCCCGAGACTGTATGGTGTCACACGGTCTCTAGACCGCATGAAGCCAACTGGTCCCAAGACCGCATGGAGTCACACGGTCTCTAGACCGCATGAAGCCAATCGGTCCCGAGACTGCATGGAGTCACGCGATCTCAAGACCGCATGAAGCCAACTGGTCCCGAGACCGCATGGAGTCAAACGGTCTCAGAGTCCAAACAGTCTTAGAGTCCAAATGGTTTCAGGTTCCAAATGGTCTCAGATCTGAAATGGTTTCAGGGTCCAAACGGTCTCAGAATCCAAACGGTCTTCACGACCATTTGGACCCAAAATTTCCCAAACCGTTTGGACTTCACTTAAGGCCTATAAATAAGACCCAAGGAGTCCTCTCAAAGAATCAAGTCCCAGACGCCCAAAGGCTGCCTCTGCTACTCCAGAGCTATTTCATCCTTCATCCTCCACCCCGACGCTGCCAGTCTGAGATCCACACTCCATCCAGAAGCTGCTTTCTCTCTCATCACCAAAGAAGGTGGGAGGAGGAGACTTCATCATCGAGCAACCAGTGTAGTGTGAAGATTGTCTCTCTCTCCAAGTGGTTGACCTTCCTCTCTCCTTCGTGGGGATGACATTCTCTCTCTCTCTCTTCTCACCTCCTTCTTTGTCCTTGCTATGAGCGAGTAGTCTTATTCACTAGGGTGCGGGGAGTATCCCTGCTACCCATGTTTTCCTTTCATACAATGTAATCCATAATTTGCAATAGAGATATACTTTCTTTTCAGTTTGACATCAATCGTTTAATGAATGCTTGTTGCTTGATCACCAACTTGTGTTATCTTTTATCTTTTAGTATGAATTGTCTACGTTTGTACTATTAGATTCGAATCTCAATTGAATGTTGGTTCTTGATGCATGCATCCACCATGCATATGTTTCAGTATCTAGGAGTGTTTTTCAAAAAGTGGAGTAAACTCACTTCCATCGTTGTACTTTCATACTATGAAATGGAATCAGTTGACGTATGAAAGTACAACCTTGATAAGTCGAGGAACACACTTTGCGAAGGAAATGATGTAAAGTAGGTGACCATTCATTCGGGGATGGCTGGCATTGCAACATTCCCACACTTCTCATAGTTAGTTCTCCAAAAGGAAACTAAATCTTCATAGATACTAATTGTTTAGACTCTTATTGCCGGTTATGTTTTTATGCTGCATGTTTTGATCCATGTGTAGTGGTGGTGAAATCCGATCACATCCTAGTGGTTTCTTATCATTGTTAACAACCTTAAATTTACTTTCTTGCTTTGTTTTACTTGCTCTTAGTCTAAAAACCAACCAATCCAACTTTTCGATCTAGATACCAACTGTTAAGAGGTTAAGTGAAATTCTAACATTTACTATCTTGTTTCTCTCAACAAGACTGTTGTCCTGTGGATTCGACCCTTAACTATACTACAATAAGACTTCCACGTATCACATCATACGTGGGTGGAGTTCTCAATCTAGTATAAGCAAGGCTAAACCTAAAGACTTACCATCTTTAGGATTTTTAGTGGTGTGCACAATTCCACTCGAGTGGAAGCTCCATTAGAGGTCATAACTTGGGCTGTAATAGTCCAATTGAGGTGATTTTTGAATCATTGGATTCAAAATGAGATCTCTTCAATGTGATATATTTTAAGAATAAATAACATCTCAATGATTGGGATCAATTTGACCTACAAGATAAGGATGTATTAAGAATGATACATACTTCCAAATTTCAAATTTATTCCATATATAGGAACCTAGGTGCAAGGTGACTATGATTAAGCATAAAATTACTCAAATTATGTAATTGAACTCAAATTTAGTGTTGTGAATTACTATTAGAGAGATAAAGAGCATATTTTAGGAGAGAAAAAAAGTCAAGTTGTCACATCCATACCACCTTACAAGAATTTCATCCTCAAAATTCATCCAAGATCATAGTCGAAGGTTTAAGTTTGTAGTTAACATGTTTCGGTAATCAACGGTAAGTGTCAAGGAATCTCCCATCATGGGGTGCACACATAAGCTTCCATTCACTTGTATACCCATCCAGATTTATTGATTTGAGCATTACTTAGTTTATTGTAATGACCCTGACCTGGGTTATCAGGTAATCCTATTTGTTTTAGCTAAGTAAGTTGCTTAGAATATTAATATAATCCTATAAGGTGTTTTGTTATCATGTGATACACTTACGTTCCAAGTTTGGTCCTGATTAAATGTCGTTTTAGAAATGTTCCTTTATTTTGGACCAAAGTGCAATTTACCCAAGATAAGGGGTTATAGTGCAATATGTCATATGTTGAACATACCTCATGTGTTTTAGCATCATTAGAGATAGAATTATGCAAGGTTGTGGCTTGTGGAAATCCTAAATTCCAAGTTTGAACTTATTTGAATAATGTTAGTGCCTTGTGGACCAATTTTGGCACAAATTGTAATTTACCCAAAATGTAGGGTTGATATGCAAATTACCACCTCTAGAGTTTCCCTACTCCCTCTTAGTATCATTTAGTGGAGATATAATGAATGATGCACCATGATTGAATCATATTTGAGTACGATACCCTTGGTGATGAAAAGACCAAGGAAGTGTTGTATGTGAAACCCTAATATTGAGCTTGTATCGGGTTGTAGAATCCATATGGGAGTGCCTATCAGCCAAGGAGACATAGAGGGGATCCCATATCGGTTTTTGAACTCTTGTCCTTATCCATTATGAGCTAAGCACCTCAAGGAGGTGATCCATGTCGAGTTATATGCTCCTTGCAAAAGTTGTATTGGTTTGCATAATGTATGAGATAAAGATGAGATATCATATCAAACAAGATAACTAATGGCCAAAATATCATCTCTAGATTATCCTAAAGTGTTTTTCATGCCAAGATAAATATGAGTTCATGCAAGGACAGGTGTCAACCATGCATGGACATGTGGCACCTATTAGCTTAAAATGGGGACACCTCATATACACATTTTTTCATGAACCTCAAGTATATATACCCTTCCCTTCACCTATTAGTGGAATTTTTCGAAATATATCACCCCCTTGCTCTTAGATATCATGCATAGAGTCTTGATATTGTGAAAAGGTGAAGGATTATTTTGCATACGGCCTTGGTATCGTCCATAGCAAAGTGGTATCGCCCATTGCAAAGTGATAGTGAAGTAATATCGGCCAAGTGAGGGATATCAGCCATAAAGTGGTGATGTATCGGGCATAGTGTTGAGGATCTCAAGTCTTGGACCTATGAGAATCTCACCTTCAACCTTGGGAACGTGAAGCTTTGGATCTTGGATCTTTGAATTTCCTCTTGAGGCGGGTTATATAACTTGAATTCAATTATGTTATTATTTATCATAAAACTTGCCTTAGTTAAATGATTTACTTTCAAATAGAATTTTCTTGCATAACTGATGAATCCATGAGCTCTAGTAGTAACCTAGGACTGTAGTCGATGAACTAAAACAAGTAGAATGAAGGTCTAGAGATTGAAGATGATGGTATCACCTTATAAAGTGATATCGGGTTCAAGCACACAAGGAAGCACCTCTAACCCGATATGGTGATGTACATACACCACTAAAATGATATGGATATGAGTTTATAATTCCTTGCACGATATGGTAATGTAGTATACACCTCTTGGACGATATGAGATTAAGCATATACCTCTTTTCCCGATATGGTGTGAAGCATACACACATCTCTTTGCCCGATATGGTGTGAAGCATACACACACCTCTTTGCCCGATATGGTGTGAAGCACACACACACCTCTTTGCCCAACATGGTCTGAAGTGCACACACACGTCTTTTCCCGATATGGTGTGAATCACACACACACCTCTTTTCTCGATATGGTGTGAATTACACACACACACCTCTTTTTCTTATATGGTGTGAAGCATACACACACCTCTTTGCCCGATATGGTGTGAAGCACACACACACCTCTTTATCCAATATGGAAGCAAGCACACACCTCTTTTCCTGATAGGGTGGAAGCACCTCAATTCAATATACTTGATTGAGTGACACATGTAGTTATTTATGTCAAATGATACATTAAGACATATAAAGTTTAATGCACTTTGATAATTGTAGGCTAACATACCTTTGAGAAAGGGTTAAGCCAAGTTAATAAAGTATGATGTAATCAATATCCTAGTGAGGATGAGAGAGAAACTCATACTTTGCATTGATAATCATTTAATGATAAATGATGAGAATAAATAAGTATGATTGAATACTTATGATATCAATGTATGCTCCTAGATGTGTGGGGCAATGAATTAGGTGGATTGATAATATGAACTTGATACCCTATTCGGCGATAAAGGGAAACCCTAACCCTAATAATGGGAAGGTTGTATTTCTCTTATTGCATAAGCCTTGTGAGATATGTGAAATAGTTGTACAACAAGTATAATATTTATATAGGCCTCATGACTTAGAGATAGTTATTTCCTAGTGAGAGGTGACAAGATGTTTAATGGCATTATGAGCCATGTGAATAGTTGTTGCCTAGTTAGAGGTGATAAGATGTTTAATGGACTTGTGAGCCATGTGAATAGTTGTTTCCTAGTGAGAGGTGACAAGATGTTTAATGTCCTTGTGAGCCATGTGATTAGTTGTTTCTGAGTGAGAGGTGACAAGATGTTGATCTAGAGATTGATGTAAGAGATGGAAATGTTTAAAATAAACTAGGAAAATAGTAACCCCATAACATAATAATAATAATAAATGATTACAAAGATAGTAATGAAATCTTGGTCACACATACATTATGGTCACAGCCAAATAAGGACTATAGTGCTTTGAATATGCTAAAATGAGACATGAGGAATACTTGTATCACATAAAGGATCTGAATGTATCTGATGGTTCGATTGAGGTATAATGCCTAGTAAAAGTGATGTGGTATTCAATGATGAGTTTAAGGGATTGACATTCCATGATGAAGGTGAAAGGGGAACATAAAGGTATTCCAACTCTTATGGAATCCTTAGTAATATGGCCATGATCTCACATGGTTGGTATAATCCAATGCTTGGTTGTACTCTCAAAATGATCTCACAGGGTTGGCATAGTCCAATGCATGGCTGAACTCACAGGATTGGAACAATCCAATACTTGGTTTTAATCTCACACGGTTGGTATAATCCAATGCATGGATGTACTCTGAAAATGATCTCACAGGGTTGACATAGTCCAATGCCTGGCTAAACTCATAGGGTTGGTATAATCCAATGCCTGGCTATACTCTCAAAATGATTTCACAGGGTAGGCATAGTCCAACGCCTGGCTGAACTCACAAGGTTGGTATAATCCAATGCCTGGCTGTACTCTCAAAATGATCTCACATGGTTGGCATAGTGCAATGCCTAACTGAACTCACAGGATTAGTACAATCCAATACCTGTCTGAAATCTTACAAATCAATACCTGGTTAGCAAATTGGCTGAGGCCAACATATAGAAATGAGAATGATTCATGGTCATCATATCATGATAATATTATCACTGGATAAGCTTGAGATGTTGGCATAATATGATCGGTAAATGATATACATGTTCTTTCATATATATTCCTTATAAAGTGAATAGATGATTTACTGCTTTATTATAGACAGTTACAATGCTTTGAAAAGATGAGAAATATTTTAATCTGCTTATCTATAGTGATTAACCTTGCCTAGTAATATAGAAGAACCTCTGATCAGTTTAATACCATTTACCTATATTAATAACATTGTTGGCGGAGAGTTATCTCTTATTGGGACATTTGTCTCACCCCGTGGGATCCACATTTTTTTAGGTGGATGTGCATGAGGGGGTTGAGACCGTACTGCAGAGGGAGAACAATAGCAATAGAGACAGTAGTGATAGCTCAGGTTGAGTGTACTGTCTGTCGTGTCTTGTAGATAGAAGTCCTATGTGTCATCTTTGTACTCTCAAGTCCTTAGATTTAGTGTGTGATGGTTTTATGAACAAGCTGAGATTTTGGCTTGTATGCCTCAAGGTTTTATGTTGCTTTAGTACATGTTTTGACAAAGCAACTGTTATATGTTAACCTCGAGATGAGATGGTATAGTGTATGTACAATGTGAACCTAGATGTATATAAAGTTTTGGTTCTTTCAGTAAGAGTTTTCCAATAAATGGATCTCTTTGCAAAAATGGTTTTAATTTTAGTGATTTTTGTTAATTCGTTGTTTATGGTTAGCATTATTAGTGACGATTTAGCTATCGATTTGGTGGCAGTCATTACAAAGTTTGGTATCAGAGCTTATGGTTCGCTGAGTCTACAGAGACATAGGACTAAGGTGTTGAGTCTGTTTTAATGATCTCCAATATATCTTATAGTGACTTTTGCTTATGTAGAAGGAGGAATATAGCTTAAAGATGTCAGGGGAACACGAGGATCACATTGTTGAGAGCAATGTTGCTACACCAGTAGGAGGTGCAAGGGATCATACAAGAGAGGAATCAGTGCCTGATAATCCCCATTTTGATGAAGCTATCATAGAAATATCAACCGTTCATACTTTTTTTGGGCAAGTCATTACCACAATGAAGTATATGGAAGACCGAATGCCAATACCAACACCTAGGGCACCAGTTCCCAATGAGGGACATGGGTCTGGTAAGAATTTTGAATGGCTACGCTGTGTAGGAGCTATAGAATATGCTGGAACAACTGACCCAACAGATGTTGATTTATGACTCACTGAGTTAGAAAAGGCTTTTAAGATCCTTAGTATTCCAGATGCTGACAAAGTTAAACATGCCATTTACCTTTTGAAAGGCAATGCTAGCCATTGGTGGGCCATATAACAAGTAAAAAGGAATGATGAAGAGGTTGGTTGGGAAAAATTTCGTCGAGAATTTGTCAATAAGTATTTCCCATGAACATATTTAGATGAAAAGATCTCACATTTTGAGAAGGTTTGGAACGAAACCATGTCAATTAATGAATATGAAGCTAGGTTCATGGAACTTTTGTGGTTTTGTCCTCAAATGGCTCCTACTCAACAGGAGAAGATTCAATGTTTTGAGAAAGGATTGAATGCTCAGATGTCTATCCCGACATCTGCATTAGAAAGTAGAGAGAGGTTTGCCACATTTGTGGAATCTGTCTGGAGGATAGAAAGGTCTGTGACAAAGAAACACGAGACAAACCTCAAAAGGAAGTCTACATAGTCATAAGAACAGTTGATTGGTGGTACTAAGCAACTAAAGTCTTCAATATCACCGACTCAACCACAATATTGTACATCAATGTAGTGGTCACCAAGTGAGATCCGAGTTTGCCATAAATGTGGATAGATAGGACATCTGAGGTGGCAGTGTCCAAAGGAGAAATAATAAGGTGACCCAACATCCAAGACACTATATAACCCGTAAAAGGTAATATGTCAGATAGAACTTTTCATTCTAAAGTATCTTTCCTTTTTCTTCTCTCTACTTACTGTTTATGAGAAAGGTAGTTGATGTTGAGCCTCCTTTAATTAGTCCTATGAGGACATGAGGAGAAGATAAGAAGGATGAGAACCTATGTTCAGTCCAATATTATCTTATATGTTTTGAAATTTCTCTCTTCATGGAGAAAGGGAAGAGATATAAAAGAAACAACTAGAGAAAATTTGAGATACTAAGTAGTGAAACTTAAAGGGATAAAACATAATATAAAACAAATGCATACTACCTATATTCAGTTCTTGAATACCCTAGCCAGATATTCATCTATTGAAGGCAAGGTAAGTATGGAACTCTTAGATTGCTATCCTTTTAATTACTCTGATCAAGTAGTCATTTTGAGACAATCTAAAGAGCATAATGAAGTAGAAGATGTTGCATGGATATTTCTACCACATCCTAATTGATATATGAAGGAATCTGAGTTAATCATAGATCAACTTATAAATAAAAGAAAATGTTTAGTATAATGAATACCTTGGTCTGAGGACCTTGAGGTAACAATCACCAGATGAGAGGTGACAATACTCAATGATGGACTAAGGGTTGGAATACCCAGATTTAGTAATCATGATGATGATTATGCTAAGGGATGATGATATGTAATCATCTTTATAATTCCAATGCTAATTTCAAGGAACCTAAGAGGAAACAAGATTGAATGACACATGAACAATTGAAAGTTCATGTAATACTCAAAGAAGATGATAATCTCTTTTCGTTAATAAACAACCCTGAATAACGATAAGGTGATAAGAAGGATTATATTTCCTTGTGTGTTCTTTCCCTTCAGGGACATGACGATCAAGTAAGTCTTATGACAATTGATGTGCATGGACTAGAAGTAATCTTTTAGATGGATGCTTTGAAAAGTATCAACTAGTCTTGGATTTTAGTTCTAAGACAAAGAATGTGTGTTAAGTAATGTCCCTAGATGAAAGAAAGGTCCTATTATATGTTTGGTTTTGGTAATAACAATAGAGGATGGAAATGATAAGATGTAATGTGTTTTTGACACATGTAACTAATACCAAGGTAAGGACTTCTAGTATCCAAGAATTTTTAAAGGTATGAGATGGTGAGGACATGACTCCTAACAAGATGATTAATGCTTTGTTACCTAGAAAGGCCAACTTCGAGATTGTTTTGGTAACATACGATAATATGGACATCATATGCTAGGGGTTTATGCTCTGCATAAACATGACATCGATAAGGATGTACTGATTGAAAGAAACAATTGTAGAATCATTGTGGGAAAAGATTATCAAGCTAAAATTAATTCCTTAGAATATCCCTATCTAAATCTATTAAGGAAAATTAGACATAACATCTAGAGATACCTCCGAGATAAGTTCTTCTTTGACAAGTAGCCTCTCCTTATGATAAGACTTGTAGTCTCAAATGAATCACAGAATGTAACTCTAGTCTGGGGAGGACAGTTGAGTATGACCGATTCTATGATAACCTTGTGTGAAAGAACTTTGTGTGGGTCAAAGTTCTATGGCGTCTCCATGACATCAAGATGTTATGTGGATATTTGATGATATGATGCATGAATGACAATTGTCTTCCTTCATCTGGGATTTTGGGGTTGAAATCCTTGTTAGGGGTTTATAACTTGTAATGACCCTGACCTGGGTTATGAGGTAACCCTATTTGTTTTGGCTAAGTAAGTTTCTTAGAAATTTAATATAATCCTCTAAGGTGTTTTTTAATCATGTGGCACACTTACGTTCCAAGATTGGTCCTGATTGAATGTTGTTTGAGCAATGTTCCTTTGTTTTGGACCAAAGCGCAACCCAAGATAAGGGGTTATAGTGAAATATGTCATATGTTGAACATACCTCATGTGTTTTAGAATCATTAGAGAGAACAATGCAATGTTGTGGCTTGTGGAAAGCCTAAGTTCCAAGTTTGAACTTGTTTGAATAATGCTAGTGCCTTGTGCACCAATTCTGGCACAAATTGTAATTTACCCAAAATGTAGGGTTGATATGCAAATTCCCACCTCTAGAGTGTCCCTACTCCATCTTAGTATCATTTAGAGGAGAGAGAATGAATGAGGCACCATGTTTGAATCATATTTGAGTATGATACCCTTGGTGATGAAAAGACCAAGGAAGTGTTGTATGTGAAACCCTAATATTGAGTTTGTATCGAGTTGTAGAGTCTATATGGGAGTGCCTATCAGCCAAGGAACCATAGAGGGGATCCCATATCGGTTATTTTAACTCTTGTACTTGTCTATGATGAGCTAATAACCTCAATGAGGTGATCCATGTCAAGTTAGATGCTCCTTGCAAAAGTTGTATCGGTTTGCATAATTAATGAGATAAAGATGAGATATCATATCAAACAAGATAACTATTGGTCGAAATATCATCTCTAGATTATCCTCAAGTGTTTTTCATGTCAATATAAATATGATTGCATGCAAGGATAGGTGTCAACCATGCAGGGACATGTGGCACCTAGTATCTTAAAATGGTGACACCTCATATACACACATTTTCATGAACCTCAAGTATATATACCCTTCCCTTCACCTATTAGTGGAATTTTTCGAAATATATCCCCCCTTGCTCTTAGATATCATGCATAGAGTATTGGTATCATGCAAAGGTGAAGGAGTATCGTGCATAGGACCTTGGTATCAGCCATAGCAAAGTGGTATCATATATTACAAAGTGATATCCGCCAAGTGAAGTGATATCGGCCAAGTGAGGGATATCATCCATAAAGTGGTGATGTATCAGGCATAGTGTTGAGGATCTCAAGTGTTGTACCTTTGAGAATCTCATCTTCAACCTTGGGAACATGAAACTTTGGATCTTGGAGCTTTGAAGCTACTCTTGTGGCTAGTTATATAACTTGAACTCAATTATGTTATTATTTATCATCAATCTTGCCTTAGTTAAATGATTTACTCTCAAATAGATTTTTCTTGCATAATTGATGAATCCATGAGCTCTAGTAGTAACCTAGGACTATTTTACATGAAATAGAACAAGTATAACGAAGTTCTAGAACTTTAAGATGATGGTATCACCTTATAAAGTGATATCGGGTTCAAGCACACAAGTAAGCACCTCTAACCCGATATGGTGATGTACATACACCACTAAAATGATATGGATATGAGTTTATACTTCCTTGCATGATATGGTAATGTAGTATACACCTCTTGGACGATATGAGGTCAAGCATACACCTCTTTTCCCAATATGGTGTGAAGCATACACACACCTATTTCCCTGATATGGTGTTAAGCATAGACACACCTCTTTGCCCAATATGGCGTGAAGCATACACACACCTCTTTGTACGATATGGTGTGAAGCACACACAAACCTCTTTGCCTGATATGGTGTGAAGCACACACACACCTCTTTTCCTGATATGGTGTAACGCACACACACACCTCTTTGCCCGATATGGTGTGAAGCAAACACACACCTCTTTACCCGATATGGAAGCAAGCACACACCTCTTTGCCCGATATTGTGGAAACACCTCAATTCAATATACTTGATTGAGTGACACATGTAGTGTGTTATGTCAAATGATACATTAAGACATACAGAGTTTAATGCACTTTGATAAGTTTAGGGTAACATACCTTTGAGAAAGGGTTAAGCCAAGTTAATAAAGTATGATGTATTCAATATCCTAGTGAGGATGAGAGAGAAACTCATACTTTGCACTGATAATCATTTAATGATAGATGATGAGAATAAATAAGTATGATTGAATACTTATGATATCATTTAATGCTCCTAGATGTGTGGAGCAATGAATTAGGTGGATTGATAATATGAACTTGAAACCCTATTCGGAAATAAATGGAAACCCTAACCCTAATAATGGGAAGGTTGTATTTCTCTTATTGCATAAGTCGTGTGAGATATGTGAAATACTTGTACAACAAGTATAATGTTTATATAGGCCTTATGACCTAGAGATAGTTGTTTCCTAGTGAGAGGTGACAAGATGTTTAGTGGCCTTATGAGCCATGTGAATAGTTGTTGCCTAGTGAGAGGTAACAAGATGTTTAATGGCCTTGTAAGCCATGTGAATAGTTGTTTCCTAGTGGGAGGTGACAAGATGTTTAATGGCCTTGTGATCCACGTGATTAGTTGTTGCGAGAGGTGACAAGATGTTTAATGGCCTTGTGAGACATGTGATTAGTTGTTGCCTAGTGAGAGGTGACGAGATGTTGATCTAGAGATTGATGTAAGAGATGGTAATGTTTAAAATAAACCAGGAAAATAGGAACCTTGTAACAAAATAATAATAATAAATGATTACAAAGGTAATAATGAAATCTTAGTCAGACATACATTATTGTCATAGACAAATAAGGTCTATAGTGCTTTGAATATGTTAGAATGAGACATGAGGAATACTTATATCACATAAAGCATGTGAATGTATTTGATGGTTCGACTGAGGTATAATGCCTAGTAAAAGTGATGTGGCATTCGATGATGAGTTTAAGGGATTGACATCCCATGATGAAAGTGAAAGGGGAACATAAAGGTATTCCAACTCTTATGGAATCCTTAGCAATATGGCCATGATCTCACATGGTTGTTATAATATAATGCCTAGATGTACTCTCAAAATGATCTCACAGGGTTGGCATAGTCCAATGTCTGGCTGAACTCACAGGATTGGTACAATCCAATACCTGGCTATGATCTCACAGGGTTGGTATAATCCAATGCCTGGCTATACTCTCAAAATGATCTCACATGGTTGGCATAGTCCAATGCCTGGATGAACTCATAGGGTTGGTATAATCCAATGCCTGGATGTGCTCTCAAAATGATCTCACAGGGTTGGCATAGTCCAATGCATAGCTGAACTCACAGGGTTGGTATAATCCAATGCCTGGATGTACTCTCAAAATGATCTCACAAGGTTGACATAGTACAATGCCTGGATGAACTCGCTGGGTTGGTATAAATCAATGCCTGGTTGTACTCTCAAAATGATCTCACAGGGTTGGCATAGTCCAATGTCGGGCTGAACTCACAGGGTTGGTATAATCCAATGCTTGGTTGTACTCTCAAAATGATCTCACAGGGTTGGCATAGTCTAATGGTTAGCTGAACTCACATGATTGGTACAATCCAATACCTGGCTGAACTCTTACAAAATCAAGACGTGGTTAGCAAATTGGCTGAGGCCAACAGATAGAAATGAGAATGATTCACGGTCATCATACCATGATAATATTATCATAAGATAAGTTTGATATGTTGGCATAATATGATGGGTAAATGATATACATGTTCTTTCATATTCTTTATAAAGTGAATAGATAATTTACTGCTCTATTATAGATAGTTACAATGCTTTGAAAATATGAGAATTATTTTAATCTACTTATCCACAGTGATTAACCTTTCTTAATAATATAGAAGAACCTCTGCTCAGTTTAATACTATTTACCTATGATAATAACATTGTTGGAGGAGAGTTATATCTCTCACTGGGACAATTGTCTCACCCCGTGGGATCCACATTTTTTTAGGTGGACGTGCACGAGGGGGTTGAGACCGTACTATAGAGGGAGAACAATATCAACGGGGACAACAATGGTAGCTTAGGTTGAGTGTATTGTCTGTTGTGTCTTGTAGATAGAAGTCCTATGTGTCGTCTTTGTACTCTCAGGTCCTTGGATTTAGTGTGTGATGGTTTTATGAACAAATTGAGATTTTGGCTTGTATGCCTTGAGTTTTTATGTTACTTTAGTAATGTTTTGATAAAGCAACTGTTATATGTTAACCTCAAGATGAGATGGTACAGTGTATGTACAATGTGAACCCTGATGTATATAAAGTTTTGGTTCTTTCATTAAGAGTTTTCCAGGAAATGGATATCTTTGCAAAAATGGTTTTAATTTTTAGTGATTTTTTTTAATCTGTTGTTTATGGTTATTCCACATTATTAGTGACAATTTAGCTATCGGTTAGTTACATTTATCTTCAAAGTACAACATCTTTTAGCATTAGGGTTTCCCATCCCATATCCATATAATATTTTGATTTTCATGTCTTTGTACAAGTTCAGGTGTGTTATTGAGATCTAGGTCACCAATTTCTCAAATACAAATTTTCATTATCATGACTTCCACTTAACGTTATTATTGAACTTGTATTGCATCATTACACTAGATTTTAACATATTTATATTACCCACATGATTTTACCAATTGTCATTAATTATCTCCAATTGGGTCCCTTACTTTTTATTTTGGGTCTAAAATTAAGCATTTCATTCATGATTATTTGATCTAAGATTGTAGGTTATCATCATATTGAGTTTGCACTTTCAGATCTACCTCTTTCATTTATGGTACAGTTCCATATGGGGTCTTTCTTATGAGAGTGTCTTATTGTACATATGTATAATTTTAGACGTAAGTAAGATATTTTATGTATTAAGCATCATTTAAGGAAAAACAATGTCATCAACGTTGAGGTTTTGTAATTATCTCACATGTATTTCAAATGATCTCCACAAGCTCAAGTCACCCAAGCTAAGACCTATTATGCTCAACAAGACATGTTAAACACAAACATGTACCCACAACAAAATTTCAACCCAACTTTCAAGAAACTAGGGAAATCACTAGATTCCTTTATATACAACTACTAACCCAAGTGTGAGGCTCATCATGCATATTACACATCATATACATCATCTTAGGGTCTTGGGACATCTCCCTCGTTTATATAATAAACATCATATATTCAATTGCCTCTTCTCTAGGGTTAGATCTTCTCATAGGAAATCTAGGGTTCAACATTTTCAAATGAACCCCACACTAGGCGATTCAATTCATATACATGGAACTAATCTAGCTAGGGACTCATCATCATGTATTTCATCATTCACATTTTTTTAAAATTTCACATATATTTTGGCGGATAGGTACTCTTACCTTCTCTCGAATCAGGTTGGCTCATATCAAGAGTTCACCCCTTTCATACTTCCCATAGTAGAGGTCCTCATTTGTAAAGAAGTTGAGGCCTATGTTGGTCCTAAAGAATATCTCAATATGTATACAAGACTAGGCACCAGTAAGCATGCCAACCTACTAGATATGGTTAGCACACCAACCAAGTCATATGTATCATACAAGGTGCTAGGTGTAGCTAGGGTGGCATGACCAAACTCTTCTCATATCATCAAACATACTTGAGTCATCCTGCATCAAACATAGGTCAACATGAAGCAAACTTAAATCATCAACATCAAAATCATTATCAATATCATCATCGTTGTCATCATTATCATCATCAACATCGTCATCATCGTCGTCGTCATCATCATCGTCGTCATCATCATCATCATCATCATCATCATCATCATCATCATCATCATCATCATCATCATCATCATTGGCATCATTGTCATTGTCTTCGTTATCATCATCATCGTCATCGTCGTCGCCGTCCCGATCATTTTCGTCGTTGTCATCATCATCATCATCATCATCATCATCATAATAGGTTATCTAGTGTACTACTAACCTAACCTTTATAATGTCTCTAGAAAACTCTAGAGACTACAACTATCAACTAAACACTCCCATATAGACTTGATGTTACATATCTTTCTCTTAGGTTACATTGATACTCACTTCCTTTTTGTGTGTGGTAACATTTTTCATATGTACATATACTAATATTTGAAATAGGTTTTCTCCAACATTGAAACTAGTGATGGAAACCATCATACTCCATTCGAATAAAACCAATACCAAAAGCGAATTACCACACTCATTAGGCACTCTAGTACAATGACACCTAGAGAACTAGTAAGAACATGGTTTACACGTGTGTAGCTACCCTAAGCACATGCCTAGAGCATATTTCTAGGGTTGTAATAAGAACTCCCTTTTCTCACCCTCTTGAACTTGCAACCCATACTACATGATAGAAAGAGAAGAAAAGAAAGGCTCTAGGGTTTACAGTAGTCTACACCTAATTCTAGAACATTAAGGTTCTAACCTAGAGACTAAGTTAAATGTAGTCCACAAAGGACAACTTAATAAGTTTCTAAGTTTGAGATGTAAGGTTGAGTTTTGTTTGTGTTTCATGTGAGCAATGTTTGGTGTAGTTATTGTTCATTCTCTGATACAATCTATCAAGGAATTGTTTGTTACCCAAATCCTAACTCCAAATGACTATAAAGTCAATGGTGATAGGACCTAGGGGTCCGTCCCTAGCATGGTACTACCAAAGCACTAATGCGGAAGCATAAATCTTAGTATACATGAAAAAAAACAAGATAAAAGCACCAATCATAGTATCACCATTCAACAAGATATATTAAGAAACATGTTTTATTACCTGATTCAATTATATAGTGATAAGTACAATTTATTCACAAATCAACTCATGTGCCCTAGGGATCTTACAACAAATATCATCAAGCCCATCAACTTCTAGCCATCTATGAATCTATAAAATACGTAAAACAAGATGGTTCAACACAAAAGGTGTTGAATATAGGGCTAAAAGAAACATATATTTAAACTTTGCATAATTTGAAAAGAGATGTAGAAGTAAGAACAAGAATAAAAAAGTTAAACATTTAGCAAAGTGAGAGCTTATGTTTTATATCATTTCACTCCAATTACACCAACAACATCTTATATCATAAGACCTTTGACTAACTTCCCACCAGAAGAGTCCATAAGGGTGCTTAAGATCAGCTAATCCTTTTATCGACATGGTCCGCCCTATCTTGACAACTTGAGTAGGATGCCCAACCATGTATCCTTACCCCAAGAATATAGGTAGGTGTACAAGGCTTGTATAATGGAGTTACTATATTGTTTTTGCAAGTTATAAAACAACGATGAGAAAAACATCAAGTACAATACTAGAATACTACTTAGCAATATTTGAGCAAGTAAATCAACATACATATGTATCACAGTTCAAGCAAGAAAGGCATAGTCATATAATTATTAAAGCTCAGACCTGATTCAAAGATTTCACAACCTAACATGTACTTGACCATCTAGCCATAAGAAACACCTAATTAAGCACAAGATTGCATACATGCATTAGATATTCATCATTAACCCTAATTAGATCCATTTTAGGGTTTTTTACAAGTTAGGTCTTAAGGTTTCTTACTAGTGCATTGATGATATTTTACTGAGTAAGAGGCCTTCAGGAGGGTGGAGTTCGAGTTTCAAATCATTTTTATGTCCCATTCATCCTATACAAACATTACAAGATTTAAGGTCTGCATGTACATTACTAGGTCATAATACTCATAATAGGGAAATAATACTATCATTCATCAAGTTGAGGGGTCCAAGAATAAAACATGATTTAGATCAGAGAAGTAAGTCATAAGAAACACATATCAAGATTAGGCGGATGACACTTGATTTTTATCATCATCTACAAACATATACAACATGCATTCCCAAGTCAACATACAATTCGAATTTCATAAGGTCCCAACATAGAAAATCCTCCTAGCCATTATCCTATTGCAATGATTCTTGCTAAGAAGAATGTTGAAGGCTATGAAACAAGTTTGTGGTAATTTAAAACTGGAATTGGCACAATATTGAGAAGTAGCAGCCTTCGCTCAATTTGGCTCAGACCTTGATGCAGCCACTTAGGGATTAGATGGGACACTCCACACAAAGGGGATCATAATGATAGAACATATCTGATTTGAGAGGGAAGATCATAAGAAATAAGATTAAGACCCACATCAAGAAGTAGAGCTCAAGGGGAATAAAATGATGTAATGAAAGCACATAAGGGGTCAATATGGGTAGATTAGATTCACATACAACATTGTATCTAAAAGGGGCTCGACACTAGACATAAAGGTCACATCACATAATAAACTGTCAATTTCAGAGATCTAGTATAGTTTGATGAATTAGATAGATAAAAAACTCACATGGAAAAAGGTATAACCAAACTATCACTTATTAGGGACACAAGCATGCAGTATGTGTCATATAGAACAAGCATAGTGAAAAGGATATTAGGAAATTATCCTTGTATAATCAATTGGTAATAGTTATTGATTCCCAAGTTGATTAAGCATTTTTTGCCAAAACGAAAAAATATTAGTATAATAGAAAAAAACCATCATTAGTATCCAAAACATGTCACATAGTAGCATTAGAGTCATTGATGGGAAATAAGAGATGATTAGGACCCACTTGTAGAGAAAAAATGCACAAAGTTACTTATTTGGGCATTAAATGATAGATTGAGCATCACAGGTCTCAATTTTAGCATAAACATGTAACAAGTGAGTTTCATATAACGAATGTATCCTCTTTTAGGATATTATGATGAATAAAAAGTGTAATATGGGTCTGAGACCAGTTCATTGTGTAGGTCTCATCGAGTTGATGAATTTAGTATATTGGGTCATTGAATTTGGTCTAGTTGTGAGCAAGATATGCATTTTACAAAAAGTACATTGAAACTATCAAGTTTAAAATTTAATATGATTTATTTATCAAGTGGTTGATTTAATGGTCGATCCGGGGCATAAAAATGAGATACAGAGGTTAAGGCCGCCCATGTCATGTTTTCTTAGGTCTCGCGATTGGTCACCTGACCCTGGTGGTTGACATAGCGTGGGAGATTAGACATTCCAGTCAACCAATTGGACTTCTAGTCAATCCTTGATGATCTAATTGGTTAGCTAAACCTTTTAGAAACTAATTAGTAATATGTCCATGATTATACATGTGATTTCCCGTGCCCTAGTGAAAAGAGATAACTCAAATTAGAACTACGGAAAGAGATTAACAACGTATTAGCAGAAACAATAAAAATTAAAACCTTTTTGCATAAAACTGCCCCATAGAAAGAACCTTTACACATGAGTACTTTCATGCCTCAAAGAATCCACAAAACATGTTGTCAACCTATAAAGAGGGCATTGTTCCATAACATATATACACGGTCCCATCATATCTGATGTACAAAAAATCACATTAAGAGAACACGTGTTCACAAAACACCTACAAAACGTTCCCCAAAGACCCAACTGTATAGGGACGACTCTAGGACTCTATCAACAAAGACAACCAACAATACTTTCAACCTTATCAACTAGTCCTCCTCTAGCTACTGCTCAACCTCCTATGCACAGTCTCTACTTCCTTATGCTCGCCCACCTAAAAAGGTTGTTAACCAATGGAGTGAGACACACATAGGTCATACCTGGCTATGTACGAGGACCACATGTCCATCACAAGGACCATTGTCCATCACATCATAACCACCATATCTCATACCTGGCTATGTACATCAATCAGTAACACCTGCACAGTTAGAAATTGATAACAAGAAGGCAAATCATCATCATCTCATAGAACTCATGCCATACATTTGCATCATACACTTTACATTATAACAATTAGGGTTTCACTTTACCTAATTAGAGTTTATAAGGTTGGGTCATCAACAATCTTTATATCATCACTTCCCTCATCATTATGAGGTGTTATGAGACATAGAAGCATGTTTCTCATTACTATTATAAAACATGTTAAATGGTTTAGAAACATAACCTTCACATCATATGCACAACTTCTCCATAGGATATCACATCATCACCATGAAACACCAACATCAACATGGTATGTATCAACCATTACCATAGAGTATTACATCACACCACATAACCCTAGCATCAATAAGATGCATCACTACACCACATAGGGGTATCGGTTAGGGTTACGGTATTGACCACTACACTAAGGTAGGGTATAGGTTAACCCTAGATATCAAGAAACCAACCTAGTTGGGGTATCAGCCTACCAACTCAAAGATGAGTATCAGTTTATCACCAAAGGTATTAGCTCATCATCACTTGTATTAGCCACAACACCTCAATGAGAGTGTGTCGGCCAAGGCATAATAAAGGATATCGGCCAAGAGGTACATGAAGAATGTGTATTAGTTATACCATCTCTTAAGGTATTGGCCTCACCATACCTTAGGGAATCATCCTCTTATTTAACCAAGGGTATCATCCTACCCATCCATTAGGGTGTCGGCCTCACCATCCCTTAGGGTATCAGCCTCATCCACTAAACTAGGGCATCAACCTAAGTGACCCTTCGTGTATCGTCTACATAGATTTCCATAGGATGTCGGCCATTAGAGTTTGGTTGTATCTGTTGAACCTCAAGGTAGGTGCTTCACACCTCTAACCAAGATATGTCAGCTAAGGAGTATAAGTTTACAAGGTGTATCAGTTTATACATGCATATCAGATTAGAGTTACCCATGTCAACTTCCACACTCAACTAGAAACATGGAGACTCAACACTCTATCCCACCTAAAGCATAACGAGATCATAAAACATCCCATCATGATAGGTGTATCGGTCTAGAAAAGGCATGTCAGTTTGCATGTCGGGTTGCACATCATATCGGTTAGCATATCACAACTCATAACGGTTTAGTCATCTTCTACCTCAAGATGATGATACTACCAAGGCAAAGAAAGGAACATTTCATGGCAGCAACTTAACAAGGTTCTATTCTCGAAAATAGAATGTAAAGCTACCAATAGAACTACTAGCATGCAAGCAAAGACAAGCTAAAATCAACTAGCAAGATAACAAGTGGAAAGGTGATAATAAATTAGTAGGGTTAGAGTTATAAAACCCGCCTCAAGAGAAACCACCAAGCTTTAAGCTCCAAGGTCATGCTCCAAGCTTCCCAAACTCAATGTAAAAAAAGTCCTCATAGATCGATCTCCACAACACCTCCAACAAGGAAGATAGGACCAAGGTTAAGGGAGAGAAAAAGAGAAGAAAAGAAGGTACCAAGGTCCATGGCCGAGAAGAAGAAAGAGGAAGAGAAGGAAAGCTAGAAAACCATGGCTTATCAAGGAAGAAGATGAAAGAGAGCACCACAAGATTCTAGCTCTCCCACCAAGCTCCAAGTGAGTGGTCTCTTCAAGCTCAAGGTCGGACACCAAGAAGAGCGAGCAAGGATTGCTAAAAGGGTTATTTTGCATGAGAAGGAAGAGGTACATATACATGGCCGAAGAGAGAGAGAGAGAGAGAGAGATCAAGGGGAAGGTGTCACCACCTTAGAATCCTAGAAGACACTTGTCCAAGAAGAAGGGACACATGCCACGCCATGAAACAAGGTGATAGGACCTAAGTCTCGCCAACTTGGTCACCTACCTACATCATGGCCAACACACCCATCCACCTCCTTCACAAACTGGTAGAGATGAAACCCTAGGTCAGAAACTGATATGGTTATCCTGAAAGCATCACCCAAATCGATAGGATTTTTCTCAAGACACCCTCAACTGATACCAAGCCTCTTCAAGGCAACCACGAACCGATACAAGGTCTCACCAAGGCTCTCAAGCTCGAGACAACACTCTAAAGAGCAAATCACACTTCAAACATGTGCCCAAAACATCAACAAGAAAGTCACCACTCAACCAAGGCCAAAACAAGGCACCCAACTTTTTCTCTCTCCTCTAGATGATGCCAAGAGAGATGAGGAGCACTCTAGAGGTGGAAAACTTAAACATCAACCCCTACTCTGAGTAAATTGCAAGTTTCACCAAAGCCTCACCACAAAACACAAACATTAAGCAACAAGGGTCAAACAAGGAATAGAAACCTCCAACATGTCCTAATTACATCTTAGACAATTAGAACAAGGAACTAAGAACTCACTTAAGCGTAACAAATAGGGTTAACCCAAAACGTGGGTCAAGGTTCTTACAATACACCTCTTCTCCATGCATCCTATGCATATGACCCTATAAGATCAGAACTACATTGGTAGTGACACTATAATCATATTGTAATTTCATAGACAATGATTTGTATGTATCAAAACTTCATTGTCATCCAAGTAGTTGAATAAGGTGGAGAATAACTTCAACCTCGTATTGTGACCAACTTTACAATGTTAATATAATTACCTTTGTCTTTGATATATAGATTAAAGAATAGGAAAGGGATGTCATCCTCTTAATGTTAGATATGTGTTACCTTAGCTAGAATAGAATATTTGAGATACATATGAGCTCTATAGTATATGTTGACTCACATGAGCATAGACATGCATTTAATGGTCTCACTCATAAAGTGGCCAAGAAATCACACCAATAGGAGACACAAAATCTATCTATATCACTGAAAATAATCTAGATGTATCATGGTGCATCCGAGAGATACATGTATGAAAACCCTTATTCAAGGTCTCATTGAGTAGTGTTAAATAACAATGAACAACATGTGATCATTGTAGTGAGTTTAGGCCTATGGTCCACAATCATCACTTTTACATTTGATATGATTCTAATTTCCATTTCTGTCTTCCATGTATCATATCCAAGTTGGGTCTATCTAGTATACTTGTTCATAACGAATGTCTATGTGTTTGGCTTGATATCCAATATCATGACAAATGAGATGTAGTTATAAATCAACAAGCATACAAGCACTATTGTATTATTGTTGTCCAAATTTCCATAATAATATCCTACTAGAGACCTAGACAAGAATGAAAACTATTAGCATACACATGATCTCATGTTCATTTCCTCAAACCAAAATCAAATGCTATTCAGTGATTCAGTCTTAGGATATTATTATATTTATTTATTATCTCATATTGAAGTAAACTTTATAATTGGACTTTCCTTTATTAATAATCAAATCAATCAAAAAGTGTTCCATCACTATCATGATATGAGTGCCTCTCGGGATATACTACCAACAGTCTTCCACATGCACTAGACCCAATCATTCATAAATCTAAGTCTGATTGATTTAACATTGTGATCATGATTTTCTTGTTAAAGTGCATTTATCAGAGGATCAAAAACATTGCTTTCAGTTGGTATTCTATAAATCTTCACATCTCCTCATTATACTATCTCTTGTATGATATGGTAGAGCTATAGTATCTATTTGTAAATATGGAATCAGATAAGGTAGTGGAAACAAAAAATTAACTGCCATGTTCCCCTTTGAATAGTAGATCGTGTCAAGAACCACATAATGGGAAGGATGGTTGCAAGGTTTACACCTATCCCTAGCGCAACTCTAGAGACTATTCCTTACTATAACATGCTCCTTTCTTCAAGCTTCACCAAGACAACATCAGCAATGACCTCCTAGTTGATCACCACAGATGGGGGTTGACTTTGTCCTCCTAGCAGGTGTAAACGACCTCCTCAACTCTATAATAGTCCACACAAACCACCTGGAACTCCTGTCATTCTAGTTGAACGGACAAGAAGGAGTCATCCCATCTAGTCAATATGTTAGTGCTGACTTTCTCTCCCAATCGTCTCTCTCTTTCTATCCCTTCCTTTGACAAGTAGGACTTTCTCGGGTTGTCACGTTACCACAATTGTAAGAAGATAACAATTATTAGATCTTATTGTTCTATCTCTAGGAAGCCTCGACTAACCCTTTATTTATAGGAGGGTTAGGTTTAAGATTTCTAGTCATAGTGGGAGTCGAGGAGATGTATTTTTCATGAATTTTCAGAACCTACAAAAGATGAAACTATCGGTTCATAACTGAACCGATTGGTTCACATGTCTTCTGATCAGTCCAACCCTTGAATCGTTCATTTCACTATGTTTCCCAATCACAATTGTATTGGCAATTAATATTTAATTAATGCACAATGTAACATCAGCATCAATACTTGATCCAATCAAATTGATCAACCATACAGTCAATTCACAACCTAAACCAGTCAGTTCACAGATCTGAGTCGATTGGTTCACTTGTTGAACCAATCATCTCTGGGATCAGATTGCCAATGCTGGTTTCAATTGACTTGACACTTGAATTGATTGGTTCAACACTTGAACTGGTTCGTGAACAGTCCAACCAATCAACTTTCAACCATTGTTGTTTAAGTTGAATACCTAACACTTTCATAATCAAGTTTAAACTATATTCATGAATAAAATCCTATTCTAGGTGTATCCTATATGTGTGACCCTATACGTTCCAAGTTACACTGGTAGTAAATGTCCATAACCAACTTATGACATTACAAGTAATGAATGGTATCTAGAATGCCATCATTGCTAACCAAGTAATAAAGAAGTTGGAGAACAACTTCAACTAACAATTTTTGGTTGGTGTTATAGTGATCAGACATTTCCTTTTTCAATGATATCCAAATTGAAAACAAAGGATGGAATCATCATCATCTTCCATGTTCAATCTGTGTTCCTTGAACTATAGTAGATTGATTGAGATATATGTAAGATCAATATCACATATTGACTCACATGTGCATGACCATGGATTTCTTAGTTTATCTTATCATGTAGCCATGATATCATACTCTTGTAGGAGGGAAAAATCCCATCTACATCACTCCCAATCATCCAGATGTGTCATTGACTCACAATGCACCCGAGCACCACTTTTATAGCAAACCTTATTCAACGTCATGGTGGATGATGTCAAAGTACATCAAACAACATGTGACGGGTGTAGTTATTTTAGGTCTAAGAAGCACAATCACCACCATCACTATGACATATGATTTTGACTACTGTGTAATGCTTTCTGTGCATCACTCTAAAGGTGGGTCTGTCTGATACAATGTTCTCTGACAAGTATCTATGTGTTTGGTTTGATATCACATATCATGACTTAATGAGATTATGTCATCAACCAACACACACACACACACACTAGTCTTATGTGTTATCGATGTCTGTCATCCTTCCACAATAATAACTGACTAGTGACATAATAAGAATGCATATACTATAATCATTTGTATGATCTCATCATTCAATCTTCAACATGAAGACATGCATTTTTGAGTAATGTTACATCATTATTTCATAATTGAAAAAAAGATAGTTGGAAGATTGCCTTTAATTTTAATCAAATCATTTACAAGATATGTCACTACAATGATCAAATGATTGGTTGTCTAAGAATGCATACCAACAGACTCCCACTTTCACTTGGACCCAATCACCCATGAAAATATCCCAAGTTATCTAACACGACCTTCATGCTTCTGCTACAAAAGTGCTTTTCTCAAGGGTTCAACTACATTGCTATCAGTTGGTACTCTGCAAATCTTCACATCTCCTTGATGTACGATCTCTTATATGAGATGGAACCACCTTTGTATGTGCTTGGAATGTTGATGTCATTTGTGTTCCTTAAATTGCAGAATATTTCTATTGTTGTCATAATATAGCTTAATTGCATTGCTGATACTTGGAACCTGCCCATGTTCAGAAATGAACTTCTTGATCCAAACAACTTCCTTTTTTGTATTGGATCCAAAAGTATGCCGGGCCTCAGTTGTAGAATCAACCATTGTCTCTTGCTTGGAACTCTTCCATCTTGAAACTCCGTTGTTTATGTAAAACATAAATCCAGACTGAGATCTATAGTCATCTTTATTAGTTTGGAAGCTTGCATTGGTGTTACCCTTTACCACCAACTCTTCCTCATCAACCTATACAAGGAATTATTCTTAGTTCTTCTCAAGTAATTAAGGATATTCTTTACAACAGTCTAATGACATTCACCGGGATCAGACTGATACCTTCTAGTCATACTCAAGGCATATGAGACATCAAGGCGGGTACATAACATTACTTACATGATAGATCCAATTGTAGATGCTTTTGGAATCTTTCTCATGTGCTCCCATTCTTCACAAGAATTGAGACATCAAGCTCTAGATATGCTAACATAATGATACATGGGTAAGTTTCCTCTCTTTTAGTTCTCCACGCTGAACCTTTTCATTACTTTCTCAATGTATGCATTGTGGATTAGGCCAAGAAGCCTTCTAAATCTATCTATATAAATCTTGATTCCTAAGATATAGATGCTTTGCCTATGTCTTTTATAGAGAATATATTTCCTAGCCTGTTCTTTACCATATGTAAAGTAGGGATGCCATTCCTCAACAATAGTATGTCATCCACATACAATATGAGGAATACAATCATGCTCCCACTAACCTTCTTGTAAACATAAGGTTCATCTTCATTTTGTAAGTGTAAAATCTTTGATTGTTTCATTAAATCAAACAGTCTAGCTATGAGATGCTTACTTCAATCCATAGATTGACCTATTTAGCTTATAGCCGTTATTTGCATTCTTTGGATTTATAAAACCCTCGACTTGTGTCATTTACACATCCTCAAGAAGATTCTTGTTATGGAATGTGGTTTTAGCATCCATCTGCCAAATATCATAATCATGATAAATTGCAACGGAAAGCATAATCCTGATAGACTTAACCATAGAAATAGAAGAAAATGATTCATCATAGTCAACACCTTGAACTTGTCTGAAACCCTTTGCAACTAATCTTCCTTTATAAGTTTGTATGTTGCCATCCATTTCGGTCTTCTACTAGAAGACCCATTTTCACCCTATGGGTTTTACCCCTTTAGGTGGATCCACCAAGGTCCATGTAACATACAACTTCCTAGGCATATAGGTTGATCCTCCATTCTTTTGGGCCCCTACTCAAATATGTTGTTATCCAATCTCCTTCTTCTCTTTTCTTGACCCTTTTCAATTAGACACCTCTTAGTACCCATAATACCTTATTTTAGGGTAGACTAGACTTTATTTTGATTTAATATCCCTATTTGACTCATTAGTATCCCATTGACATGGGATCTTAGGATGTGATAACCCTAATAATTGAATTATGGAATATTGGTGAATTATAATAATAAACATGTGGTCTCAGTAACAACTGAATAACGTAATATGACGCTAGGATCTTAGGGTTAGAAATTGGTATTAACTCCAAAGTTTAACCCTATTTGACCGTTAGGATGACCTTAAATACCCTAATTAAGTGACTAAGTATATAATGGGGTAAATACAACATAATAATCTCAAACTGCAAATATAATCCCAAATCGGTATGCCTCATACACTAATTAGCTAATATACCAATTTTGGACCTAATCAGTATCAAATACACCCATAATAATGATTTATAAGACATGCCATAACTATAAGTGTTATTCATATGTTTTATTCTAATGTCGTACCCCTTTTTCTAAGTTTCAGATGATTTGTTTTATCAAGCAGTCTTAGTGGTTACGTGGTATTATTTCTAGTGATCCTACGGATCCAAATCCTCTTGACCTGATGTCACAGAGAACGATTTGTCCTCTTCATTTATGATCCTGGATCCATTGATCTTCCATGCATAAAACGCTGCCCTATGAATTATTTTATTTGGTTCTTTTCTATCATCTCTCTCATTAATGTTGAATCAATTCACCGTACTAGATTCCTCTTCCTCACACACCCCTAGCTAGAGGTGATCCATTTTCCCAACACCTATCGATTTTGGTAGTGAGAAGGAACCTGCCGTCATTTGTTGTTAGCCGAGGACCTACAGGTCCCATATTGGCGGCCCATCTCTCCTCTCCTTGCCTTTGCCCCCACCATCCCTCTCTTCTTCTCCTTTGATCTCCAATTGGGTTTCAGTGCTTGAGTTCCTTCCAACATGGTCTGAAGGCATGTACAACGTTGTGATTTTTCTGTGTTTGTGTACATGTTGCCTCGTTGTTGGGTTAGCATCCAACTATCCACCAATCTCGATCTATGGAGTAGTAGTTAGAGATCTAAGGTGGACTCAGATATACCTTGTTGGTGTACATGGATTCCATCTCAAACCTCATGGACTCAAGTCATATCTTAATCTCTAGATCGTTGATAGCTTCTAGGTAGGTAGTTCACTCATCATTAGTAACCAAATCATTGCCTTCTTGAGTCACTAGATAATCAAATATATCTGGCACAATGCATGTCCTACTAGATCTATGAGGTTCATGTATTACATGAGCAATTTGAGATTCCGAAATGGTTTGTGACTCTTTATGTTTCTCTTGTGCCTGTATAGGTTCAATGTTTTCTTATTGGTCTTGAAACTTTTTGAGTTCTACTTTCCTCCCACTGATTCTTTTGGAAATGTATTCCTTTTCTAAGAATACAACATTCCTCGATACAAACACTTGGTTGTGTGATAGGGTATAGAAATATCTAATGATTTCCCTAGAATATCCAACAAAATATAATTTATCTGATTTCGATCCAATCTTTTTGGGAAATTTCTTTCTCACATAAGCTTCAAAATCTCAAATCTTCATAAAAGACACGTTGGGACGCTTCCTATACTATATTTCATATGGTATCTTTTGAAGCGATCTAGATGGTACATGGTTTAGTGTAAATGTTTTGGTTTCTAGAGAGTAATGCCAGAAGGAAGTTGGAAGATCAATTAAACTCATCATTGATCGCACCATATCTAGTAATGTGTGATTCCTTCTTTCTGATACACCATTATGTTGTGGTGTTCTAGGTGGAGTCCATTGTGATACAATACCATGCTCTCACAGAACGTGCTCAAACTCTTAGCTTAAGTATTCTCCACCTCAATCAGAATGAAGTGCCTTAATACTTTCACCAAATTGGTTATGTACTTCATTCATGAAATTCTTAAACTTTTGAACAATTTCTAATTTATGTTTCATTACATAACCATACCTATTGAATTCATCAATAAGGAAATTAACTATTGATGACCACCTCTAGCATTTGTTCTAAAAAGGCAGCATACATTAGTTTGTATGAGTCCTAATAGATCACTAGCCCTCTCACTATTTCCATTGAAGGGAATCTTTATCATCTTGACTAACAAACAAGACTCACATGTCTCTATAGATTTGAAATCAAAATAGTCTAGATAACCATCTTTATGGATATTAGATATGTGATTCTCATTGATGTACCCTAGATGACAGTGCCAAACATATGGTTCTTTTGGTATTTGTGTATGAACTTTTATATTTAGATCCAACAAATAAAGACCATAAGACATTGGGACACTTGCATAAAAGATCTCATCTTTTAAAATAGATCATTGACCATTCTTTATATGAAATTCATATCCATCCTTGTGCATACAAGATACATAACTAATGTTTCTATATATAATTGGTACAAAATAGCAGTTCATTAACTCTTTTACAAGTCATGTGGGTAAAGATAAATTATAGGTTCCAACTACAGTGGTATCAACTCTTGCTCCATTTGCGACTAATAGTTTGACCTCACCCTTTCGTAAAAGCTTATTTCTTTCAGATCCTACATATTCAAACATATGTGAAACCCACATCCGGTATCTGATACCCTATATGAAGAAGTACACAAATTTATCTTAATAATGTATACACCTGAAGCAGAGATCTCTATCCCCTCATTCTTCTTCCTCAGTTCGTCTCAGTAGAGAGTGAAATTCCTCTGCCAACATCCATGCTAGTGATAGTGGTGATTGTTTCCTCCCTTGGTTACCTCTCACTTTGCTTTAAGTGAAGAAGACTTGGGATTCTAGCCTACATTAGAACTCTTCTTAGCTTTGTCTTTTCTCTTGGACTATCCCTTTGATCTTTTGATCATCATCACATACTTGGGCTTGGCTTTATTCATTTGTGGCTCAGTTGTTCTCAACATGCCAAGTAATTCTAACAACAACTTGTCAAAATGATTCATGTTGTAGTTCATGACAAACTAACGGTATGACTCTAGCAGTGACCATGGAATCAAATCAGTGGACAACTCTTGACCCAAGAGAAATCCTAGTCTAGCAAGGTTCTGCGTGTATTCAATATGCTTGAGCACGTTGGGCCCTATTGGATCTCCTTCTACCATGTTGCACTTGAACAATGCCTTAGAGACATCATATCTCTGCTGTCTTTCCTCATATTGGTATATGTCTTAAGATGTGTTACCATCGCAATCACGTCCATATTCTCAAGATGTCTTTGCGGCTCACAGTTCATATAGTAAAACATTAGCCACTTGACATCAATAGCATATTTAGAGTGCTTCTTTTAAGAATCCATGTCATCCTCAGGAACATTCAGAGTTTGTTCATTTGGCTTTGGTGTATCCAGGACATAGATGTTGTGCTCTTGTGTGTGAACAATGCTCAATGCCCTAAACCAGTCATAGAAATTATTCCCATTCGACTTAACCTTCTTAAGGACTGGTCACAAGGAAAATGTGTTATTGGTTGACATTTTATTCTACAAGAGAAATTTGCAGTTTGTTAAAAAACTTCTGATTTGGTTTAACTAAAATAAAATTTGACAATTTTTAGTTAGCCCTTTAATTAATTATCACTCCCAATATTTTATTTTAATTGATGAGCCTCACAAATTGATTCAGAATATTACATCGTACAACCTTCTAGTAAGCCAAAACTTAAAGTTTTAAGTTATTACGTGGCCAACACCACCTTTCATAATCAATCATTAAGATAAGCAACTTTTACCATTTTCTCGAATGAAATTCTTGGATAGATGGTATGCACTACTCTTTTCCTTAGTCATATACATACTTCGAGGTGCTTAGTCTCATTAAGATCACCTACTTAAGTTTGACCCGAAAGCCAACATGATAGTAATGCACCCTACTTGGTAGGCCCACATGACTACCATCACACTTCCAGGAGATGGATTGCGCACCACACTTAGTCAATCAAACATAGAGTTCCCATGCTTAGTCGACCAAGCTTTTCATGTGTTTTGTTAATGGAAAGCATCTATGATGTAAAATTATATTGAGGTCTTTCAGATTTATATAAATATATATACTTATCCAATCACCACATACATATATGTATCATGTACATACTATGTCCCACAAATGAAAACATGCTACTAAAACATATGTGATGGTTATGGACATTATATTATAATTCCTTGGAACCACAAGGAATTACTACCACCTAAGGTCTACATCATATACAACAATCTATTGTTGAGGAAGATTTTTTTTCTCAAGCCAATCTAGAATGATTGGTACAACTCTTCAACTGATCGGATTGCCTCTTAGTTGTTTGGTTGGTCTCACAGATTGGTCATCTTGTCCAAACATCTTGAGGACACTATTCAACTTCTTCTATTTTGAGGCCTCCTTGGTCCTCCAATCGATCGGTTCATCTTCTGAAACGGGCAGTTCATCTAGTGTAGAATGTCTTATTCTTCATAACAATAACTAAAACTATCCTAATGCTATTAAACATATTACATAGTAATAAGGAAACCTCAAGTTACATTTGACAAAGGAAGGAGAGAACTAATACTTTTACATCTAGAAGAGAAGCCAGAGGCTCGATATGCAAACTAAGATGAAATAGGAATAAAAAAGCATTTTATCAAGCACAAGATCTAGGGTTATTGACCATAACCATGCTAACATCCACCATCAAAACCAATTTTAGGATGACATATCGACACGTATAATTGCATATGTATATCATATCAAATATATACATATAGGGATTGTATGTGGTATTTAATCAGATATTCACATTACTTATTTAAATATTCCTAATGCATGTAATAAATAGATGATGAAACCAAAATCCAATCATATCGAATAAATCCCAAAACATAGTCAATTTATGTGGCTCTGATACCACTTTTGGGAAATATGGCACCGAATAAGGCAGTGGAAACAAAAAAATAACTATCATATTTCCCTTTGAACAGTTGATCATGTCAATAACTATGTAATTGTACCCGGGGAGGACTAGCTCGGGTGGTGCGGCTCGCAAGCCCCTTGCGAGGGGGCACGAGTTCGACTCCCAGCTATCCTCTAAAGTGAATTAGCTCGTGCGTCGGCCGGCCAACGATGCGACTGTTTGGTGGGCTCTTACGGGCGGGGGGTCCACCTGGGGGTTTACGCTGCCTGCGGGGGTCACAAAAAGTGGCACTGGTGCGGGAGTGGTTCCCTCATCATAAAAAAAAATGTAATTGTAAGGATGGTTACAAGATTTATACATGGTCATGGAGAAAATCCAAGAACTATCCCTTGTTATACCATGTTACTTTATTCAAGTTTCACCTGGACAACATCAACATCAGCCTCCTGGTTTATCACCACAGATGGGGGTTGACTTTGTTCTCCTAGTAGGTGGTAGCAATCTCCTCACCTTTATAGTAGTTCACATGGACCATTGGGAACTCCTATCATTCTAGTTGAACAAACAAGAAGGATTTGTCCCTTCTATTAAGTGTGCTAGAGCCGACTTGCTTTCCCAATTGTCTCTCCCTTTTTCGCTCCCTTTGATAGGTAGGACTTGCTCAGGTTCTCACGTGACCACAACTATCAGAAGAAAACAATTTTTGGAGATTATTATTATGTCTCTAGAAAGCCTATAATACCCCTCTATTTATAGGAGGGTTAGGGTCAGGATTTCTAGTCTGAGCCAAAATCGAAGAGATGTATTTTTAATGAATTTTTGGAGCCTACGAATGATGATAGTTGAAACGGTCGGTTCAAATGTCAGTCAATTAGTTCAACCCTTGACCATTTTCATTTCACTATATTTCCCAATCACAATTGTATTTATAATTAATATTTGAGTAATGCAAAAAATGGCATCAATACCAATCCTTGATCTAATCGAATTGATCAACCAAATGGTTAGTTTACAACCTAAACTGGTCAGTTTACATATCTGAGTTGATCAGTTCACTTACTGAATTAGTCATCTCATGGATCTGATTGCCAATGCTTGTTCAAATTGATCTGAAACTTGAATAAATCGGTTCAACGCTTGAACTGGTCAGTTCACTATCCAGTAAAGTTAACTTACATCCATTGTTGTTAAAATTGAATACCTAACACTTTTGTAATTTGGAAAGTTAGAGAACAACTTCAACCTATTGGTGCTATAGTGATCGTATAGTTCCTTAGTCATTGATATCTAGATTGAAATTGAAGCAAGGAATCATCATCCTCTTCAACGTTCAATCCATATTTCTTGAACTAGAGCAAACTATCTGTGATATATGTAAGCTCAATATCACATATTAACTCATACAAGAATGTCCATACAATTCTTATTCTCTCCTATAAAGTGGCCAGGATATCAGACTCCTGTAGGAGGGACAAATTCCATCTACATCACTCACAATCATCCCAATGTGTCACAATGTACCTGGGCACTGCCTTTATGGCAACCCTTGTTCACAGTCATGATGGATGATGTCAATGTACATCGAATGCGACATGAGTGTCTAAGAACCACAATGGCCACCATCACTAAGAGATGATTCTGACTACCATGTAATGGTTTCCATGCATCACTCTCAAGTTGGCTCTATCTGATACATTGTTATCTAGAAGGGATCTATGTGTTTGGTTTGATATCATATATTATGAGTTAATGAGATTTAGTCATCAATCAACACACTCTAGTCTTATGTGTTATTGTTATCTATCAGCCTTCTACAATAACAACTGAATAGGGACATAACTATAATACATACACTCTTAACATCTGTGTGATCTAATTGTTTAGGTCCTCAACTTGAAGACATACGTCTTTGAGTAATAAGATTCTATAGACATTTATTAAGACACTTCATTATCTCATAACTGAATTAAACAAAATAAATTGGAATATTTCCTTTATTATTAATCAAGTCATTTACAAGATATTCTATTACAATCATCATAAGACTGGCTCTCTGGGCATACATATCGACCGTATATGCTTGGAACGCTAGTGTTCTTAGTTTCTTAGATTATTTAATAGATCTATTGTTTTCTCAATATAGCTCTACTTCCTTGTCAATGGATGTAACAACTCCTATTTCACCAATGAACTTCTTGATCCTTACAACTTCCTTTGCTTCCTTGGATGTAGCAATTTACTTGGTCTCTTGTACAATCAAGCATTGTCTCTTGGTTGTAAGATTTGAAAATCACAGCATTGTTTTTGGGGCAAAATAGAAAAAGTGTTTATGATATGTGCGTGTCCTTGTCAGATTTGAAGTTTGCATCGATGTAACCTCTACAAACAACTTTTCCTCACAACGGTCAATATGGAATTGTTCCTTTATTTTTAATACGTACTTAATGATGTCATTTATAACAGTCTTATTACCTACCTAACTGGTACTTACTCATCATGCTCATAGCATATGAGATGGTGGCACATGTATATGACATTGGATACCTGATAGATCCATTTATATATGCATAAGGAATCTAATTCATGTGTGTCCTATCTTTAGAAGAGATGGGGCATTTAGTTGTTGAGAGACGTATTGCTTGAGATATGGGTAAGTTTCAACTGGTGGGCTCTTGAATGTTGAACCTTTTAAACATTTTATCAATGTATACACTTTGGTGTAGAACAATAAGCCTTCTAGACATGTCTCCATAATCTTGATTCCTAGTATACATGATGCTTATCCTAAGTCCTTCTTGAAGAAGGTGTTTCCCTACCATGTTTTAACCAACTATAGTGTAGGCATACCATTCTCCATGAATAGTATATAACCAATGTACAATATGGGTAATATAATTATGCTCCATTGGCATTCTTGTAAACACAAGATTCCTCTTCTTTTTGGATAAACCCAAACTATTTGACTTTCTTATGAAAATGAATCCAAATATGAGATTCTTGCTTTAACCGTATATTGACCTTTGTAGCTTATAGATTTTTGTGGCTTAATTTGGAGTGATAAAACCTTTGGGATCCAAATAATTTTTTGCAGGATTCGGATGCCAAGCCATATATAGCCCATGACAGAGGAAAAGAGCAATGAGTTGCTCAATCAGGTGATAAAGCATAATCAAGAGAGAATGAGCACCTTTGGCCAGCAAATCAAGCAACAAGGAGAGTTTATGAATCAATTTGGGCAAACTCTGCAAAGTCATGGGGCTCAAATGAGGACACTTGAGACATCTTTAGCACAGATGGAAGTAGAGATTTCAAGTTTGAAGAAACCAACACAATAAGGTTTTCCAGGAAATACCAACGTTCTACGAGGGAATCAACAAGCCAAAACAATTCTGTTGAGGAGTGGAAAGAAGACTTTAAACTCTAAGGCTGATGAACCAAGCATAGCACATCCAGAAGCAATGGGCGAGGCCACAGAGGATGTCACAGCCACAGAGATAGTGGATGATGTTGCAGAAAAGGTCACAGAAGAGCCCATCCCAGAAGAAGAAACTTTTCAAGAGACTGAGAAGAGGACATCATATGTGCCACCACACCAGAGGGCACATGTTGTCCTCGTCCCTTACCCCAACATCCTCAAATCCAAGAAAGTGGATGCATAGTTTAAGAAATGTTTAGACAGCTTTCGAAAACGTTTATGTTAACATTCCTTTGTTGGAGGCGATTGAGCAGATACCCTCTTATGGTAAGTTTTTGAAGGATGTAATTACCAAGAAGAGGAAGATTCCTGATACTGAGGTGGTAGTTCTCAAAGAGCATGTTAGCGCCTTCATTTTTGGCACATTGCCACCAAAGCGACAAGATCCAGGATGCTTCAATATTTCATGTTACATTGGCAAGGTGAAATTTGGTGAAGCCTTGTGTGATTTCGGGGAAAGTATAAACTTGATGCCCCTATCTACTTTTAAGAAGCTGGGACATAAAGAATCTAGACAAAGCAACATGACGATTCAACTCGTGGATAATTCTATGGTTAGGCCATATGGAATTTGTGAGGATGTCTTGGTGAAAGTTGACAGATTTGTATTTCTAGTTGATTTTGTAGTTATGGAGATGCAAGATGAACAAGGGAATGAGTTGCTCTTAGGAAGACCCTTCCAGGCTACTGCTGATATGACACTGGAAATGGGTAGAGGCCGTCTAACATTGGGTATGGCAGATGACAGATTTGAGATGGTCATGCCACCAAGTATAAAACAATCAAATGCATAGGAGTAATGTCGTATGGTGAAGCACTTTGATTAGAACATTTCTCTTTGTTTAGGGAAGCCATTTCTGGATATGGCTCATGTGATGACTAAGGTAGATAAGGGGACACTGGCCGTGGATATCATGGAACAAACAAAAGTTGTATCTCTTTGCAAATCTATGGGTTATCCAAATGATGAAGAGGAAGAAATTTCTCTATTTACTGAGGATGATGCTATAGCAGTCTCGATGATCGAATCATATCCAAAATTGCCCCTTGAGGCATGCCTATTCAATGTCATGGATGATTGGATGAGAAACACGTCTTTACGAGAATGTGTAAAGATGCTTCAAGTGCTTCCTTGCTATTATGCTAAGCATTATGAGGATCTAGGGCCACTGCCACCACCGCTTCAATCTTCATTGGTCAGCCCCCCAAATCTCGAGTTGAAGCTGCTACCCCCTCATTTGAAGTATGCTTTCTTAGCATATGATGTGAAGCTCCCGGTGATCATCTCAGCATGTCTGAGTATCGAGGAGGAAGAGCAGTTGATGATCGTGCTGAAGAACCATCGTGGTGCATTCGGGTGGTCAGTTGCTAATATTAAGGGGATCTCCCCTACTCTTTGTCAGCACAAGATTCGGCTCGAGGAAGGAGTCAAGTCGATGATTCAGCCACAATGTCAACTCAACCCGAGCATGACGGAGGTCGTCAAGAAGGAGGTGATTAAGCTCCTTTCTGCGGGAATCATCTATGCCATTTCAGACTCGACATGGGTAAGCCCAACACAGGTAATCCCTAAGAAGGGGAGAATTAGTGTTACTCAAAATTTGCTAAATGAACCTGTCACTACCCGATCGGTAACCAGGTGGCGAGTGTGCATTGATTACCGTCGCCTCAATTCTTCCACTTTAAAAAACCATTTCCCTCTCCCATTTATTGATCAGATTTTAGAGTGGCTAGCTGGCCGCTCTCATTCTTTCTTTTTGGATGGTTATTCTAGCTATAATCAGATTTCTATAGACCCGAAGGATCAAGAGAAGTCTACCTTCACTTGTCCTTATGGGACTTTTTCATATCGCCACATGCCGTTTGGGTTATGCAATGCACCAACCACTTTTTAGCGTTGTATGCTTGCTATATTTTCTGATATGGTTGAGCGTTGTTCAAAGGTTTTCATGGACGATTTTTCTGTCTACGGTGCATCGTTTGATGAGTGTTTATATAATTTGGATAAAGTTTTACAAAGATGTGAGGACACACATCTAGTCCTTAATTGGGAAAAGTGTCATATGATGGTTAGTGAAGGAATTGTGCTTGGACACAAGGTGTCTAGCGAGGGACTGGAGGTGGATCCAGTCAAGATTGAGGTTATTTCAAAACTACCTCCACCAAATTCAGTGAAAGGGGTGAGGAGTTTTCTTAGTCATGCAGGGTTATATCGCCGTTTCATTAAGGATTTCTCTAAAATCACTAAACCATTGTATGAATTACTTGAGAAGGATGCCGTGTTTGATTTCAATGAGAAATGCATACATGCCGTTAATGTCCTTAAAGAAAATTTAATTTTTGCACCAGTTTTCTAAATGCCGGATTGGACTAGCCCTTTGAGCTTATGTGTGATGCGTTGGATTTTACTGTAGGGACTGTTCTTGGGCAGCATTTTGAGAATAAACCCGCAGTGATTTTCTATGCATCTAAAACTTTAAATGATGCACAACTTAATTACACCACCACTAAAAAAGAACTACTTGCCGTGGTTTTCGCATTTGAAAAATTTAGGCAATATTTAGTGGAGTCAAAAGTTGTGGTTTGGACGGACCACGCTACCATCAAATACTTAATGGAAAAGAAAGATGCCAAGCCTAGATTGATTAGGTGGATCTCACTCTTGCAAGAGTTTGACAAAAAAATTAAAGATAAGGTGGGCATTGAGAACGTGGTTGCGGACCACTTGTCTATGTTAGAGCGGGTAGATGAGAGAGATATCAATATACCCATTACCGAGACATTTCCCGATGAGCAAATCCTTTCAATAAAATCTAAGGATCCATCGTTTTAAAATATTGTGAATTATCTTGTATGTAAGGAAATACCGGACGATTGGACTTATCAAGAAAAGAAGAGATAATTTTCCATTCTTTAAGATATTATTTTTGGGATGACCCAATTTTGTTGAGACAGTGCAGGGATGGCATCTTACGCAGGTGTGTACCAGAAGGTGAATATGATAGTGTGCTCAGTCACTGTCATACACTACCCACTGGCGGTCATCATGCAAGCACAAGGATAGCGGCCAAAGTGTTGAAGAGTGGCCTTTATTGGCCTACACTCTTTCGGGATGCCTATGACTATGTGAGAAGATGTGATTCTTGCCAAAGGGTGGGAAACATCTCAAGGCAGCAAGAGATGCCCCTCAACGTGTTTCAAGAGGTTGAGGTATTTGATTTATGGGGCATCGATTTCATGGGACCATTTGTGTCATCAAATTCCAACTTATATATTTTTCTTGCTGTTGATTATGTGTCGAAGTGGGTAGAGGCAATACCCATAAGGACTAATGATGTTGTGGTAGTGTGCATGTTCGTGAAGGAAAATATTTTTTGCAGATTTGGTGTGCCACAGATGATTATAAGTGATGGAGGCACCCACTTCACGAACAAGAAATTTTCTACCTTATTGAGTAAATACGGGGTCAAACACAACGTTGGTACCCCATATCACCCGCAGATGCAAGGCCAAGTAGAGGTTTCCAATCGAGCGATCAAGAAGATATTGGAACACATAGTGGCATCTTCGAGGAAGAATTGGAGTGCACTACTACCAGATTCTTTATGGGCATATAGGACCGCCTTTAAAACCCCTATAGGCACTACACCTTTTAGGCTGGTTTACGGGCGGGCTTGTCATCTGTCGGTCGAGTTAGAGCACAAAGCGCACTGGCCATTACGGAAGCTTAATATGAGCTATGATGCTGCAGGAAAGAAGAGAATGTTAGAGCTCAATGTGTTAGATGAGCTTAGGATGAATTCTTATGAGAACCAGAGGATCTATAAAGAATGGACAAAGCAACTCCATGACCGCCACATTCAAATGTGTGTTTTCAAAAAGGGTGACCGAGTGTTATTGTTCAACTCGAGATTAAAGTTACATCTCGGGAAATTGAAATCCCGGTGGAGTGGACCTTTTGTGGTGGAAGATGTTTGACCACATGGTTCTATTATGGTGAGAGATGGAGAGTTAACGTTCTTAGTGAATGGTCAAAGATTGAAGTTCTACTATGGGGAAGATTTCACAAGAAAGGTGCATAAGGTTAAATTCATGGCACCTAAGGAAGAATGAAAGGGCCGACTTCGTCTAGCCTAAGATGTTAAAGTAGGGCGCTTGTTGGGAGGTAATCCAATCATAGGTAGTTCATTTTAATTTAGTTAATTTTCATATTTTTCTTTTAATTTTGTATTTTGGGTTGTAAAAATGATGCCCTAATACATGTGTTAAGTGTGCAGTATTGCTTGGGTGTTGATACCATCGACCCTTGTGTCGATGGTAGCGACGAGGGTGCAGAGTGGAATTTGTAGAAAACTTGCTCCGTCGATGCTATCGACGGCCTCGTCGATAGTATCGACCACTCCTTAGGTTGAGTTACGAAGAATTCTGGAGGAGGTCGATAGTATTGACCCCCGAGTCAATACTCGCAAGACCTCTAGAGATTTTCATATGGATTTGTCTCAGTGAAATCGATACCATCGACGGGGCAGTTGATGGTATCGACCTGGCAACAATAACGAAGTGTCGCTGGGGCCTCGTGAAGATAAAGGACCCATAAAGTGTCGATACCATCGACACTTTATGCGTCCTTTATCTTCACGAGGCCCCAGCGACACTTCGTTACTGCTGTCGGGTATCGATACTTTGTCGATGGTATCGACGTGACACGTCACCAATCCGCGAGAAGATATCAACGGTGCTCGCCAAATTCAGAAGTTGATCTGAAGGATGGGTCGATACCATCGACCTGCATCAATAGTATCGACGCATCATCGATCTGGGGCCCCACATCTAGCCATCAATGACCGTCGATAGCAGCGAATACCCAGATTGTGCTACAGGTGTCGATACCATCGACACCTCATTGATGGTATCGATGGGTCAACAGTGGCGGCGATCTCAGCTATAAAAGGATGGGTTGAATTCATTTTCTCTTCACACTTTCAGACCTTTTCCTTTCCTACTTGCGCTTGAGCACTTGTGAGCATCAAGAGGTCATCAGCGAGAATCTAGCAATCAAGAAATCATCACTGAGCTCTTCATCGACATTGGAGATCATCTTCTCTGATCTACTCCAACCTTCACCGAGCTCCATTCTTCTATCTCCTTTCTTTTATCATGGTGAGGACAGCAGGAGCTTCTTCCTCGCGGGCGGCTCCCATGGAGATTGAGATGTTCATTCCACCCCCACCAGGCTCTATTCCTCATCCGAGGATCGTTCACCCTTCAGCAGAAGTGAGGAAGATTTATGAGGAGCTATTGAAGCGAAAAATTGAGCCTACCCGATATGTTAACTGGGCTATGATCCGCGACCTCGGGTTTGAGGCCAACCTTGCTTATGTCCTTCAGGGTCAGGCTAAGCATACCCGGAGGTTTCCTTCCCAAGTCCAGTACCATGCCGATGGCCACCCCTTTTTTGGCTAATGGCCAACTTACAAGGAGTTGGTGGCGGAATTCATGGGATCTCTTGACATCTGGGTCGTGCCCAATGACCTCATCGCCACCGATCGTGAGTGGATCAAAGGGTGAGTGTCTTTCTGACTCTTCAACAACAACTACACCATTACCCTTGACCAGTTCAATTCTATCTACAACTAGTATCATTCTCCTAACCAGCACCGGAGGCCAGACAGTCAGGCAGACTATGATGCTATATTTGCTAATCTGGTGACCACTGCAGCAGGAAAGGCGATGTGCTATCACAATGCGGCCATGGCCGACTTTGAGCACCCATTTTTTTGGGTTTTTCATAACATATTATGCATCACCTTCTTTTCTCACAGTGATCTGGCGCTGAGTAAATTTCAAGAGATGAATCTATTGTTCCTCTACAAACTGATGACTAAAGAGGAACTCAATAGGGGAACATTTTTCTTAACGCGTGTATTGGATGTGTAGAGCAGTACCAGACAGGCCCCTATCCACTTTGGGGGGCTTATCACACCGCTAGCTCTCTATCTCGGGCTAGATCTGTCACAACTCACTATGCTGGTCAACAAAAATAAAGTCGATCTGGAGCACTTACACTGCTCCAGCCTTATTATCATCGATGGAAGTGTGGCATATGCTCATTGCCACTTCGGGAAGGAATATATGTGACTATCACTCCCGGACCCCATCTTCAACATTCAGGAGGGTCATCACTTTCGGTGGCCCATCATTCCTATTTCCGAGTCTGAGGAAGAGGTTGAAGTTGCAGATGAAGACGATGATGCAAGCGACGAGGAGGAGGAGGAAGAAGAGCCTCTCATTCCTCTTCGGTCTCGAGTAGCCCCGAGGAAGCGTCCATGCTTCTACCCAGGATCTTCATCCTCTTCTCAGCCACCGCCACCATAGCCCTCTCAGGAAGGAGAGGATGCTTACTCAATGCAGGGTATGTACTCTATGCTCCAGAGCATCCAGGAGACACATCAACAACACACTGCCTCCTTCGCCGGTATTCAAGATACTACGAACTGGGTATTTGTGAATCAGCAAGCAATTTATGAGAACAAGCGCCTCCTCCTCGCCAACCAAGAAAATAGTCATAACAGGTTGCATAGGATGGAGATGCAGCAACATCCGTTCTATGATTATTACTGGAGCCAAAACTAATTTGGGGGATATCCTCAACCTCCTCCAATGCCGCAATATGATCCCACCTTTCAGGGGAAGTATCGTGAATGGGACCCGAACACCCAACAACACCCACCTTTTCCACCGCCAGAACAATAATGGGTATTACTGTTCCACCTTCTGAGATTTTTTTTGACTATGAGGCCATAGTCGAATTCAAGCTTAGGGGGGGAGATGGAACAATTTCTATCTCAATTGTATTTCCTTTCTCTTTATTTTAGCATGTCATCTTAGATTTTGGCAATTTCTTCTAGTTTTGAGTAATTTTATTATTTAAGGCTTTCTAGGATTCACATGCTATCTAGTGTATCCGTGGATGTCTAATGTTAATGTGTCATCTCAATGTTTTTCATATGGGAGTTATGGGTGCCATTATCTGAAATCGGAGCATAATTGAAAATTTTCCAAAGAATTTGCAAGTTGAATTTGTTTGAACTTGAGCACTTAACCTATGAAAATAATTGGGTTTGCCAACTTTAAAACATAAGACCATAATCGTACATCCTTATGAGTCAAGAAATGTGGATGGACATGGATGTTGAGCCTAAACTGACCAAATGGTAATGGGACTTTAATCGAAAGTGAGAGAGAGAAACCCTTTGATTTATTGTTACACAGGTCAGTAAAGAGGGAAAGATAATCTATTCCAATGGTTTTGTACATTAGTCTTGTGATCTATCCATTTCATTTCATTCAATATCAACCATAAGAACTGGAAGCACTTGTAGTTTTTTTTCATCTCTTGATTGCATGACATGTAGATTGTATTTTATTGTAGCTAGATTTTGGGTCTATGCATTCACACATTCTCAAGTGCATGTCATTATAGTTGCATTTTGCATACTCTAGAGCATAATAGGACTTTTTGTGCCTTATTTCTTCTGGAAAATAAGAAAAATAGGAAATTTGTTCTATACCCTCTGAAAAGTAATTTGTAAGGCATCAATGATGTTAGCTAAGTGGAAATAAGCCTGAAAAAAATATGGTGAATGTTCTTCTAGTCAATTGAAAAATGAGGGCTTAAAAATATGTAAGTGAAAAAAAAGAGGGAGAAAGGAACTTGTTTGACCTACGTGTATATATAAAGGAAAGAGGAATAAACACATATTGTAGTCTTGGTAGTCATTCCATCTCATCTTGAGATGGAATGATAGTGCATGCATCATTCTACTTAAAATTTAGGCATTAGGTCATTTTCATATGAATATGCATCATTTAGGCCATTTTGTTGATTTTGCATGATAAAACTATTTGGTGCTTCTCTTTCTTCCACAGCCGCCCATTTCATCCACCCATTTCTCAAAATGGTAGGCCACCCATGATTATCTCCTCATTAGTGTATACCAGGAGATCTTCTTCCATTTAGATGGTAGTTAAGACTTGAGCAACATAGATAGGAGATCACAAGATGCACTAAGTCTGAACTGGAGGAATTCATTATATCAACTGCTTTATTTCATAGTGTTTGCTGATCTTGGGGTGGACATTTCTTATGAACGATCATTGTCACCTCTAGGGTAGTTATCATTCTGTGGTTAGTAAGGGTCGGCATGTGCATGATAGGTGGGAGACATATTGATTTGTCTTTTATGCTAATATGTTCTTTAGCTGACTCTCACAAGTCTATTCTACAGTTTTGTGCTCGAGCACGAGCAATGTTCAAGCTTAGGGGAGTTTGATGCAAGGGTTTTGAGTCGTTTTTATAGACTAGTTTTGCATAAAGTTTATGTGTATTTTGATCATATTTGTGGTTAATAGAACATGATTCACTACCTTTAGTCTATAATCTCTTTTTGCATCAAATTTACCTTGTTTCATCTTATTATGTATAAAAGATCATAATTGTTGGCTTTGATCGGTGTTCTTATTTTCTTTTCAGGCAATTCAGATATCTGCATTCGTCGATACCATCGACGGCTGCTCGATACCATCGACCTGGTCATAGTGTATTGTCAGAGAAGAGCAACCAGAAGTCGATACCATCGATGGGACTGTCAATGGTATCAAGAGAGCGTCAGTGAGCCAGATTTCTAGGTGTCGATACTATCAACCCAAAGTCGATACCATCGACCTCGCCTCAGCAAACTTAGCTTCAATGTCGGATTCTAGAGAAAAGCGACGCCTAAGGTGTCGATACCATCAACACACCATCGATGGTATCGAGGCAACATCAGAGGGAACCCCAAGAATCGTGCAAGCGCAGGTGCCTCAAGAAGGTCGATACCATCGACCCGCGTCGATGGTATTGACGCCGTTAGATCAGGTTCTGCTAAAGATTGTGTCTAATCATATGGTGGTGATTTTTGGGGCGACCTAAAGTGGTGCATATACCTAATTAAGGTGGCCCTAAGTGAGGTATCACGTCATTAGCCACCTAAGAAGTCTCAAGAAGGAGAGGAGAGAAGAACAAAGTCGAGGGCGACACCCCAATCATTCCGAGAGCTGCAGAAGACGTTTTCCACCGCTGCAAGACTGTAGAACGTTCACCCCGCACCAAGGAATGCCTGGATCTCCTCCGTTCAGGGGTTTACATCACATCTATTCATGTTTCCCTATGTTTTCCCTTTCTCTCATCATGTTTTTCACTGAGATGAACATACAGGGCTAATCCCCTTTATCTTTAGGACCGGGAGTAGCCCGGGTAATCGTTGTATGATACTTTTTACATAGTTTATCACAATTTTTCTCTTAAATCTGTGGCATGATGACGTTTTCTCAATTATATCATTACGATTGATCACCCTAATGATAATCTAATACCTTTAATTACTTTGAAAGAAGAATTAACAGTTGAAAAGAGACGGATATCACATTAACTAATAAATCCTTTGAACAAGGTGATGTACAGTTAATGGTGGAAACCCAGAGTGTGATCTTCATGCACCTAATTTAGGGTATAGGTTACTACTACCGTGGAACCGACCTAGATTTAGGTAGTGAACTGTATCGCGACAGCGAACAATTCTGACTACATGCCACTACCCGGAATAGGAGACGAATTAGGATAATTGTGTAGGAACTAGTACAACGAGAACCTGCGATGAACCCACAATCCTAAAGATTCCACCTTTAATTGATTACACCAACCATTTAAAAATAGTTTTGCTTTATTTTATTTTTCTTTTCTTTTTCAATCAATTCTCAAACCATTTTACTCGGTCTAGCTGATTGCAAACAATTAGTAGTAGTCTACCGAAAATCCGTTCCCTGAGTTCGACTCAGGCCTCACAAAGGCCTATATTACTTTGGCACGTGCACTTGCGTTATACGCATGGTACATTCGTGCCATATGCCAATTCTTATGAAGAATAGGAACACATGGATAGATTCCATATGCATTCGCAATTGGATCTATATTGAATGCAATTTTATGTACTTATCTCATTATCTCATAAGTATTTGACATGATGAGAAGATATCCAGTAATCTCGTATGTACTAGACATGATGAAAGGATATATAGTCATATCATATGCATTTGACATGATGAGAAGACATATATATACCACACTAGCAATCTCATACATATTAGATATGAAGAGAAGGTATATGTTAGATATCAATGAGAGACACTGAACTATCATAAAGAAAATCCTTAGATGCTTGTGAAGAACTCAAAATATTGATTCATTGGATATGGTAATAAGGAAGAGTAGGGTGTGAATGGTTACACCCATGCAAGCTTCCAAACTGATAACAATCTAAATGTGTGCTTGATAACAAACGAAAATTGTAATTTAGAAAGGGTTTTTAGCTAATGATAGTTGTTAAAATATACAAAAGAAGCTGAGTATCTCTATGTTATAAGAACATGAGAGAATAATGTATGGATCAAGAAGTTCATATGTGTAATGAAGTGAAAACCACTTCTCTACTAAAAATTTGAACAATAAAACCACCAGTCCAAACACACTCAGAAGGTATGATGGAGTGGGTGTAAAATTTTTAAATCTTTATAAAATAGTAATAAAAGACCAAAGTATAGCAGTGGAATAAAAATATGACTATATTCAATTATAAAACAAGGGAGCATCTCAAACTTACAACTTAAGGATCCATGTAGGGAAAATCTAAACCACCTCAAGATTGTCTCCAAGCTTTAACTTCTCAATCTATGTTCGGGTCCACATGTCAAGCCATCAGTTTCCTTCACCTAGGGTTGGAAGCATACCCCAGCGAAAGAGAAACAATAGGAAACATCATCAAAGGCTGGTATGTGCATACTAAAAAGCAATTTGAGAAATTTATAAAGAATAAGGGACATCAAAATAAAGGGCTTCCCATGTAAGAGATAAGGACTACCCAATTGGGCATAAAAGATAAGAAACATCATAACTTGATAAAGGAGGATACTTTCCATGGAAAAATAATAAAATTTGTGCAACAAAAGCACATAGATAGGTAGTAGGGCACACACCCCACAAACATCATCAAACCTGCATGCATGTGAGATAAACATAGCCCTAGACAAATATAAACACAAAGGCGGCCAAGGCTTCACATCCTTGAAAACCTGATAGAGAATGGAATATTGCCAAACTCCCAATATATAAAAGTTGAGCCAAGGCTTCACATCCTTGAAACTCGGGTATGGGGAACCACCACCACCATCCCATAAACAAAAAGGGCACACACCCAAAAACCAAAGTAATTTACATTATTCTAGTGCTACTGATTCACATTGCATGTAAATATAGAGGCAAGTAAATAGTTTAGTCAGAAGATGAAACAAAGGTTTCCATCACACAATGGACAACACAAAAATATAACATCCACTTCAAAGTGGCACATAACAATAAAAGAGACCAACATGCACCACGACACAAGATATGACATCAAGAAATTATCTAGGTTCATAACAATCAAGATAGTTCACACGAACCATGGTATCAAAAGATAAGACATATTGTGTAGGCCAAAATTCAAAAGAATGATAAAGTAGGTGAATTGCTCAATATGGATGAATAGGGGATACAACATACCTCAAATAAGAGTCCAAACTGCAAAGCACTCTTAGATCCAAGTTTAGGCCACCAAAGGCCTATAAAACATATATACATATTTTATGTCAATTTCATACGCATTAACCAAACCCTAAAAACCACCTTTTTATATATGTGTGAATTAAGTTATGAAAACTATTCCATATTTTAGCTTATGTTATTAGGAGTCCAAAACATATTTTATTATATTTTTCTAACTTTTAGATAATTAGTAATGATTTTTACAAGTTAATTCATCATTAATTAGATCCAATAAAAACACCTATTATTAATCATTAGATTCAGTTATCAAAACTTATACCATTAGTTAGATATTCTTTTTCTGATTCCAACGACTATTTTTCCATGATTTTTTGATCATCCGATAATTAGTTATAAATTTTTAATTTTCGACCAATCAAAGAATTAGTTAATGCCACGTAGGCGAGAAAATCCTCAAAAGCAGGCCAGGTCCGCATGACTTGGCCCAACGCGTGAAACAAAAAGGGAAAATGAAAATACCAAAAGAACCTTGGATGAAAAATCAAAAGCAAAAGAAGGCAAAAGGGTGAATCGGGGAATCTATCAGCGACTTTGCTCTTCATAGATTGGGAACCAGAATAGGGAACACTTCGATTCCCAAAACACAATCAACCAAAACTCCATGGAATTGATGATTGGATCAAGTTTGGGAGGTGCTAGCGGTTCTACTGTATCTTAACACACTCACAACAACCACTTATAGAATGATAAAGGCTTTCCTCCATGATTGAGTAAGGTGCAACACTACAACTCATCGAAAGAACAAAGAAACTCAAAATGAAACCGTGGAGAAAGGACCAGCAGACCGAAGTGAAACCAATCATAGGGAAAACATGTGCAACAAAGAAGAGGACTCGCCTAATGATCAAAATGATCAAAACTGGGAAGAAAGGGGGATTTCCAAAACGCACCTGCTCCGAATCAATTGAAGGCCTAGAAGGAAAGTCTAGCCACTGACGAAATCATCTGGGCACCTAGAAAGGGAACCAAAGGTTCTCGCTTTGCTGCCGAGAGAAAGGTGACCGCTGGAGGTAGATGGAGTAAGGGAGAGGTAACCGGGGCCAAAAGACACCCAAAGAGGGTGAGAAGGTACTCCCAGGGATCCTCGTGGAGGTATAGAGACCACAACGAGCACAAGAACAGGCACAAAGAAAGAAGGATCACCGTCGGTTGGTAAAATAGAGGAACAAACAGCAGCTATGTTGGTTAGGATTATATAGGGGGTGGAATCCCATAGAGTTTAGGATGGTTGGGTTTGTAAGAGAAATAGGAAGGTGATGGTGGTATCCTCGCGGGTAGAGACAAAGCAAAGAGAGATGTAGGGGGAGGAGGAGTTGTCACGAACTGTAGCTCTAATCCGACTGGGAGTCAGGTGAGAGGGAGAACACAGAAGACGTCCATGAAATCCACGATATTAAATGGAAAGTGCCAGTCATCCGATCGGGCTGAGAAAAAGGAAAAAAACAAAGGAAAATCGTAGCTTAATCGATTTAGGATTATAGTTAAAACCAATTAATGCACATATTTCTCTTTCCTTATTTAGGGGTCCTATTCTTATCCAAATTAAACCAAACTTTGTGCACAAGTTAACCTAAACGTGTTGATTCTGATTATCTAATTATATTTCACTTTTGGAATCTTTAGATGTATTATTTAATATATTCTTTGTTTCTCTTTCCTGATGCATTAATGACATATGGATTATCCAAATTAGGTGAAACTTCATCCACAAGTTAACTTAAGTGTGTTGAATACGAATTTTCCTTTATTTCTAACTTTTAGAATTATATTTCATATTATTGAGCATTAGTGCCTTTTATCAACTTTCTCTCTCCTAAACTTACCTTTTAAGCAAACTTTCTCGAAATTGGATGAAAATTCACCCAAAGACTAATTATTATGTAGATTACGAATCTAAGATTATTTTTCTCTTTTGGAGTCATGAATTATATTTATTTATTAATTACTCTATTTAGGTAGTTTCTCTCTCCTAACATATCATATTATTTCAAGGTTGTTCAAATTAGATGAAAATTGACATGTAAACTTATTTTTATGTACATATTACGAATTTGGAGTTTATTTCCACTTTTAAGACTTTCTTACATGGGTTTTGTCATATGGCCCATTAGAGCCCATTAACTTCATTATGCATCCAATTAAGTTATTAACATCTTATTATCACCAAATGAGTTATATGACGTATTATATTACATTATGCACGCATTAGATTATTAGGATCACTCTAACCTTAACCTTGTTTGGTCAAACCCAAAAGGTCGCCGTTCTAGGGTAGGGTCCAAGATCTGGTATGTTACAATATGGGTGAACTTGTGTGAGGTTCTGACAATTGATGACACAATAGAAATATTGATGACATAAATGGACCTACTAGTTAGGATGGGAATCTTGGATAGCATACTATAACACTTCCATCTCATACGAGTAGTTGTACATCGAAGGGATATGAAAATTACAAAATACTTAGTTAAAGCAAATGTTGCCAAACCCGCTATAAAAGCACTTTCATAGTTGAAGCATGATGTTCATGTTTGGTCATTCAAGATGAGATCCATGGGTGACTGGATCTAAGTGCAAGTGGGAGTCTGTTTGTATTATGCCTAGAGAGCCAATCATATGATCATTGTAGTGGCATAACATGTAAATGATTTGATTAATAATAAAGGCAAGCTTCCAATTTATTTTGTATATTCAGTTATGAAATAATGAATAACATAATAAATGTCTAGAGAATGATATTACTCAATGATGTATGTCTTTAGGTTGAGGACCTGAAGAATGAGATCATACAAATGTTAAGAGTATATACATTCTCATTGTCCCTGATCGGTTGTTATTCTGGAAGGTTGATAGAAGCCAATAACACATAAGATTAAAGTGTGAGTTGGTTGATGACAAAGTGTCATTAGTCATGATATGGCAATATCAAACTAAGGACACATATACATATTAGAGAATATTGTATCGCATAGACCCACCATGAGAGTGGCACACGGAATCTATCATCATGGAAGTCATAGTCAACTTTCATAGTGATGGTGGTGGTTGCAGTTCTTAAACCTTAAATCATTGCAATCATCACATGTCGTTGGGTGCACTTTGACATCATCAAACACAATCCTGAAACATGGGTTGTTATAAAGGTGATGATTGGGTGACTTTGATACATGAGGACTGAATGTGAGTGATAGAAATGAGATTTATCCCTCCTACAGGAGTATGATATCCAAGGCCTCTTGATTAGTGAGACTGGGAAAAGTATTGCCATACGCATGTGAGTCAATATGTGATATTGAGATTACATATATCTCATACAGTCTGCTCTAGTTCAATAAGCAAGATTTAATAATAATGAGGTTGACTTCTCCATGCCTCTAGTTCAATCTGGATATCAATGACAACGGAACTATACAAACATTATAACACCATACATAGATTTTAGGTTAAAATGGTTCTCCAACTTTCCATTTACTTGGGTAGAAATGATGTGTGACTAGGAACCTCTCATTGCTTGTGATGTCATAAGTTATGGACATTCACGGCCAATGTAATATGGTACCTATAGGGTCACACACACAGGAACTCATATAGAACAGGAGTTTGATCTTGAATGATGATTGATTTGATTACTAAAAATATTTAGGTACTCAATTCACACAACAAATCAGCTGTCTAGACTTCTAAACAATCAGTTCAAATGTTGAGACTGTCGTTTGGAGTGTCAGGATGATTGTATTGTACATTGGTTTGAATTCAGCTTGACCTAGGATATGAGACACCCATCTCACCTCTATGAGATGCCCTTCTCACCTTTGTGAGACACCCGTCTCATTTACACCAGACACCCATTTTGGGGGTCCAATTCGATTGCATTGATGATTGGTGTTGTTGTCATGTGAAGCATTAATTAGATTTGAATTCAAAAACATGTATAGATTTGAGAAACACACCAGATGACTGACTGGGTTTCCAGATGGCCATTTGGGCTATCACAAGTTGTGAAAGTTTCAGAATTATTATGAAATTGTGAGATCTTCCAGTCCTTTCCACTCTTACACAGACTAAGAACCCTGACCCTGGCCTCTACTATGAATAGAGGGGTACTGGGCACTTCCCTGAGTGCAACGCAGACAATTGAGAATCCCTTTCTTTGATAATTGTTGTCCTCTCTAGTTGTGGTAAGGAAAAGAGCCCAAGCAAGTACTACCCGACTATGGAGGGATAGCAATGAAGAGACCAATTGAGGATCATTATTATGGGAGAACAGGTTGGTGACTAGTATACCAACATGAGGGATAACTCCTTCATGTCCATTCTAGTAGGACGAAAGGAGTTCTACTTGGTTCGTGTGGACTAGTCTAGAGGTATGAGTCCTTTGGTTGTTGCTAGGAGGGCAACATCAACTCACAGTTTGTGGTGAGATCAGAGGATCTTTTGCAACAGTTGTCTGAGTCTGTTGTCCATGGAGGAGCAATCAGACGTGTCCCACTACAACCAGGAGTTGCACATACACCATCCAAGATAGAGTGTGCATCTACATCGATAAGGATTTTTACTGGACTTGCTCCAGGACCAATTATATTTTCATGAAACCATCATTCCCATTGATAGTTATTGACGCAATCTGCTAGTTAATGGGAAATAAGTTAGTAAATTTTTTGTTTCCATTGTCCATCTGATGCCATATTTCCTTAAAGTTGGCACATCCTCATCTTTGGTCGGTGCTTGTTGGTATTTATTTTTACCAACAAACGGAAGAATATGTCCCTTGTGTGGCATGAGAATTGTCCCAATATCATTTCTGACATGAGGTTGATCGTTGGAGTATCGAGTCCAATAACTTGGAATTTGGGGATGCTTTTGGGAAACTTACTCACATTTTGGCTAAAGTGCCACATTGGCGTGTCATACTGCTACATTCACTCCACCCTTAGTACTACATCAAAGGCTCAAACTAGGAATAAGAGGAAGCTTATAGAGTTGAAGAATGACTACAATCAAATGGGAAGGTTTGGGATGGCATCAAAGTACATGAAAAGACCCTCTCCCATGACCGAAATTGGTCCCTTGGCTTAGAAAACATGTGCCTTCCATAGATCGGCAACAACCTTGGGGTTGATGAAGTAGCATGAGTTTTTGGAACTTATGAGGGTGGTTAACATTTCATAATGATGGATGTGGTTACCTATTGACTTGGTCAGATCCATGGTTGATATTATTGGGGTTCTAGAAGAGGACTATTGTTCATGATGTGGTTATGGGTCCAATAATGAGGTTGGAGAAGTTAACACAAGGAATATTGAGTGCATGCAGTAGTGTCCAAGAAAACATTTCTCTAGGAATATGAAGCACATCATCCCCTTCACCTTGTTGTCAGCTTCCTCTTCCTGTGATAGTTTTTGGATCGAAGAGGTATATCTTAGTGTCTGGAAGGAAGGTGTTGTCATTGGTAACTTCCCTTTCTTGTTTATCTATTACATGTCTTTGCTCCTTTCATCCCTTCTAGTGATGACGTGATGGTTACTGGATGTATGGATTTCATGAAGCTCCAAGGTAATTTTAAGGTATTTTCAGAAGCCAATGAAGAATTGTCCAGATGGTTCCATCTAGAGTACACTAGGGAAAATTATGTCTCATAAATTGAATATGTGTTGGTAGTTGAAAATAGATTCCTACTAATGGATTTGGCAAGTTTTCCTATCATAGTGTTGGAGTTTAGGATCTTTGAAGCATATCAAAATGTCCTTATTGAACTCCTCTAGTATGAGTTAGTCATAGACTACTTGTATATAGTATACCACTATAGTACGACTTCCTCTATGTGAGGCATGATGATCATAAGATTCTCCCCATTGTTAGTCACCTCACCCATGTAGAACTAGTTGTTGCATTGGATATTCCATCTATTGGTCTTCCAAGAACTGTTGTATATTGATAATTTAAACTTATTGTGTTTTTGATACTACTTACAATTATGAAAGTTGATGGATTTAACAATAGTGCATTTAGTATTCACTATCTTCATCATTGAATATCACTTTATAGTCATCCATAGGCTGAGCTCTTAGGGGTCTGTTTGGATAGTCTCAAAGGCTACATCATGATCATCGAGCATTTGGATGTGATGGAGCATGAAATTTTGAATCTTAGTGAATTGCATGTCTATGTTGCTCATGGTGGTTGTTATCAGGTGTGTCTTAGTATGGAAACTGTGACGTACTGTTTGAACAAAACATGATTTACTTAAACAGAAACGTTTGTTAGCAGTGGATTACTGAAAATTCACTAAAAATTAAAACCATTTTACAGAGAGATCCACACATAGGAAAACTCTTTCATAAAGAACTGAAGTAATTTAATTACATACTAGTTCACAAGTACATGTCTTGTATCATCTTTTTCTGAAAATTACAAGCATCAACTACCCTGTTAAACTATACACAGGTAGTATAAAATCTCGAGGCACTAAGCCAAAATTTCAAAAGCACTAACTATTACTCTGAGGACCTGAGAGTACAGAGACGACACATAGGACTTTCTATACATATATACAAGATGTGACAGCCAGTGTTTCCACCAGAGAAATCACTGTCATTCTCTTCTACTGTTGCTGTTGCTGTCCTTCACCTACTAAAGGATTCCTGCCTCCTCGTCCACGTCCACCTAAAAATGTGGATCCCACGGGGGTGACACAATTGTAAATTGCCCAGAGAGAGATATAACTCTCTGCCAAAACATTATTATTGCAGTTTAATTGAATAAAACTATGTAGAGGAATTATATATTCAAAAAATAGATAGATCAATGTCTAAATAGATTAGAGTAGTATTCTTATTTAAAGCATTTCATCTATAACTTGGTAAAGAAACATGATACTTATTCAATGAGGAATTAAAGTATATGTATAACATCTATCCTTCTAGGATATGCTAAGCAGAGTAACATCAACCAATGATTCTCGTATTTTAGCCTTAAGCAAATACGCTACACAGCTGATTACATTTTACAATCATACTTAAGCCCTGAGGGGATGAGGTATACTGCTCATACTCCAACCGACCACTGCGAAGTCAAAATCGGTACCATACAAGGTCAATTGAAGAGCCGGACTCCAAGACATCAACCTTCTCGGTCAGTACGCGAGATTATATGGCAGAGACATCATGTGTCAAATTGCAATTAGCTTGCCAGGGTATATTGACATCTTCTCTATAGAGTTATAGTGGTAGCATATACTCTCTTCAGGCTTAAGGCACTAAGCCAATACTTGGTATTGTATTTTCGAGTCATGGCCTATAGCCATACTCTTTTTAGGGTTATGGCACACAACCTATCATGTACATAGATGATAACACACAGTCATCCCTATGGGGCATAAGGATATAATTACTCAATTACCCCCACATATTCAAAAATATGTGTTCCGAGTTATGCCGCGGAGCAACCCGTTTCAACATCTAGAAAATTCTGACGCTGATGGATCTATGGCCAGGGCAACTACATAATATGATGTCACTTGATTAATTAAGTGTATTACCATATTATTTTATCATCAGGCAAGTTTCCAAACACAAGTTATTATAACAAATGCTACAAAGAATGTGTAAAACTTTCATCAGATACTATTCGAAACTTTATAAAGTATTGGGATCTCAATCCCTTGCCACATTATGGGAATTCTTATTCCTTAACATCTCATCATCATGATTATGGAATATGGGTATTAAAACCCTCAGTTCATCAAAGAACACTTGTTACCATTTATCAGATAATTATCACCTCTGGTCCCTCAAACCAAGGTATACATGATGCTTGTTACACAAGCATCTCACATGGCTCACAAGGACCATTAAATATCATGTTACTTTTCACTAAACAACATATTATCACATGGCTCTTCAAGGCCATTAAGTATATTGTCACCTTTTACTAGGCAACAAAGTAGGTTATGGCTCACAAGGCCCATAACATAATTTTCAATAAATAAACCATCATAACTCATACTTGGCTATGCTCATCATCTCATGATACCTGCATGGTTATTATTCATGATAACAATTATATCATTTACATTCCAGCACCATGCTATACAAAGAAACACCATTATACCCTTATTAGGGTCAGGGTTTCTTATTTCATGTCAATTAGGTATACTCATCCCATTACCCAGCTTAGTGTTATGATTTATCATCATACTGCCCAAAATTAGGGTTTCATGCTTTATTCCCCAAAATTAGGGTTTCATATACCTTCAACCTATATAAAGGTTAGGGTTTCATATTATTGATCCAAACCCTAATTCATTACCCCATAGATCAAGGAGCATACATTTTTATCATAAGTATTCAATCATACTTATTTCTTCTCATCACTTATCATTAAATGATTATCAATTCAAGGTATGAGTTCTCATCCTTACTAGAGTATGATTACATCATACTTTATTAACTCGGCTTAACCCTTTCTCAAGGTATTTTAGCCTTCACTTATCAAAGTGCATTAAACTCATTGTATCATAATGTAACAATTGACATGTCATACTTCAAGTGTTACTTATTAAAGTACATTGGACTCAAGGTGCATCAAGGTATATCAATTTTATAATTATGTCAGTGATATCTATCATATCTTGAATGTATCACTCCTCTCATCACTTCTGACTTACATAGGTTCCTAAACTTATTTTGTGTTAGGGTATTTTCTATCCTAATACTTTATGCACTATCTTACATTTATCATGTAGTGCATTGATCATAAGTTATACATTTGAATTGTCCATTCATTATCAATTAGTATAGACCCATTTAAAGTTGAGGCATTGTTGACATATGATTGTCCATTATCAACCACTTTAGGTGTTTCACCTATCAAGGTATTAGCCACTATCTTATCCTTAGGGTTAATGTTTCCCTTTTCTCATCAATTAGGATTTCATTTTCTATTACCCTAGATTAGGGTTTCTCAGATTATCATATAACATTACCCCGAATTAGAGTTTTACCTCACAACTCCTCATTAGGGTTTCACATAGCATCACCCTAGATTAGGGATTCACACATCATTTCCTTAAGTTAAGGTTCCTTATAACTTTTCCCCTAATTAGGGTTTCTTGTAGCCTTGCCCGAAATTAGGGTTTCATGAAACATCCTCTTTAAATTAGAATTTATCATTCAATTACCCTAAATTGGGATTTCTCATATTGTCACCCTAGATTAGAGTTACACCATCACCCTAGATCAGGGTTTCACCTAGTATTGCCCTAAATTAGGGTTAGGGCTCATTAACCTTCTCAATTAGGGTTTCATGATCCCTTTATCAAGGATCATACCCTAATTATATATTATATTTATTTTGAATGTGTTGAGGCTTGATTACTACATGATTATTATATATGTATGAATTCCTCTCTCTTATCCTCTCTAGGATGTTAATCACACCAATCTTGATTGGATTGAATCAACTTAACTTAAATGAAGGGTTGTCATAGTGCATTAAGTCACTGCTTCCATAAGAATCAAGGTTAACACTTCCAAGGGTACCAATCATCTAAGTACATTAAGGATTCAACAATTGTACTTATCTTTGATAATCATCATTATCAATCATGGGATCAACTAATCTTTCATCACTTTAAGTCTTTAATCAATTTTGTATATGTTGAACCTCTATTCAGTTTTGACCCTTGAATCTTCAAACGGTTTGAAGTCAATTGCCCTCCAAACGGTTTTGAAACCATTTGGGCATCTAGGGTTAATACCAATTGCCCTCCAAACGGTTTTGAAACCGTTTGGGCACTCAACATTAGAAACCGTTTGAAAATTGAAACCACTTGATCATTCAAATGGTTTTGAAACCGTTTGATTTCAAATGGTCTCAAGACCATTTGGACTCAAACAGTCTCAAGACCGTTTGGGCCAAAACATCTTGAAACTGAATGAATCATAATGGGGTTTTCATTAACCAATCGATTTAGGGTTACCAATAATGAACCATCCATCAATGAATCTTCAACTAACAGCCCTTGGATTTCCATTTATCATCATAAATCTTGACCACCAAATGGTCTTGAGACCATTTGCATCCAAACGGTCTTGAGATCGTTTGGTCACCAAACAATCTGAAGACCGTTTGGGCCAATCAACCCTTAATTTGATTCAATTCAATTAGGGATTCAACACTCAAACCGATTAGGGTTTGCAATTGATGGAACATTCAAAATTGGAACCATTAAGATCAAATAAATTGTAACCAATGGATCAACCTTCAACTATATCATCACTTGTCCTCCAAACGGTCTAAGACCGTTTGATCCCAAACAGTGTTGAGACCGTTTGGTCTCAAATGAACTTGAGACCGTTTGGTCTCAAGTCCTTGGAAACCGTTTGCTTTAGATATTATTGAGGTGTGTGCTTGGGATGATGTCATCATCATCAAGCTACGTTTCTTCAAAACTTTTTGTGATTTTCATGGTGATTTCATCAATCAACCAAATAGATTTTCAAGAATAAAGAAAGAATCAACAATTGATAAAGATATGAAATCAAGAATAACATTCAAGGGTTCAAGTTATATAACCCGCCTTAAAAGAAGCTTCAAATCTCCAAACTCCATGCCTTTAATGGTGAAAGAAGCTTTCTCAACTTCACAAGTCTTGTCCTCAAATATTTGGATGAAAAGAATGGCTAAGGTTGAAGATTGCATGGAGAAAAGAAGAAATCAAGCATTGATTTTCAATTTCCACCATGAAATCAAGGTGAAAGAAAACCATGGAGCTTACCTACAGGTTGGGGATCGTCCTCCTCCTGCTCCTAAGCTCCCTTGGTTGTTAGTTTAGCAAAGAGTGAAAGAAGGGTCGAAAAATCCTTTCATTTGAGTTGTAAATGGTGTTTTTATAAAGAAAATTCAATGAGAGAGAAAATAATAATTAATTCCTTTATTTTCTTAAATTGATGCCACATCTCCCCCTCAACTCCTTGCCCACTAAGCCATCCTTTTTCCTTTGCAATCCTCTTCATTATCCACGAATTAAAGGAAAAGAAATTAAGCACCTTAATTAATATAATATTAATATCCATAAGTTAATGGATATTTCTTTTCTTTTACTAATGTGAGTGGACTCTCCACTCACTTAGATATTTTTGTGGCCTTTGCAATGCACAAGGACATCCACTCTTATGTGAATTCAACCATCTCATTTTTGGTTGAAAGGCACTTCCATTAATATATTTATTTTTTCATTAAATTGAATTAGGGTTTCAATTATGCTTAAATCTTGATTATTTTAATATCAAGATTATTTCTCCTCCAAGGTAGCTTAAATGAGATGCCCCTATCATTTTCTTGCCTCCACATGATGCCAAGAAACATTAGGGACTCTCTAGAAGTGATATTTTGCATATTGAACCCTAGGTTTTGGGTAAATTGCACATTACACCAAAACTAGGTTTTAATGATATAGTTTAACTGTACAAATCCACTCCCAGCTCTCCTTCGCCCGACCTAGCTCTGGCGTCTTAGGGCGAGTCTGGGCAGTCTCCCCCCATTAACCTGCGTGGGCGTCGTCTCCTCTCCAGTAGAGTGAGTGAAGAGGTGTGTTACTGCAGCTACTACCCCGATGGCTAAGGAATTGATGGACAAATGCAAAGGGCTCTCCATAGAAGATGAAGAGGAAGACACAACGGACTTTACTGACGGAACGATCAAGATCGATGAGAAATGGGGAAACCTTATGGTGGCAGCCAGACTTCTCACGAAAGGGATTTCAATTTCTACGCCTTCCAAAGAACAATGATCCAAGTCTGGAACACGACAAGGAAAGTCTCAATCAAAATGTTGGAACACAAAATAATGTTGATCATCTTCGAGATAAAGAGGGACAAAGAAAAAGTGATGGAGGGATGCCCGTGGAATTTCAATAACAAGCTATTGCTTATGAGGGAGATAAATTTGGGTAAACAGCCATCAGAAATGGAGATCGAGGAATGCGCTTTTTGGATCCGGTTCTACAACATCCCCCTGGGATACAGATCGGACAAAGCTTTCCTGAGGATAGCAGAAAAAGTTGGGAAGGTAGAAGGGATTAAACAAGAAAGAGAGGACTGGGCGAGAGCACGAAGGGTGAAGATTGTTGTTAACATACATAAACCTTTCAAGACAACGCAGAGAATAAAGGACAGAGAAGGGGTAATCACAAAAATAGACCTGAGGTATGAAAAGTTGCCACATTTTTGCTTCAGATGTGGGTGTATGGGCCATACAACAAGGGACCATGCTTCTACTGATGAGGCTAGCCAGGAGCTGTGGGGCACTTGGGTCAAAACCTCCCCACGCAAGGCATTCAAGGTGGAGGATAGATCGGTCTCCTATGAGAGGTCGAGAAGAGAGCTATTCAAGACAACAACATACAACATTGAAGAAGGGAGGGAAGAAGAGGTAACAACCACACCCCCTACATGCTCAAAGAAGGACGAGTGAATCAGGGAGGATGTGGGGGGGCCAGCAGGAATAGAGAAGAGAAAGGCAGTCTCGGGGAAGGAGAAAGCAGCAAACAAAGAACAGAAAAGGTGGTGAGTGAACCAGGTAGCTGTCAGAGCATAAAAATTGTTACACGAGAAGAAGATGCTCGAGGATATGCCACCCTCAAGGAGAAGTGACAAGTGCTTGAAAGCACGGTCCAAACAGAAACCATTAACCTGGACGAAGGGAGTAAACAAAGGATGGAGGAAAGGGACAAAAGGCACAACACTGAGGCACAAAAGGAACCCGACACCATAACCGAGGGTAAAAAAACAAGTCTGCAGGAAGGCAGAAAATACAAGAAGATATACAGAACATGGCAGAAAGTGGTAAGCACAACAAGTGATGAAGGGGGAAATAACCAAAATACAAAGGAAAAGCAAAGCAGTGCAAAGAAAAGAGTGGCTGAAAGAGACAAGGAGACAACCAAAGATGCAGTTGAAATAAGGGAATAGAAACATAGAAGAGAGGAGGGTTGCAAGATGGTATGGGAGGGTTACTCTCAAGTAGCGGTGGATGGGGTAAACCAGCACCACGAAGGACAATGAAAACATTATCATGGAATTGCCAAGGTGTGGGAAACCTTGGAACAATAAGAACCCTAAGAAAATATTGTTGGAGGGAGCGCCCTGAATTAGTTTTCTTAATGGAAACTAAGATTAGCAAAATTGACCTTGAGAAAACCCAAAGGAAGTGCGGGTACAACAATGGCCTATGTTTTAGTAGCATAGGGAGATCTGGTGGCATGGGCATCTGGTGGAGGGACATTGATGTCTCGTTGATCTCTTTCTCTCATCATCATGTTATTGTGGTAATTGTAGATGATGGCAAAAGCTGGCTGTTTGTGGGTGTTCATGGTGGGGCGGATAACCACCTGAAATGGAAGATGTGGGAACTGATGGAAAATCTTAAAAAAGATCACGAGGGGCAACCTATCTTATTCATGGGAGACTTCAATGAGTTTCTTTGTAGTAGTGAAAAAGATGGTGGGGCTGAGAACGTTTACCGCCACACAAAGGATTTTAGAGATATTATAGATAAATGCTCTCTTTATGACCTTGGTTTCATAGGCCAATAGTACACGTGGAGGAAGGGGATAAAAGAAGAAACTATAATAAGAGAGCGGCTTGACAGGGCGCTGGGGTCTGATGAGTGGGTGAGCATCTTCCTTGAAGTGTGGATCACCCATCTCCCTTTCTTAAATTCTGACCACACACCTCTTATTCTTAATACGAGAAAGAAGGATTACTACATCAGGAGGGCCAGGGACTTCAAGTTTGAAATATTCTAGATGAAAGAGGGTGAGTGCAGGAGAATCATCAAAGAGGTCTGGGATAATAGCGAAGACACAAAGGTTACTAAAAAGCTTCAAAGCTGCTCCAATAATCTGAGTGATTGGGCTAAGAAAAAGTTTGGGGACATTCAAAAGAGACTAAAAAAGAAAGAAGATGAACTGGGCAGACTACAAAAACTCCTTATGACAAACCAAAATATCGTCCGGTGCAAGACCCTTAGTGAAGAGGTGGAGGATCTCCAGGTGCAGTATGAGAGCTACTGGTTTATCAGAGCAAAGGCTAATGAGATGAAGGATGGGGACCGCAACACTTCCTATTTCCACAAAAAGGCAAGACAAAGGAGGAAGAAGAATGCTATAACCAAGCTCTTTGATGAAGACGGAAACCTAAAAGAAGAGGAGGATGAATTATTGATGTAATAACAAAGTACTATAGTAAAATGTTTTCTACTAACAATTGTTTATGTAATGATGCTACAGAAGGGGTGAAGAGAAGAATCAATGAAATTATGAATTATCACCTCCAAAAAGAGTCGGACAAAGACGAGATATGGTGGGCACTTCATCATATGCATCCGTCAAAGGCTCCAGGACCGGATGGTTACCACGTTGGCTTCTATCAAGCTTTCTGGGATATCATTGGTGATGATGTCACAGATTACATAAAGAGTTGGTGGAATGACAAACAAGATTTAAAGCTTATTAACAAGACAAACCTGGTGCTCATTCCGAAGTGCAACAACCATGACAAGATGAAGGATTTCCGTCCTATCAGCCTATGCAACATGATGTATAAAGTGATATCCAAAATGATGGCTAACAGGCTCAAGCCTCTCCTTGAGGAGATTGTCACACCTAACCAAAGAGCCTTCGTGCCAGGGAGACTCATCCATGATAATGCCCTCATATCTTTTGAGATGTTCCATGCCATGAAGAGGAAAAAGAAGGGCAAAAATACTTACATGGGAATCAAGCTTGACATGAGAAAAGCATATGATAGGCTTGAGTGGAATTTCATCGACAAGGTGCTCACAAACCTCGGTTTTGGGGAGTGCTGGTGCAAAAAAGTGGGTGAATGCTTCAAAATGGCATCCTTCTCTTTCATTGTTAATGGAAGGAAACATGGCTCTCTTCAACCGCAAAGGGGCATACAACAGGGCGACCCAATATTGCCTTATCTATTCATTCTTTGCACCGATGTTTTCTCTAATTTACTCAATAGGGAGGTGGAGTTGGGGAGTATCCACGGGATCAAGAACTATAGGGAAGGCATACCTATATCTCATTTGTTCTTCACGGATGACAGTGTCCTTTTTGCTAGAGCGACTGTGCAGGAGGCTACCAACATAGCTGATGTAGTCAGTTGCTACGAGAGTGCCTCGGGTCAAAAAATTAACTATGACAAGTCAGAGATCGTGTTTAGCAAAAATTTGACCACTGAGATGAGCAATCCTATTACAAACAAACTCCAAATGTGCAGGGTTGAGAAGCATGACAAATATCTAGGCTTACCAACAGTGGTGGGAAGATCAAAGAAAGTCGTCTTCATGAGCCTTAAAGACTAGATATGGAACAAGGTGAAAGGGTGGAAAGAGAAGTTTCTGAGCCAAGCAGGGAAAGAAGTTCTGATCAAATATATTATTCAATCCATTCCCACATATACAATGGGGATGATGAGAACACCTGAAGGCATCATTATGGAAATTAACAGACTGGTGGCTAATTTCTGGTGGGGGAGCTCTAATAACTAGAGGAAAATCCATTGGAGGTCATGGGAAAGAATGTGCAAACCAAAAGGGGATAGAGGCATGGGGTTCAGAAATATGGGAGTTTTCAACTCGGCTCTTTTGGCCAAGCAGGTGTGGAGGTTGCACTCTAAACCCACTACTATGGTTAGTAAGGTCCTCAAACAAAAGTACTTTAAAAAATCGGATGTGCTGAAGGCTTACAGAGGTTTCGATCCTAGTTTTTCCTGGAGATGTCTTTGGGGATCAAAATTGCTCCTCCTGGAAGACATTAGAACAACGGTGGGAAATGGTCACAGCGTGAACCTTTGGCTGGATGACTGGCTCCCTAACACCAAAGGTAGATGTTCGATTCCTGAGGGTTTGATTACGCACAACGATATTAATGACTGGAGAGTCTCTGAAATCATTAATGAAGAAACCAAACAATGGAGGTGGGACCTTATTGATGACATTTTTCTTGCGGAGGACATCACGACTTTGAAGAGTCTACCTCTGAACATCCATGGCAGACCGGAGGTTTATTGGTATCCTAACCATGACGGTTGTTTCTCTATTAGGTCAGCTTATTGGCTGGGTGTCTATGGTCAGGCTGAACCCTGGTGTGGTCACAGACAGTCTTGCTCATCCCCTTGGAAGGAGTTCTGGAAACTGGATGCACCTCCAAATCTTAAAAATTTCTTGTGGGAGGCATGTTCGAATATTCTACCCACCAAAGAAACCCTTTTTCACAGAAACATAACTGAGGACGCTTTATGCAACATTTGCAATAGGGAACTGGAGGATATAAACCATGCTTTATTCAATTGTAGCAATGCCACTATGGTCTGGCAATCTTACCCATGTATCAAAGTTTTGGCAGACACCACCAGCATAAACCTTTTGGACGTTCTGCTGCGGATTAAAGAGCATGAGACTAGAGGTGACTTCCTATTTTTCTGTTGTCTCTGCCTTGCGGTTTGGAGGTGCAAAAATAGTCTGCTTTTTGACCAAGACAATGCCAACCCGTACCTGATGATAAGCGTTCTGTTACACTGGGCTAGTTGTCATGGTAGCAGCCCCTGCTACGGCGCTCCACCTCGTACAGAGAAACTTGCAAGGCGCCCCTCTACCTGGGTTCCACCAAGCCCAAGAAGGTTTAAAGTCAACTTTGATGTGGCTTTCATCCATGGGGTTTCATCATCCTGGCTGCTGTAATCAGAGACCACAGGGGTTTTTTAATTGCTACCCAAGCAAGGACGTTCATAGCAGAGTGGTCTATTTTCTCTGTGGAAGCTGCTGCTCTTCTACTGGGCATGGAGCTGGCTATCAGGGAGGCAGTTTTTGAGTCTGACTCTTCCTCTGTGATCCATTAAGTGAACAACAACATCGCCTTGCTTGGTTCATGTATGGGTGTTGTTATGAACATCAGAAGACGGATGAAGTTTTTCCTAAAAGCTGATTTTGTCTCTGTTAAAAGGGAGGCAAACACTGCTGCACACAATCTGGCTAAGATGGGTCTTGGTGGGTCTGCTAGCCTAGTTTTATTCGATAACTTCACTGACATTTGTAAGAATGATCATTGTAGTGGGCCTTAATATCTAATGAATGGTTTTAGTAAAACAAACTAGGTTTTAATGCACAAACATTGCTCAACAAGCTCTTTCTTGGTACTCAGGCTTGTGGAAGCCATACCTCAACATCATTCTTATTCTTATGATGCTCCAACACTTGAGGAACATTTTATCATGTAACATTTGCAAGTTAACCCCTCAACATGGGTAATTTGCACTTTAGTATAAAATAGGCAAAACATTGTTTCAACATTATTCAAAAAGGACTAAATTTGAAACATAAGTTCCTCTTGAGCCTTAATTACTTTTCAAAAGATAAGAGAAAGCATATAATAAACTTTATTAAGCAAAACATCTTGGACTAAGGCTTAACCCAGGTTAGGGGTGTTATAATTATAAACCCCTAATAAGGATTTCGTCCCCGAAATCCCTGGAAAAGGAAGATAGTTGTTACTCATGTCATCACATATCTAGATAGCATCTCAATGTCATGGAGATTGCATAAAGTTGTGTGCAGTGCTTGGTTCTCCTACTCAGACTTATCATTTGAATCTATCATACAAAGCCTATATTCGATTTCCTTTTCATTATTGACTTACAATATGTATATTGTGTTAAGTAATACCTTCTATATCGAAGAAGTGTTATTCATACTTCAAATGATCTTATAATTATTTCTTCAATTATCACTTCTCTATCAATGTTATGTTTATGCAGAGCATAAACCCCTAACATATGATGTCCATACATGTTTTATGGCTAGACTGATTTCACAGTTGGCCAATCCAATTGACCAACATGAATCATCTAATTAAAAGTTTCCCACATCATCTGATTAGGAGTTATGTCTTTATTTTCCATTACCATCTGGTATTTCTCAGATACCAGAATCCTTACTTTGGTATCTGTCACATGTGTCTAAAACACATCACATCCTCATCATTTCCGCCTTTCTTTTTGTTAAAGGCACATATTTTATCTTTGGAATCAAAATCCTAGAGGAACTGATACTTTCTCAAGCATCAATTGAGCACTTTTTAACTCATGCACATCAAGTGTCATAAGACTCATTTGATTGCCATGTCCCTGAAGGAAAGGATACATAGGAACATATTCCTTTTATCATTCCCTCATTCCCCAGGGTTATTTATCAAAGAAGACACATGTATTTAGTTGAGGAAACCCACTTAGTAACTCTTATTTAGTTGGGAAAGTTCACTTAGAAATCCCTATTTATTTGGGAAAGTTCACTTAGCAATCCCTATTTAGTGGGAAAGTTCACTTAGCAATCCCTATATAGTTGGGAAAGTTCACTTAGCAATCCCTATATAGTTGGGAAAGTTCACTTAGAAATCCCTATTTAGTTGGGAAAGTTCACATAACAATCCCTATATAGTTGGGAAAGTTCACTTAGCAATCCCTATATAGTTGGGAAAGTTCACTTAGCAATCCCTATTTAGTTGGGAAAGTTTACTTAGCAATCCCTATATAGTTGGGAAAGTTCACTTAGCAATCCCTATATAGTTGGGAAAGTTCACTTAGCAATCCCTATATAGTTGGGAAAGTTCACTTAGCAATCCCTATATAGTTGGGAAAGTTCACTTAGCAATCCCTATTTAGTTCATTCCTTTCTTTATTATTATCTAACATGTTCATGAACATTTTGTGGTTTTATCACATTTCCCATTTCCACATCATGGGAAAAGATCTTTGTTATTCACACATGCTTTATCAGATAGGGATCATCTCCTTTTTTCTTATTCTCATTTCATGAGGATCATATTCTTTTTCTTCCTCATGCATACAGATTGATCTAAAATTATCTCAGATTCCTCTTTCTCATACTTAGGATGTGATACAATTATCCATACCATATTTTCAGTTTCATTATACTCATTAGATTGTCTCAGAATGACTACTTGATCAGAGTAATCAGAAAGATAACAATCTAAGAGTTCCATACTTACCCTATCCCCAATAATTATATACCTGGCCAGGGTATACAAGTACTGAGATTAGGTGGCATGCACTTTATGTACTATTATGTTCCTTACTTTTTGTATCATCATCACATGATTTAACATTCCTAGACTTCCTCCAGGTACCACATGTATACCTCTTCCTTTTTTACACAGATAAGAGAAATTATAAAGCATTTAAAAGAATACTGAACAAAATATAAATCATCATCTTCCTTGTGTCCTCATAGGACTAATCAAAGGAAGCTCAAAACAACTACTTTCATATTTTTAACACATAGAATCATGAAATGAAATATCATAATGAATCTATTTCATCTGACCTACCTCATCTTGCGATTTGTTTACTGCCTCAGGCTGATTCTTTTCATAGAATCTTACCGTTTCCTGATGTTGAATTTTTGCTTTATTGATTACACTACTACAGAAATAGCATTCAGTGTCACTTTTCTGGGCGTCGGTTATTAAGGAAAACCGACACATAACATATAAGGCGTCGGTTGTTTAATAAAACCGACATCTATATTCGAAGACCAGCCAGACACGGGTACCGCTTTGTATTAAGCGTCGGTTGTTTATAAAAAACCGACGCTTAAAGTCGCCCGCGAAATCCATTTTTCGATAAAAAAAATAGTGTCATTTTCAGCGTCGGTTATATACCTAGAAAACCGACGCCTATTTGCGATGAAAATTTGCGCAGGCAATGTCACTTTCAGCGTCGGTTATCCTTGTCTAACCGACGCTGAAGGTGGTTCCCGCCAAAAATTTCCATGAAAATATCGTCCAATTGGACGTCGGTTGTTTCAACGAACCGACGCTAAAGATGTTTAGGCGTCGGTTGTTGTAAACAACCGACGCTATTTGGGAACTCATAACCCCCCGTGATCGCCCGACTCTTCCCCTTTCTTCTGTTTCATTGCTACCCTATTGCGGCGATTTTCCCTGTTGCGGCGACTTTCCGGCGCTTCTCTGTTGCTGCTGCTCTCTGGCGCTTCTCTCCGGCACCCCATCTCCGGCGTCCTTCTTCTCTGCCGCCCCTGCTGCTGCTGCTGTCCGCTCGTCGCCGCCGGTCGTTGCCCACCGCCCCTGCTCTCCTCTAGTCGTCGCCGCCAGTAGAAGCAGCTACGGTGCTGTCGTCGTCACCTCCGCCCCCGCTGGTAGAAGCAGCTTTACTCGTGCTGTCCTCGTGCAAGGTAACCCACAAACCTTCACCACCTTTTTTGTCCTCTGCCTTGCTTTTCTCTGCCGCCGCCGACCTAGAACTCACCCAGGCAGCGCCTAAGTAGGTGCCAGGGCACGCCTAGGGTCCCAATTTTTTGGTAAACATGAAGGAGCCTATGGGCAGGTTAGGATAATAGAAATTTTGTAGGATAGGTGTGATGCAATTTGGGTTTCTTGGATAAGGAATTGTGGTGGAAATTGGTAAAATGGTAGAATGTGTTGCAACTAGAGGTTATGCTCCTACATTTTTCCAACAACAACATTCTACATAGGTGGTCCTCAGTAGAACATACATCAATTGGATATCCACCATGGATGATAGCCTTCCAACTGTGAGAAATTGTTAGTTTAGTTTATGAGTAATACATATTATTGTAAATACTAGGACCTTTTCTCAATGAACTCATAAGGTCAAAACTATAGCATAAAAAATAACTTACACATGGGAGGTTAGTTTTTGAAATTATCAAGAGATTTGGAGATATTAAAATACTACCTACTTCATAGATCATGCATCCATATATGACTCACCACAATCATCATGCTCCAATAAATGGAGAAGCAAGTATCTAGAGGATGAATATATCACACAACTTCATACACATACTTTCCTAAAGATACTAAGACTTGTAGAGTTTGGATGACAATATCACATTCCAACACCTTCCAATCATCCATGATATATTCCCACTCATGGATGCACGTCTAGGCTGCACGTCTAGTGGATTTTTTTTTAAAAGTTATTTACTGATTGTGTTTATTTAATAATGTACTGATACATATGTGATATACCAATCTGATAGTCCATGATAGAACAAAACATAATGATGTTGACTGCAACTTTGTGTGTCATGCTATTCTTAATTAAGTGTATATTTACTTCATAATTGAATGTTTAAGTAAGTTATAGATATCTTGATGATGAACTGTAATGCACACATGTGACATGTTTGGAATGTAAATGATGAACTGTAATGCACACATGTTTAACTTATTTTATTGTTGAGTATATTGAGAATCCTAATCACCCTTCTTGCTTAATGATGAACTGTAATGCACACATGTGAATGCTTGGAATTTAAATGATGAACTTTTCCCTAAATTGCCAATCATGCTTTTAAAGACATCAATAATCACCCTAATTTGAAGAACTAGGATTTTAGGTATAAGAATGACAACACATTATTTTTTGGCCTAGAAACCCGTCCAAGATTTACTCATTAGGAGTAAATCTTGGATAGTCCCCGGTTTGGGACTGTTCTTGAACACCTAATCTCACTTAGGATGTAAGTGTATAATGTGTATTGAGTTTTCGAGAAAATTTTGGTAGCATTTCCCCGTTTGTTCTCTAAGTACATATGTACTTAGAGAATAACGGGGAAATGCTGCCGAAATTTTCTTGAAAACCCAATACACATTATACACTTACTAGTGAGATTAGGTGTTCAAGGATGGGATAGGTGGTACACATTTATTATATATAAGAATGACATCACATGTGTTTGTTGGCCTAGAATGTGAACAATCATTGTTTTCTATATTACTTGTACATTGATATAAATTAGAATGAACAATCACTAAATTATATACTGTTTGTATGGAGTCCGGCTTCATTGTAGATATCTATTATTGTGTTTGTTGGCCTAGAAACCCGTCCAAGATTTACTCATTAGGAGTAAATCTTGGATAGTCCCCGGTTTGGGACTGTTCTTGAACACCTAATCTCACTTAGGATGTAAGTGTATAATGTGTATTGAGTTTTCGAGAAAATTTTGGTAGCATTTCCCCGTTTGTTCTCTAAGTACATATGTACTTAGAGAACAACGGGGAAATGCTGCCGAAATTTTCTTGAAAACCCAATACACATTATACACTTACTAGTGAGATTAGGTGTTCAAGGATGGGATAGGTGGTACACATTTATTATATATAAGAATGACATCACATGTGTTTGTTGGCCTAGAATGTGAACAATCATTGTTTTTTATATTACTTGTACATTGATATAAATTAGAATGAACAATCATTAAATTATATACTGTTTGTATGGAGTCCGGCTTCATTGTAGATATCTATTATTGTGTTTTTTGGCCTAGAAACCCGTCCAAGATTTACTCATTAGGAGTAAATCTTGGATAGTCCCTCGTTTGGGACTGTTCTTGAACACCTAATCTCACTTAGGATGTAAGTGTATAATGTGTATTGAGTTTTCGAGAAAATTTTGGTAGCATTTCCCCGTTTGTTCTCTAAGTACATATGTACTTAGAGAACAGCGGGGAAATGCTGCCGAAATTTTCTTGAAAACCCAATACACATTATACACTTACTAGTGAGATTAGGTGTTCAAGGATGGGATAGGTGGTACACATTTATTATATATAAGAATGACATCACATGTGTTTGTTGGCATTTCCCCGTTTGTTCTCTAAGTACATATGTACTTAGAGAACAACGGGGAAATGCTGCCTAATCTTTTCCTAATATATACTTGTTTCCTAATATATACTTGTTTTCTCTGATCATAGAATGGATAGATCATGGATGTCCATTCGTAATCGTTGCACCCCAGAGTTTATATCTGGTCTGGATCAGTTTATTAGATTTGCCGAGGAACATAGGAAAAAACCTACAGATAGGTTCTACTGTCCATGTAGGCATTGCGGTAACAACTTGAAAGTCAACACTGGTGAGGAAATCAAAAGTCATGTCATGTGCAACGGGATTGTACAAGGCTATACAGAATGGCACTGGCATGGAGAGATTTCAAAATTGAAACCAGTAGATGTCGATAGCAGTGCTTGGGTGGAAGAAGAAATTGCCTCCGATGACGTAAATGTGAACGAACCAGTTCCAGCAGACATCGTTGATGCGATGTTGGATAGTTGTAGGGTAGAGCACACCGATCCACCTCCTATCTTTACAAACATTGTGCATGATGCTGAGATACCGTTATACACAGGCTCTGCTAAGTTTACGAAGCTTAGCGCTGTGTTGAGATTGTATAAGTTGAAAGCTAACAATAGATGGAGCGACAAAAGCTTCACTTCATTGTTGACTTTGTTGAAAGAAATGCTTCCTGAAGGAAACGAGCTTCCAATCTCAACATACCAGGTAAAGAAAATGTTGTGCCCAATTGGAATGGAGGCCAAGAAGATACACGCATGCCCGAATGATTGTGTATTATTTCAAAAGGACTTTGTAGATTTGAAAGATTGTCCAAAATGTGGTGCGTCACGGTATAAATTGACGACTTCGGGGGAGTCCAAAACTGGTTCTCCTGCCAAGGTGTTGTGGTATCTACCTATAATATCATGGTTTCAATGCTTGTTTGCAAATCCGAAAGATGCGAAGAATTTGAGGTGGCATGCAGATGTTAAGAAAAATAATGATGGGATCCTACGACATGTGTCTGATTCCCCACAGTGGAAGAAGATTGATCTATTGTACCCTAAATTTGGTGAAGAAGATAGGAATCTAAGACTTGGGCTTTGTACAGAAGGGATGAATCCGTACGGGACATTGAACAGCCAACATAGCACTTGGCCAGTCATGCTTGTTATATACAATCTTCCTCCCTGGATGTGTATGAAAAATAAGTACGTTATGTTGTCATTGTTGATATCGTGCCCTAAACAACCCGGAAATGATATCGATGTTTATCTTGAACCTTTGATTGATGACTTAAAGAAACTTTGGGCTGAAGGTGTGATGACCTATGATGCTTCAGCAAGAGAGACATTTCGTTTGCACGCTATGTTGTTTTGCACTATTAATGACTTTCCAGCATATGGGAATTTGTCTGGATATAGTGTCAAAGGAGCTAAAGCGTGTCCTATATGTGAAGAAAACACTGATTCAATAAGACTAAAACATGGCGGCAAGACTGTATATCTTGGTCATCGAAGGTTTCTTTCAAAATTCCATCCGTATCGTAGGAAGCGCAAAGCATTCAATGGATGGAATGATGAACGGAGTGCACCTAAACCTATACCAGGGGATGTTGTTTATGAAAGAGTAAAAGACATTGTCAATGAATTTGGTAAGAAATCACAATGTAGTATGGCCACACGGAGTGACAATTCTTCATTCAAGAAGAAGTCAATATTTTGGGATCTTCCTTATTGGAGTTCTTTGACAGTCAGACATTGTATCGATGTAATGCACGTTGAGAAAAATGTCTGTGATAGCATCATTGGTACTCTATTAAATATACCAGGTAAGACTAAAGATGGGATAAAATCCAGACTGGACCTACGTGAAATGGGAATAAGGTCAGAATTAACAGAATTACGTGAAATGGGTAATAAAAGAACATACTTACCTCCCGCTTGTTACACGTTGTCTAGAAAGGAGAAGAAAACTTTTTGTGAATGCTTGGTAAATGTTAAGGTGCCACATGGTTACTCATCCAACATCCGTAGATTGGTATCAATGAAAGATCTGAAGTTGATAGGTCTTAAATCTCATGATTGTCACACTCTAATGCAACAAATATTGCCCGTGGCAATTCGATCTATATTGCCGAAGCATGTAAGGTTTGCAATTACCAGACTTTGTTTCTTTTTCAACACTCTATGCAGCAAAGTTATTGACCCTGATACTCTCGATAATTTGCAAAGAAAAGTGGTTGTTACCCTATGTCAGCTTGAGATGTATTTCCCTCCTTCGTTCTTTGATATCATGGTACATCTTGTTGTCCACTTGACTAGGGAAGTGAAAATGTTGGGACCAGTTTTCTTGCATTGGATGTATCCCTTTGAACGATACATGAGCGTTTTTAAAGGTGATGTTCGAAATTGTTATCGGCCTGAAGGGAGTATTATTGAAGGTTATGTGGCGAGAGAGGTTATGGATTTTTGCAATGACTTTCTCAGTGGTAATGACACTCCTGATAATGACAAGAATATTGAGGAGGGCAAAGGAATTTTGGGATCACGGGTGAAAGTAATCAGCCGTGAGCAGTTGGAACAAGCTCACTTGTATATTTTACACAATATGGACGAAGTGAGTGTTTATATCGAGGAACATACCAATTTCATAAAGAGACAACATCCTCGAGCAAGTTCAATGTGGCTTGCTAGAGAGCATAATAAGACTTTTACTAAGTGGTTTGAAGATAAAGTCTTACATCAACTATCTCAAACACCAAATGATATTACAGAAACTATCAAATGCCTCGCCTTTAAACCAAAACCGAATGTTATGTCTTATGAAGGGTTTGACATTAATGGATTCACATATTACACAAAGCACCAAGATGATAAGAGTGTCGTCCAAAATAGTGGGGTCACTCTTCAAGCGTCGACTATGTACTTTGCAAGTGCAAAGGATAAGAGTCCACGTGAAGCTAAAATGTCATATTACGGTGTCATTGAGGACATTTGGGAGTTTGACTACATAGATTTCAAAATTCCGCTCTTTAAATGTAATTGGGTTGATAACACCAAAGGAGTTATAGTGGATGAATTGGGTTTCACTTTGGTGAACTTTGAAAAGATTGGCGAGAAGGGTGAACCATTCATATTGGCATCACAGGCGAAACAAATATTCTATATCGATGATCCTGCAAATGATAAATGGTCGGTTGTTCTTCATGGTAAAAGACAATTCATTGAAGATCCTATAGATGAAGAAGAGTACTATGATAAGTATGATGACTCCAGTCCATTCTCAGTTGGGTTGCCAACTCCACAAAATATTGAAGCTAATGATGACTTATATGTGCGCGGAGATCACAATGAAGGATTGTTAATTGATAAAAGATCACAATTTTAGAGACATGTATGTTTATACAAATGCTAAATGTTTGCCTTTTTCTAGTTAATACAAATGCTAAATGTTTGCCTTTTTCTAGTTAATAGAAATGCTAAATGTTTGCCTTTTTCTAGTTAATACAAATGCTAAATGTTTGCCTTTTTCTAGTTAATAGAAATGCTAAATGTTTGCCTTTTTAATGACATTTTTAGATGGCTGACCATGATGAGCACGATGTCCATGATGAGCATGAAGTCCATGATGAGCATGCTATCCATGACGAGCATGGCGAGGATACTAATGTAAGTTCTAAAAACATATCCTGTATTTCTATAAAATTCATTATCTTCTAGTTATGTCATATATCCTATATTTCTATATTGGGCTAATTTAGTGTGTTTTATTTTTGTCAAATTTTAGGTTGATGCACCTGTACCCACTGAAGCACTGGAGCAACTTGATGCGCAACACCAGACACTTAACAAGAAAAGGGGCATCACTCTGTTGAAGAAGTTATTAGCGCTAAGTGGTAGTGGATCCAAATTGGTGGTGGAGTTTGATAATGGAGGAAATCCAATTGGAGTGAACCGCAATAATTTTGTGAACTATCTTGGGTGTACCACTCGGAGCCATTGTGGTGTTAAGTATGACAATTGGCATAAAGTTCCTCAAGGGAAAAAAGACTTGATATGGAAGGATTTATGCGTGAGTTATTATTATTTGCAATTCTATTTTGTAGATTACAAATTCTATTATTTGCAATTCTATTTTGGATACTAGTTAATAACATTTCTATTTTACAGAATCTGTTTGCATTGGATGAGAAGTTGCATCGTAAAAATGTGATGCAACGCGCTGGAAAGATGCTTAGGAATTATAGGACAAATCTGAACAGAGAATACATAAAAGAGGGTGATAAGAAGAAGAAGTCAGCCCTTGAACAATGGAACTTCTTGGACAAAGAAGATTGGGACAATTTTGTTGCTTCAAGAAAATCTGAAGAATTCAAGGTATTAGGCGTCACTCCTAATTTAATTAATATACATTGTATTCACCTATTCAATATTAGCATTTAGTGCTACTAACCAAATCATTAATGTGCATACTAACTAGGCCCTCAGTGACGCACAAAAAGCAAGACGTACACTGAATGTGCATGACCACACTATGGGTCCAAAAGGCTATGCAAGCGTTCGCCAAAGACTACAGGCGGAGTCTGCGGCTACTCAGGAGTCTGCTCCTACTCAGGAGTCTGCCACACCCATGCCTCGCCATGATATCTGGATAGCTGGCAGGAAAAACAAGAAGGGTGAAATAAAGAAGCCTGTAACTGCTGAGGCGGCTGCAAAAATGGTAAAATAACACTCTTAGAGAAATCGTTTGAATATTGATTATTTGTGGTGTTAACTTACCAATTTCTGTTTATGGTGATTAGCGGGAGCTGCACGAGCAGAGGAAACAAGGCACGTTCATCCCTCAGGGCACAAGGGATGAATTGACAGTTGCTCTGGGTAATCCAGAGCATCCTGGACGTGTTAGAGGTGCCGGCGTTGGTGTTGGCATCAAAGCATTCTTTGGGCCATCCCAGCGCAAACCCAGAGCGGGACTTTCTCAAGAAGAGGTAACCTATTCTTTTTTTAGAATGTTACTGCAAAAGGAAATTCATTAATAAGAAGCTAATGTTTCTTTTATCCATGTATAGGAGAATAAGAGAGTTGAGGATTTAGTTGCTAAGAAGGTCAACGATGTAGTTGCTGAGAAGGTCAAGGAAGAATTGCTGCGGTGGCAGGCATCTCAGGCTTCCAATACGCCTATGGCGACCCACTCTTCTCCTGATGCACAGACTGCGAGTAATCCTGGAGACCCATCGCCTAGCACGTCTGTTGTAAGTATTGTTTATGACATTGTAGTTAGTCTTTTGAAGTTGTTATGTTTTCAAGATGATATGTATATATGTATAATATTCTTTACGTAAATTTGTAGGCATTGAAGCCATGCCGCTTAAGAATGCAAGACTACGTTGTTGCAGAGGCGCAGGCTTACCCGTCCCTTCCTGGGGCAATGTTTCACGGGACTCCAATGCCACAGGGCTACGTTCGTGTGAGCCCGATACGTGTGTTACCTGATTGGAGAGAAGGTACATTGCCATATCCCCACCCGGATATTGATAGACTTGCTGATGCAGAAGGCAGGGTGATATTGTGGCCCAAAGCAGATGTCGTCTACACGACTGAAATTGTAAGATAAATTTACATTGATTTAGACTGTTAATGTGTATATATGATGTCAACTGATCTAAAATTATATGTACAGGTTAAAAAGAAGACACCAGGAGCACCTAGGTCTCCACTTCCACTTCCCGCATTACCCGATTGGGTTCCAACTGACCTAACATACCCGTTAGGTCCTGCTTGTAGGGGAATGGCATGTTGGCTACGAGCACATAATGTACATTGCCCTATAATTATTTCTTTAGATGCAGATTATGCAGGTCAATCATACGATAGCTCTTTATTTATACAAGATATTATTGAGTTGTTTATGTATGATTGGCTGAATACATCAATGATAGAGACATGGATAAGGTGAGATCTTGTTTATACATCCATATACCTTGTGTAAGATCCGGTGATCTGGTTTCTTATATATTAATGCATACGCCTATATGTTTTGCAGCTACTTAGTCGAAGATCATTGCAAACAATTTGCATTTGATCATTTGGGATTTTTGATTCCATCATTGATTAGTTTGGTAGCTAAAGACCCTGATAATGTTCAACAATACTGTATAGATGCTTTTACAATTTTTGGTCAGCAAAAGAAGACGATAATAATAGCTCCATTCAATGTCAAGTAAGTTTACTTTATTTATAATTTGGACTTAAGAAAATTCCATTTTTATTTTGCATTTTGAGTTATTAATTGTTAACTTCTTACCTCTAGCGGTAGACATTGGGAGTTACTAGTTATTGTGCCCGGGACATTCACTGTTTATTATCTAGATCCTGCGGGGAGTACATTGAACCCTAAAATTGGACACGTAATGAGAATGCCATTATTCTGGTGAGAAATATTTCATTTTTATATCCGTTAACATCTTTTATTACATTACTATTTACTTATGCAATTTATTATGTTATATTAACATGTAGGGGTTTAGATGCATTCAAAAAGGCTGGAGGAACGGTCCCAAGGAAAAAGAACCAGCCAATAAATTGGCAGAACGTACAAGTAAGTTCCCGACTCGAATATATATATTATTGATGTGAATTGTGCTTAGTTGTATTATTTTGTATGTTTCAATTTATAGTGTGCTACACAAGACAATGGCTGGGCATGCGCATACTATGTGATGTGATTTATGCAGATGATTATCAAATATGCCGCATTGGACATCGATACCACACATGAGGTATTATATATACTCTCATTAGTTAGTATGCAATATATCAATCTTATCTTATTTTTATATTATTACTTATATATATACATCATTCTCTTTGCAGGTGTTTAAAACTGACAACACTACAGGTAAACGCTTAAAAAATATACATGCTCCATATACGATGGAAGCATTAAATGAAGTAAGAGAAGAATGGGCAAAAGCCATACAAGCATTGGCAACTGTAAGATATAATTGGGATGTTGATAGTGATAATGAATGATACGTTGTAAATGAATATTTCTGAATGTTAATACATGTATTTGAATGTTTCTATATGTGTGAATGTGAGAATTGAATTGATGTCTGAATGTATGTACTTGTGTGAAATTTTGCTTATGACTTTTGCAGGTTTGCGGCCTGTTTGTAGGCTGATATCAATGGATGTCGTAAACCTGCAGTTCAGAAAACTGAACTGCAGGTTCTCATCCTGCTGACCAGCCACAGCAGGCCTACAAACTGATATGAAAAAAAAAAAATAGGCGTCGGTTATTTATAAAAAACCGTCAGCAAAGATCTACAGCGTCGGTTATTTATAGATAACCGACGCCTTATGTGGCCAAAGTAGTCCTCGAAATGGCGTCGGATATACGTATCAAACCGACGCCTATTTAAATTAGAGGCGTCGGTCTTTTGGTATATAACCGACGCCAAAAGTGTTCGCGCCACAAAAAATGGCGTCATTTAGGACACTTTATGCGTCGGTTATCTACTAAAAGACCGACGCTATAAGTAATATAGGCGTCGGTCCGTTAGTAAATAACCGACGCAGAAAGTGCCCTAGCTGACGCCGTTTTATGTGGCGTGAACCCTTTTGGCGTCGGTTATCTACTAAACGACCGACGCGGATAGGTTAAATAGGCATCGGTTAAACAACCGACGCCGAAGTGTTCGACCTTTAGCGGCGCCCACATAGGCGTCGGTCAAAAACCGACGCCAAATGGGGTTAAACGACCGACGCCAAATGGGGTTAAACGACCGACGCCAAAGGCCACTTCTGTAGTAGTGTTAATACCGTTGATCTTGCCTGGGACGTCTGTCCACGTCCTCGAGTACCACTAGAAAATTGTTTCCTTTGATGACCTTGATGTTTCTGCCTCAGTGGTTGGGTTACCATTGGGTTTTCAACTGGACAATCTCTTACTAGATGTCCTACCTGTCTACACCGGTAACATGTTCGAATCTCTCGATAAAGTCTAAAAGTTCCTTTACCCTTTTTGGGTAGCCCTTTACCTAGTGCATTAGACCTTGGTTGTACCAATGGTACCAAAAACTTCCCCTTTTTGGAACTACTGGGCCTCTGATCCCGAGTTTGGATAGGCCTTTTCTTAATTCTTTCCTTATTATCCTTCTTTGGACAATCTTTTCTAATATGTCCAGGTTGCCTACACCTATGGAAAATCCTGATTTTAGGTTGTGACCTATTCCTTTCATCATTATTCATTGTTCCAACGCGCTGATGTTGAGCAAGAATCCTATCGGAATCCAAGACTTCATTATTGAGTGTTGGTAATCTGGGTTGTATTACTAATGCACGAACCATTATATGCATCACAGATGTCCTAAATTTCCCAAACAGGGCATGGAAAACTGGGCTATCTATCTCTGCTTGGGTAAGATGAGGATGTTCAGATATTGGTTCCTTCCTAGTCTAGACTCTTGTACATCTTCCTAGTACAGCAATTTTGCTTTCAGCAGTATGTTCTTTGTGTGATCCAAACATCTTTAAGTTCTTCTCCTCCTATATGAGCAGAAGACACTATCAGATACACTGGAAGACACTAGAACAGACTCAACAACCTTAATCCTATGTCTCTGTAGACTCAGTGAACCTAGAGCTCTGATACCATTAAACTGTGACGTATTGTTCGAACAAAACATGATTTACTTAAACAGAAACGTTCGTTAGCAGCGGATTACCAAAAATTCACTAAAAATTAAAACCATTTTACAGAGAGATCCACACATATGAAAACTTTTTCATACAGAATTGAAGTAATCTAATTACATACTAGTTCACAAGTACATGTCCTGTATCATCTTTTTCTGAGAATTACAAGCATCAACTGCCCTGTTAAACTATACACAGGCAGTATAAAATCTCAAGGCACTAAGCCAAAATCTCAATAGCACTAACTATTACTCCAAGGACCTGAGAGTACAGAGATGACACATAGGACTTTCTATACATATATACAAGATGTGACAGCCAGTGTTTCCACCTAAGAAATCACTGTTGTTCTCTTCTACTGCTGCTGTTGTTTTCCATCACCTACTGAAGGATTCCTACCTCCTCGTCTGTGTCCACCTAAAAATGTGGATCCCACAAGGGTGAGATAATTGTAAATTTCCCCAACGAGAGATATAACTCTTCACCAAAACATTATTATTGCAGTTTAATTGAATAAAACTATGTAGATGAATTATATATTCAACAGCAGATTGATCAATGTCTAAATAGATTAGAGCAGTATTCTTATTCAAAGCATTTCAGCTATAACTTGATAAAGCAACATGATACTTATTCAATGAGGAATTAAAGTACATGTATAACATTTATCCTTCTAGGATATGCTAAGCAGAGTAACATCAACTAATGATTCTCGTATTTTAGCCTTAAGCAAATACACTACATGACTGATTACATTTTATAATCATACTTAAGCCCTGAGGGGATGAAGTATACTGCTCATACTCGAACCGACCACTGCGAAGTCGAAATCGGTACCATACAAGGTCAATTGAAGAGCCAGACTCCAAGACATCAACCTTCTCGGTCAGTATGATATTATATGGCAGAGACATCATGTGTCAAACTGCTATTAGCTTGCCAGTGTTTATTGACATCTTTGCTATAGAGTTATAGTTGTAGCATATACTCTCTTCAGGCTTAAGGCACTAAGCCAATACCTGGTATTGTATTGTCGAGTCATGGCCTGTAGCCATACTCTTTTTAGGGTTGTGGCACACATCTTATCCTGTACAGAGATGATAACACACAGTCATCCCTATGGGGCATAAGGATATAATTACTCAATTACCCCCACACATTCAAAAATATGTGTTCCGAGTTATGCCGCGGAGCAACCCGTTTTAGCATCTAGTAAATTCTGATGTTGATGGATCTATGGTCAGGGCAATGACATAATATGATATCACTTGATTAATTAAGTGTATTACCATATTCTTTTATCGTCAGGCAAGTTTCCAAATACAAGTTATTATAACAAATGCTACCAAGAATGTGTAACACTTTCATCAGATACTATTCAAAACTTTATAAAGTATTGGGATCTCAATCCCTTGCCATATCATGGGAATTCTTATTCCTTAACATCTCATCATCATGATTATGGAATGTGGGTATTCAAACCCTCAGTTCATCAAAGAACACTTGTTACCATTTATCAGATAACTATCACCTCTAGTCCCTCATACCAAGGTATACATGATGCTTGTTACACAAGCATCTCACATGTTTCACAAGGCCAATTAAATATCTTGTTACTTTTCACTAAACAAAATATTATCACATGGCTCTTCAAGGACATTAAGTATCTTGTCACCTTTTACTAGGCAACAAAGCAGGTTATGGCTCACAAGGCCCATAACATAATTTTCAATAAATAAAACATCATAACTCATACCTGGCTATGCTCATCATCTCATGATACCTGCATGGTTATTATTCATGATAACAGTTATATCATTTACATTCCAGCACCATGCTATACAAAGTAACACCATTATACCCTTATTAGGGCCAGGGTTTCTTATTTCATGTCAATTAGGGATACTCATCCCATTACCCAGCTTAGGGTTATGATTTATCATCATACTGCCCAAAATTAGGGTTTCATGCTTTATTCCCCAAAATTAGGGTTTCATATACCTTCAACCTATATTAAGGTTAGGGTTTCATATTATTGATCCAAACCCTAATTCATTACCCCATACATCTAGAAGCATACATTGTTATCATAAGTAATCAATCATACTTATTTATTCTCATAGTTTATCATAAAATGATTATCAATTCAAGGTATGAGTTCTCATCCTTACTAGAGTATGATTACATCATACTTTATTAACTCGGCTTAACCCTTTCTCAAGGTATGTTATCCTTCACTTATCAAAGTGCATTAAACTCGTTGCATCATAATGTAACAATTGACATGTCATACTTCAAGTGCTACTTATTAAAGTACATTGGACTCAAGGTGCATCAAGGTATATCAATTTTATAATGATGAGTGTGATATTTATTATATCTTGAATGTATCACTCCTCTCATCACTTCTAACTTACATAAGTTCCTCAACTTATATTGTATTAGGGTATTTTCTATCCTAATACTTTATGCACTATCTTACATTTATCTTATAGTGCATTGATCATAAGTTATACATTTGAATTGTCCATTCATTATCAATTAGTATAGACTCATTTAAAGTTGAGGCATTTTTGACATATGATTGTCCATTATCAACCACTTTAGGTGTTTCACCTATCAAGGTATTAGCCACTATCTTATCCTTTGGGTTAATGTTTCCCTTTTCTCATGAATTAGGATTTCATTTTCTATTACCCTAGATTAGGATTTCTTAGAACATCACATAACATTACCCTGAATTAGAGTTTTACCTCACGACTCCTCATTCGGGTTTCACATGGCATCACCCTAGATTAGGGATTCACACATCATTTCCTTAAGTTAAGGTTCCTTATAACTTTTCCCCAAATTAGGGTTTCTTGTAGCCTTGCTCGAAATTAGGGTTTCATGAAACATCCTCTTTAAATTAGGATTTCTCATTAAATCACCCTAAATTGGGATTTCTCATATCGTCACCCTAGATTAGAGTTACACCATCACCCTAGATTAGGGTTTCACCTAGTATTGCCCTAAATTAGGGTTAGGGATCATTAACCTTCTCAATTAGTGTATCATGATCCCTTTATCAAGGATCATACCCTAATTATATACTATATTTATTTTGAATGTGTTGAGGCTTGATTACTACATGATTATTATATATGTATGAATTCCTCTCTCTTATCCTATCTAGGATGTTAATCACTCCAATCTTGATTGGATTGAATCAACTTAACTTAAATGAAGGGTTGTCATAGTGCATTAAGTCACTGCTTCCATAAGCATCAAGGTTAACACTTCCAAGGGTACCAATCATCTAAGTACATTAAGGATTCAACCATTGTACTTATCTTTGATAATCATCATTATCAATCATGGGAACAACTAATCTTTCATCACTTTAAGTCTTTAATCAATTTTGTATATGTTGAACATGTATTCGGTTTTGACCCTTGAATCTTCAAACGGTTTGAAGTCAATTGCCCTCCAAACGGTTTTGAAACCGTTTGGGCATCTAGGGTTAAGACCAATTGCCCTCCAAATAGTTTTGAAACCGTTTGGGCACTCAACATTAGAAACTGTTTGAAAATTGAAACCACTTGATCATTCAAATGGTTTTGAAACTGTTTGATTCCAAACGGTCTCAAGACCATTTGGACTCAAATAGTCTCAAGACCGTTTGGTCCAAAACATCTTGAAACCGAATGAATCATAATGGGGTTTTCATTAACCAATTGATTTAGGGTTACCAACAATGAACCATCCATCAATGGGATCTTCAACTAACAGCCCTTGGATTTCCATTTATCATCATAGCTCTTGACCACCAAACGGTCTTGAGACCATTTGCATCCAAACGGTCTTGAGACCGTTCGGTCACCAAATGGTCTTAAGACCGCTTGGGCCAATCAACCCTTAATTTGATTCAATTCAATTAGGGATTCAACACTCAACTCGATTAGGGTTTGCAATTGATGGAACATTCACAATTGGAACCATTAAGATAAAATCAATTGTAACCAATGGATCAACCTTCAACTATATCATCACTTGTCCTCCAAATGGTCTAAGACCGTTTGATCCCAAACGGTCTTGAGACCGTTTGGTCTCAAACGATCTTGAGACCGTTTGGTCTCAAGTCCTTTCAAACTGTTGCTTTAGATATTATTGAGGTGTGTGCTTGGGATGATTTCATCATCATCAAGCTACGTTTCTTCAAAACTTGTTGTGATTCTCATGGTGATTTCATTAATCAACCAAATAGAATTTTGAGAATAAAGAAAGAATCAAAAATTGATAAAGATATGAAATCAATAATAACATTCAAGGGTTCAAGTTATATAATCCTCCTTCAAAGAAGCTTCAAAGCATCGAACTCCACGTCTTTATTGGTGGAAGAAGCTTTCTCAACTTCACAAGCCTTGTCCTCAAGTCTTTGGATGAAAAGAATGGCTAAGGTTGAAGATTGAATGGAGAAAAGAAGAAATCAAGCATTGATTTTCAATTTCCACCATGAAATCAAGGTGAAAGAAAACCATGGAGCTTACCTAAAGGTTGGGGATCGTCCTCCTCCTGCTCCTAAGCTCCCTTGGTTGTTAGTTTAGCAAAGAGTGAAAGAAGGGTAAAAAATCCTTTCATTTGAGTTGTAAATGGTGTTTTTATAAAGAAAATTCAATGAGAGAGAAAATAATAATTAATTCCTTTATTTTCTTAAATTGATGCCACATCTCCCCCTCAACTCCTTGCTCATGAAGCCATCCTTTTTCCTTTGCAATCCTCTTCATTTTCCATGAATTAAAGGGAAAGAAATTAAGCACCTTAATCAATATAATATTAATATCCATAAGTTGGTGGATATTTCTTTTCTTTTACTAATGTGAGTGGATTCTCCACTCACTTAGATATTTTCGTGTCCTTTGAAATGCACAAGGACTTCCACTCTTATGCAAATTCAACCATCTCATTTTTGATTGAAGGGCACTTCCATTAATATATTTATTTTTGCATTAAATTGAATTAGGGTTTCAATTATGCTTAAATCTTGATTATTTTAATATCAAGATTCTCTCTCCTCCAAGGTTGCTTAAATGAGATGCCCCTTTCATTTTCTTGGCTCCACATGATGCCAAGAAACATTAAGGACTCTCTAGAAGTGATATTTTGCATATTGAACCCTAGGTTTTAGGTAAATTGCACATTACACCAAAACTAGGTTTTAATATACAAACATTGCTCAACAAGCTCTTTCTTGGTACTCAGGCTTGTGGAAGCCATAACTTAGAATCATTATTATTCTTATGATCCTCCAACACTTGAGGAACATTTTATAATTTAACATTTGCAAGTTAACCCCTCAACTTGGACAATTTGCACTTTAGTCCAAAATAGGCAAAACATTGTTTCAATATTATTCAAAAAGGACTAAATTTGAAACATAAGTTCCTCTTGAGCCTTAATTACTTTTCAAAAGATAATATCAAGCATATAATCAACTTTATTAAGAAAAACTCTAGGATTAAGGCTTAACCCAGGTTAGGGGTGTTACATAAACAGATGGAAGTGAGGGTGTTTACGAGGGTAACAGAGTGGAGTTCTCTATGAGATACAAAATTGGTGTCATCCGAGGGTCACTAGTGCAAGTGGGTTGCTAGGGTGTTGACAACTCATTAGATTGAATGGTACCCCTGGATAAACTAGGTCTTGCATGGGGCGAGGAACACACTACAAATAGGCAAGATTGCTAGGTGATGGAGTCCAATTAATTGAAATGAAGTAGCTAATTTAACGGGGACCCTCTAAGAGTGACACCCATTCATGCTCCTAGTGTGTAATTACATTGCAACATATAGGATTTGTATGACAATGGTTAATCATTTGTAGTCAAAAACCACCTATTATCCCACACTACTATGTTGTTTGGTCAGGTTTAGTGAAGCAGACATGGTCCTTCAACTACAAATGCCCATGTGTGTATCTACTAAGGGTCAAAACACTATAATAAGTATTTTCAGCTAAACATTCTAGTCATTATACAATTTGTATTATGTTTGACATGTATTCAACCAGTGGGGAGTTAAAAATTTTGACTTCCTCTTTCACTTACATGATATTTGGAGGTACGAGGAGGGGAGATGGGCACATGATTTAGATCCTAGGGAATTTGTTGATTCGTTATCAGTGATTGATGTGCCAATAATTCAAACTTAGTGTCTTGATAACTTAATATGTCAAACGATATGATCAATCAAACATCCAAATTTCCAACCTTGATCAAACTTTATGTAAATTAGTTCCAAATTCAACAATTAATAACTACCTAAATTTGTCAAAACAACAAAATTTGGAAACTTGTATCTCATTCTTGAAAATCCATTTTGACCAAAAAGAAACCAACAACAACTCTGTTTTACCATACAAAAATATTTTTTTCTCAAGGCATACGATAAATTACAAAAATATCATTAATACTGGTCAAAACTCCTCAATGAAAATTTTCAGTGAAATATAAACATCAAATTCATAGGTCCAATTCTATGATCTCAAAAATAATCTTTGATGAAAAATATCAAATTCTCATTATTTTTAGATGCATAAAATTACAGTTCCATCAGAAATAAAAAGTTAACCAAAATGCCTTCACAAAAGCCCTGACAAGAAATTAGACAAACATTTTTTCTGGATAGATTTTGTCTTTCTCTTAAACTCTTTTCCAATTATTCTATATATCAAAATTACCAATAATTTATTCATCCTTATACTAAAAGGGATTTTAAAATTATCTATAATCTATATTTTAAATATTTATTTATATGCCAAACTATCGTTATTTTGTGAGAATAACCTAAATGTTGATGCACGACATAATTATTCCTGTTACTATGTTATGCACAGTAAGAATTTTTCCTTTTTTCTTCTTCTTGTATTATTTGTTGTCCTTCTGTCTAGAAATTATTAGATGTGTTTCATGCTGGTTTGTGACTTTTTTCTATATACATCATAATAACTTCATTTGTTGTTCATGAAAGGTTAACACCTTCTGATGTTCTGCAGCGATACACGACATGAAGATTTCACACTGATATTATGAGGAGAGTAATGAAAGAATATAAAGAATATAACTCAAACAATCAAATTAGCATCAATCATGAGAAATTCATTTCTAGTGTCCATATGATGGATAAATCTAGACTCTTTTGGTTAGAGAGCCAGTAAGAGACATGAATATCTTGGACACGATTAATCAATCTTCACTAAAGGTAGTGGGAGAATGATTATCCTATTAGGTATGATACATGTGATGTATTAACATACCTATTGGAACAAATGCTAATACTTCAATTGGTGTTTAGAGAAATACCAATATGATTATCTTGAAGTGTTCAAGATTATCGTAGATGAAGTGCAAATTTGGTAAAGTGTTAATTCTTGATGAGATCAATGAATGAAATACTTGGACCAAATGTTTGAGATCCTTATGAGTGATTATGATAGTGTATCATAGTGAACTCATGATTAAGGCATGGTGATGTCTAAATCAAGAAGGAATCATACTCTAAGGAGTTAGAGAATGATTATCAAATAACTGAATTCTTCTTAATAAAAGAACACCCCCACACTAATAAAGGACATTGAGAATCACAAGGAGTTGTGAGTTCTTATATCCTTGACAGATACACCTCAATTATCTATGTGATGAGTTGTTCATGTGATGAGTCAACTATCTAGATAAATATGAGGAACTGAATCTTGAGTTATGGTTTATGACCACTACATCCTAAATGACATCCATATGAACCATAAGGTATGATCTTGATGGTAGCACCCATTGGAATGAAATCCATAAGTGCAAATGAGTCTTAAGTGTTAAGATACATGGATAACATTTTGAGAAGGATGATGTTTGTTGATTGCAACTTAATGACTAATACATTTGGCATATGGATACTAAAACTGCATTCCTATGAGCAATAAAACAAGGATGTGTACGTGACACAACCTATAAGGTTTATGAATCCACTAATGCAAATGGAGTCTATAAGTTACAATGGACTAATGAATGTGATTGATTTAGTACAAGCAACTCAAAATTGGATCTTTTCTTTGATGATATAGTCAAAGGGTTTGACTGATATGTCAAAGGTAAAGAAGGGATCTGTGATTTAGTGGGAGAGTATTCACATTCCACATGTTGATATGAGATGAAAATGTTCTAGAATGGAAATCCAAAAGGGGAACATATCTTTAAGGAAGATAGAGATATTTCCTATGTGATAGGAATAGAGATATATAGAGATCGTTCTCGAAAACCTCTTGACCTAAAAGAGGAGAAAACATACATTGGCAATCTGTACTGAAGGGTTCAGTATGCACAGATTCAGTGGGAGAAAACTTGTCCATGTTACATGGAGTTAGTATCCCAAGGCCAAGTGTCCAATTCTTATGAAGAATGGGAACACTAAGAATAGATATGGATCTATCATGTATATAATCATCCCATTATCTTGCATGGAAAGAACAAAATGCATTCATCATCTTGTATGTATGACATGGCAATATGATGTGCTCATCCTGATAACTTGTATGTGAGACATGACGAGTGGATGTATGTCTACTTCCAGTAAGGGTTACTGGAATACCATGAGAACTTGATAAGTACTTGTGAAGTACTAGTTCTATGGAGTTAAGGAAGAGTTCAATGTAAAGAGTTACATTGATGCGAACTTCTGAAAGGACAGAAAATTAATCGCAAATTATATATAGGATATATAAAAGTGAAAGTTTGTTGATAATTGGAAGTGTTCCAATAAAACCATTTAAAAGGAAATGCCTAGTATCTATGTGTTAGAGAACAACAGTGGATACTATATGGATCTGGAAGTTCATGAGATGAACTTATAGATATTCCGCTCATTGATGACAAGTATGGAATCCTTGATCATGCAATGTGGCTAAAGGTTAGCAAAGGAATACTAGATTGCATATTACGGCAACTCCATCTCATACGTGTGATGTACAGTGAAGAGATGTGAGACGTGAAATTTATACTGACTTTGGCAAGGTGTTGCCATAACTCACTACGTTCGCACTAGAGCATAGAGTAACATGTGGGACATGTTTGAAGATCACTATGAATATGATTCAAGGGTGATTGGCTCGCAGTGCAAGTGAGAGTCTGTTGGTATGTATGCCCTGAGAGTCAATCATGGGATGATTGGTGGGATACATTAAGATTGATTTGATAAACATCAAAGGCAAGCTTCCAATTCTTTCTGGTTCAGTCATTTGAGATAGTGATAGAACAGATTAAATGTCTAGAGAATGACAGTACTCAATGACGTATGCTTTCAGGTTCAGGACCTGAACGATGAGATCATACGGATGCTAAGAGTTTGTACATTCTTGTTATGTCCCTAGTCAGATGTCATTGTGGAAGGTAGATAGACAGCAATGACACACAAGACTAGATTGTGGTGTTGGTTGATGACAGAATCTCATTAGTCATGATATAGAGATATCAAACCAAACACATATGTACTTGTTAGAGAACAAGTGTACCGGACAGACACACCGTGAGTTTGACACATGGAACCATGACATGGTAGTCACAGTCAGTACTCACAGTGATGGTGGTGAGTGTGATTCTTTGACCTGAAATCACTACACTCAACACATGTCGTTGGGCACACTTTGACATCATCAAACGCAGTCCTGAAACATGGGTTGTTATAAAGGTGATGATTGGGTGGCTTTGACACATGGGGCTTTTGAGGGGTGAGTGATAGATATGGGATTTGTCCCTCATGAGGGAGTTTGATATCCAAGGCCACTTGATGAGTAGGATTGAAATAGGCGTGCGCACACATGCGTGAATCAGTATGTGATATTGATTCCATACATATCTCTTCCAATCTGCTCTGAGATCAAGAAAGTGAATGAACGTTGATAGGATGACTGTTCCATGCCTCGAGTTCATTCGGGATATCAGTGACACAGGAATTATACATTCGATGTAACACCATTCATACATTGTAGGATTGAAAGTTGTTCTCCAACTTTCTATTTCACTTGGGTAGCACCGATGTGTGACTAGGCACCGCTCTTTGCTTGTGAAGTCATAAGTGTTATGGACTTTCACTGCCAACGTGAAAAGAACCTACAGGGTCACACTCATAGGATTTAACCTGGAAGAGGAGTTTTGTCCACAAACAATGTTTAGATTGATTACTAAAGGAGTTTAGTAGTTCAATTAAACACTCAATTGATTGATAGCTCAATATCATAATGTTTAAGGTGTTGGACGCATTGATTGGAGTATCAAATTGATTGAAAATGCAATTGACTGATTCTGCACAATCTGCACTCCCAACCGATCGGCTCATGTGATGAACCGATCGGTTGAGCTTGGTGAACCGGTCAGCTCAGGTAGTGAGTCAATCGGCTCAAGGACAGGGTGAACGATTGCTTCAAGTGTTGAAATGATCAGTTCAATTGTTGCAACCGAGCAAGTTGGGAAAGTCAGAGTGGTGAGAATTTTCCTTTTGTTTCACTTGTCCAATTTGATTGGAACAAGGATTGGTATTTGATACCAATTAGAAACAAAAGATGGAAAGTCAATCGGGAACTGATCAGGACCACGAACCGACCAGTTCAGAAATGAACCGACAGGTTGTGGTGTCCCAACCGATCGGTTGAGGTGTCAACCGACCGGCTCAGGTCCCCAACCGACCGTTTCAGAAATGAAACGATCGGCTCAGGTTGCGAGTTGGTTGTTTTGTGGAAAATCTCAAACCCTTCTACTCCTGCTTTTAGTCCCGCATTGCCCGGGATGGAGAACCCTGTCCCATGACCCTCCTATATATAGGGGTATTGGGGGCTTCTCAATGTACAACTCAGTGCAAACCAGTTGCTCTGCAAAGTTGTCGTTCTCTCTAGTTTTGGTAACCAAGAGAGAGCCCGAGCAAGTGCTACACGATAAGGGAGGCACAGCAAGGGAAAGACAACTGCAGTTGCGAGTGGCGGCAGGAGAGTGTGTTGGTGACTAGTACGCTGACAGGAGGGTGTGACTCCTTCCAATTCCTTGTGGGACAAGGAGATTGGAGTTCCAGGTGATCCGTGTGGACTACTTCAGAGGCGGGAGGTTTCTGCCGCTAGGAGGACATCCTTCAATCCCGTCAGTCTCGGTGCGACTCGGAGCTGCACAGACACCGTCCAAGACTGGAGGTGAAGACCGTGCAAGGCGCGAGGTATTGTCGCCGAGAAAGCCTAGGGACAATGTATGATTCCACAAACCATCCCTTTCCTATTGTATAGACGTTGACACGTTTCCTTGTTCTGGGTTTGGGGAGAATTTTTTTGTTTCTGCTGCCTTCTCCGCCTCCCCTAAAACCCAACAGTGGTACCTGAGCCACGTCAACTGCTCTATACTTTAGGAATATTGATATGATCGATTTTGGTTTGTCGCCTTTATTTATTGCATATGATGCGAATAATATTGGCTTTATGCATGTCCAATCCTAAATCTAAAAAATCCCAATTTACATATATGATATGTATTATGAATGCACTCGATATGCGTCACCCTTAAACGTGTTTTGTGGTGGATGTATAGTGTGGTTATGGCCAATAAACCCTATCTGTGTATGGTTGTCTGTGGTTGCTTGCATCTCGGTCTGCGCACTGATCTTCCTTCTCTTATTCCTGATGTAACTCAAAATAATTCAATATTTCTTTCCTACCTTTGCTCCGCTCAAATGTAACTTGAGGTTTCTCTTTTTTACAATGTAAAATAGGATAGATTTTTATTTCCTGTTATGTCAAAGAACGGAGGACATTTGATGACAGCTGAGATGATCGGTTCAAGGTGTGAACCGATCAGTTGATGTTCGAGACGATCGGTTCAAGGAGTGAGCTGATCGGTTGATGACCGGTTCGAGGAGCGAGACGAGCGAGTGGCAGCCATGATGAGATGCATGACGAACAGGCAAACCGATCGGTTGGAGGAGCCAACCGATCAGCTGGTGGCACCCAGCCGACCAGTCTGATGGCGAGCCGGTCATTCATGTGATGAGTTGATCAAACCCAGAAAGGCAAAGCACAAAGTTCATCTTGTAAAGGTTGCATGTGATGTAGACCTAGATGACTGTGATTCCTCTTGGCTCGAGGAATCACATTAGGATGTTCATAATCATCACTTTTATCGTTTTGCATGTTTTCTGTGGGATATAGCATGTATATGATACATACTATGTATTGTGGTGATTGGATATGTATATGTATATAAAAACCAAATCCCTCATTACATATTAAGTTTTAGATGCCTTCTAAATGTGACACACGTGAAAAGCTTGATCGACCAAGTGTGGGCACGCCCTAGCGTGGTGCACCGTCTATCTCGTGGAAGCGTGAATGATGAATGTGTGGGTCTGCCCTAGCAGGGTGCATATTCATCATGTTTGTTTTGGGTCAGACTTAACAAGGTGATCTAGATGGGATCTAGTACCTTGAGGCATAGAGATGATCATGGCAAGGAGTTGCATATGACATCTTATCAAGAGTTGCATATGATGCAATTGGCAAAAGTTGCCTACCTGAGAGATCTATGTTGTGGGTGACAGCCCTAGCTGGTCCATGACTTAGGGGATTTCAGGATCTTGCCCACTAGAAGGTTGTACGCTGCAATCTTCCGAATTGATGGTGAGGGCTATCAATTTGAATTAAAATAGTGGGAGCGATAATTAATTAAAGGCCTAATTTTATCATCAACTTTTCAAATCAATCAAATAAGTCAAAAATGAGTTTTTGGACTAAAATTGCATATTTTCCTTTTGTAGTACAAATGGAAACAAACAACAATCACTTTTCTTTGCGATTGGTCCTTGAAAAGGACAAGCTAAATGGGACAAACTTCCACGACTGGTATAGGACATTGAGAATTGTTCTCACTCAAGAGCAAAAGCTCTATGTCCTGGATACTCCAATTCCAGAGGAACCTGCTCCGAATGCACCAAAGGCAGAAAGGGATGCTTACAAGAAGCATTCTGATGATGCCATTGATGCAAAGTGCTTGATGTTGTGCTCTATGAACCACGAGTTGCAGAGATAATATGAGAACATGGGTGTCATTGAGATGATTCAGCATCTCAGGAACATGTATGAAGATCAAGCACGGAAAGAGAGATACAATGTCTCAAGGGCACTGTTCAAGTGCGTCATGACAGAAGGAGATCCAGTTGGTCCTCACACACTCAAGATGATTGGGTATGTAGAGAACCTAACAAGACTGGGATTTCCACTGAGCCAAGAGTTGGCTACTGACGCGATACTGCAATCTTTGCCAGAATCCTACAGTCAGTTTGTGATGAACTACAACATGAACAACTTTGATAGGCCACTTTCAGAGTTGTTGGGCATGTTGAGGACAGCCGAGATACAAATGAAGAAGGACAAGGCTAAGTCTGTGATGGTGATCACGAGCAAGAAAGGCAAGTCCAAGCGCAAGGGCAAGGGCAAAGCTAAGAAAGGTTCTGATGCTATCCAGGAGCCCAAGTCGTCTTCAGTTCTCAAGGCCAAGGGTGGCGTGACCAAGAAAGGAAATTGCCACCATTGTCAAAAGCCAGGACATTGGAAAAGGAATTGTCCTCTCTATCTGGAAGAACAAAAGAAGAAGGAGGCAACAGATGTCTCTACTAGAAGGTGTCATGAAAGTAAACTTGTAACACTTTTTGAGGTAAATGATACCAAGATGTTAGGTGTAAAGCACTCAATAAATGGGGCAAATGTTGCCGCCATATATAGGAGTACTTTAGTTTATTTTCAGCTTAAAAGGCATGTAATACAGTTATGAACTGCTATTTCAGATTTGCCAATAGATAGAAACACTTTATTTTTGCATATTGTATGACAATGATAGCAATCAATAAAGTTCATGTTTCAATCTTTTAAAGATATGATCTTTGTGGCAATGTCTTGTTTATCTTGTGGTATTTGATATGCATAACATAAAATGATACATAAAAGTTATAGATAACTCAAACAATCAAATTAGCATCAATCATGAGAAATTCATTTCTAGTGTCCATATGATGGATAAATCTAGACTCTTTTGGTTAGAGAGCCAGTAAGAGACATGAATATCTTGGACACGATTAATCAATCTTCACTAAAGGTAGTGGGAGAATGATTATCCTATTAGGTATGATACATGTGATGTATTAACATACCTATTGGAACAAATGCTAATACTTCAATTGGTGTTTAGAGAAATATCAATATGAATATCTTGAAGTGTTCAAGATTATCATAGATGAAGTGCAACTTTGGTAAAGTGTTAATTCTTGATGAGATCAATGAATGAAATACTTGGACCAAATGTTTGAGATCCTTATGAGTGATTATGATAGTGTATCATAGTGAACTCATGATTAAGGCATGGTGATATCTAAATCAAGAAGGAATCATACTCTAAGGAGTTAGAGAATGATTATCAAATAACTGAATTCTTCTTAATAAAAGAACACCCACACTAATAAAGGACATTGAGAATCACAAGGAGTTGTGAGTTCTTATATCCTTGACAGATACACCTCAATTATCTATGTTATGAGTTGTTCATGTGATGAGTCAACTATCTAGATGAATATGAGGAACCGAATCTTGAGTTATGGTTTATGACCACTACATCCTAAATGACATCCATATGAACCATAAGGTATGACCTTGATGGTAGCACCCATTGGAATGAAATCCATAAGTGCAAATGAGTCTTAAGTGTTAAGACACATGGATAACATTTTGAGAAGGATGATGCTTGTTGATTGCAACTTAATGACTAAGACATTTGGCATATGGATACTAAAACAGCATTCCTATGAGGAATAAAACAAGGATGTGTATGTGACACAACCTATAAGGTTTATGAATCCACTAATGCAAATGGAGTCTATAAGTTACAATGGACTAATGAATGTGATTGATTGAGTACAAGCAACTCAAAATTGGATCTTTTCTTTGATGATATAGTCCAAGGGTTTGACTGATATGTCAAAGGTAAAGAAGGGATCTGTGATTTAGTGGGAGAGTATTCACATTCCACATGTTGATATGAGATGAAAATGTTCTAGAATGGAAATCCAAAAGTGGAAATTATCTTTAAGGAAGATAGAGATATTTCCTATGTGATAGGAATAGAGATCTATAGAGATAGTTCTCAAAAACCTCTTGACCTAAAAGAGGAGAAAACATACATTGGCAATTTGTATTGGAGGGTTCAGTATGCACAGATTCAGTGGGAGAAAACTTGTCCATGTTATAGGGAGTTAGTACCCCAAGGCCAAGTGTCCAATTCTTATGAAGAATGGGAACACTAAGAATAGATATGGATCTATCATGTATGTAATCATCCCATTATCTTGCATGGCAAGAACAAAATGCATTCATCATCTTGTATGTATGACATGGCAATATGATGTGCTCATCCTAATAACTTGTATGTGAGACATGACAAGTGGATGTATGTATACTTCCAGTAAGGGTTACTGGAATACCATGAGAACTTGATAAGTACTTATGAAGTACTAGTTCTATGGAGTTAAGGAAGAGTTCAATGTAAAGAGTTACATTGATGCGAACTTCCGAAAGGACAGAAAATTAATCATTCAAGATTCTCAAAATTAGCACTGCAGGCATTGTAGTTCTGCCCACAGTAGCAAAGGAATACTTGATTGCATATTACGAAAACTCCATCTCATACGTGTGACGTACATCGAAGAGATGTGAGACATGCAATTTATACTGACTTTGGCAAGGTGTTGCCATAACTCACTACGTTCACACTAGAGCACAGAGTAACATGTGGGACATGATTGAAGATCACTATGAATATGATTCAAGGGTGATTGGCTCGCAGTGCAAGTGGGAGTATGTTGGTATGTATGCCCTGAGAGCCAATCATGGGATGATTGGTGGGATACATTAAGATTGATTTGATAAACATCAAAGGCAAGATTTCAATTCTTTCTGGTTCAGTCATTTGAGATAGTGATATAACAGATTGAATGTCTAGAGAATGATAGTACTCAATGACGTATGCTTTCAAGTTCAGGACCTGAACGATGAGATCATACATATGCTAAGAGTTTGTACATTCTTGTTATGTCCCTAGTCGGATGTCATTGTGGAAGGTAGATAGACAACAATGACACACAAGACTAGATTGTGGTGTTGGTTGATGACAGAATCTCATTAGTCATGATATAGAGATATCAAACCAAACACATAGGTACTTGTTAGAGAACAAGTGTACCGGACAGACCCACCGTGAGTTTGACACATGGAACCATGACATGGTAGTCACAGTCAGTACTCACAGTGATGGTGGTGAGTGTGATTCTTTGACCTGAAATCACTACACTTAACACATGTCGTTGGGCACACTTTGACATCATCAAACGTAGTCCTGAAACATGGGTTGTTATAAAGGTGATGATTGGGTCGCTTTGACACATGGGGCTTTTGAGGGGTGAGTGATAGATATGGGATTTGTCCCTCATGAGGGAGTTTGATATCCAAGGCCACTTGATGAGTAGGATTGAAATAGGTGTGCGCATGCATGTGTGAATCAGTATGTGATATTGATGTCATACATATCTCTTCCAATCTGCTCTGAGATCAAGAAAGTGAATGAACATTGACAGGATGACTGTTCCATGCCTTGAGTTCATTCGGGATATCAATGACAAAGGAATTATACATTCGCTGTAACACCATTCACGGATTGTAGGATTGAAAGTTGTTCTCCAACTTTCTATTTCACTTGGGTAGCACTGATGTGTGACTAGGCACTGCTCTTTACTTGTGAAGTCATAAGTGTTATGGACTTTCACTGCCAATGTGAAAAGGACCTGCAGGGTCACACACATAGGATTTAACCTGGAAGAGGAGTTTTGTCCACAAACAATGTTTAGATTGATTACTAAAGGAGTTTAGTAGTTCAATTAAACATGCAATTGATTGATAGCTCAATATCATAATGTTCAAGGTGTTGGACGCATTGATTGGAGTATCGAATTGATTGAAACTGCAATTGACTGATTCTGCACAATCTGCACTCCCAACTGATCGGCTCATGTGAAGAACCGATCGGCTGAGCTTGGTGAACTGGTCAGCTCAGGTAGTGAGTCGATCAGCTCAAGGACAGGGTGAACGATTGCTTCAAGTGTTGAAATGATCGGTTCAACTATTGCGACTGAGCAAGTTGGGAAAGTTGGATTGGTGAGAATTTTCCTTTCGTTTCACTTGTCCAATTTGATTGGAACAAGGATTGGTATTTGATACCAATTAGAAACAAAAGATGGAAAGTCAATCGGGAACTGATCTGGACCACGAACTGACCGGTTCAGAAATGAACCGACCGGTTGAGGTGTCCCAACCGATCGGTTGAGGTGTCAACCGACCGGCTCAGGTCCCCAACCGGCCATTTCAGAAATGAAACGATCGACTCAGGTTGTGAGTTGGTTGTTTTGTGGAAAATCTCAAACACTTCTAGTCCTGCTTTTAGTCCCGCATTGCCCGGGATGGAGAACCCTGTCCCATGACCCTCCTATATATAGGGGTATTGGGGGCTTCTCAATGTACAACTCAGTGCAAACCATTTGCTCTGCAAAGTTGTCATTCTCTCTGGTTTTGGTAACCGAGAGAGAGCCCGAGCAAGTGCTACCCGATAAGGGAGGCACAGCAAGGGAAAGACAATTGCAGTTGCGACTGGTGGAAGGAGAGTGTGTTGGCGACTAGTACGATGATAGGAGGGTGTGACTCCTTCCAGTTCCTTGTGGGACAAGGAGATTGGAGTTCCAAGTGGTCTGTGTGGACTACTTTAGAGGCGGGAGGTTTCTGCCGCTAGGAGGACATCCTTCAATCCCGTCAGTCCCAGTGCGACCAGGAGTTGCATAGACACCGTCCGAGACAGGAGGTGAAGACCGCGCAAGGCGTGAGGTATTGTCGTCGAGCAAGCCTCGGGACAATATATGATTCCACAAACCATCCCTTTCCTATTGTATAGACGTTGACGCGTTTCCTTATTCTGGGTTTGGGGAGAATTTTTTTGTTTCCGCTGCCTTCTCCGCCTCCCCTAAAACCCAACAGGACGTGTGTGGGTAAAGAAGCTAGTCCCACAACATCATTGCCCTGATGTAGTGAAAAATTTACAAGGGCAACATTTTTGAAGAAGGCAAGTAAAGAATCAGGTTCAACAAAAAAAAGATTAGAGTTGGATCTTGGAATATCGGCTCTCTGACAAGGAAATCTTTGGAGATAGTGGATACCATGATGTGAAGGAAAGTCAATATAGCTTCTTGTAGTAAGCGAAGTGGATAGAGGAATGTTGTAGAGAGATTGGAGACACGTGTTACAAAATATGGTATACATGTATTGATAAACACAGAAATGGCATAGGTATTATTGTTGATAAGATGTTGAAGGATGATGTTGAAAAGATCACAAAGATGGGTGATAGAATATTAGTTATAAAGGTTGTTCTTAGGAGAAATATTTTTAACATTATTAGTGCTTATGCACCCCAAGTTGGCCTTAGTAAGGAAGATAAGAAGGATTTTTGGGATGACATAAATGAATTGATCCAGGGAATACTGACAGAGGAGAAGGTTATTATTGGGAGTGATGTAAATGGCCACGCGGGGAGTAGAAATGATGGATATGAGAGAGTTCATGGTGGTTTTGGATATGGTAGTAGAAATGGAGAAGGAGAGATGATTTTAGATTTTGCAATTGCATATGTTATGATTTTGGCAAACACCTATTTCAAGAAAAGAGAATCTCATAAGATTACTTTCAAGAGTGGGTACAATCGTAGCCAAATTGATTATCTCCTTACACGGCGGGTGGATCATAATATATGCAAGGATTGTAAAGTGATTCTTGGAGAAGAACTCATGACCCAACATAGGTTGGTGGTTTTGGATATTAACATGAAGATCAATAAAGTCAAGCAAAATAGAAACCAAGATAGTAGGGTCAAGTGGTGGAATCTTAAAGGAGAGAAGAAATTGGCTTTTTATGATAAACTCATCAAGGAGGGAACTTGGTATGTGGAGTCTGATGTTAACACTATGTGGCATAACATGAGCTCCTACATAAAAAAAAAATTCCAAAGAGGTTTTGGTGGAGTCCAAAGGTTGTGGGCCTCCACAAAAAGAGACTTGGTGGTGGAATGATGAGGTATAGAAGGATATTAAACTGAAAAGGGAGATCTATAGGAGCTTGCCCAAATCTCAAGATGATGCAACATTCCAAAAATACAAGCAATCAAAGAAAGAATCTGAAAAGGTTGTTTAGAAGGCAAGGTCTAGATACTTTGATGATATTTATAAGAAGATGGACACATGAGAAGGCGAAAAAGATATATATAAAATGGCTCATATAAGAGAAAGGAAAGGAAGAGACTTGAGTCAAGTGAAATGCATCAAGAATGAAGATGGCAGTGTGTTGGTGAAGGACGATAATATCAAGAACCAATGGAGAAATTACTTCCATAAGCTTTTCAAAGGAGATACTGCAAATAATATTAGAGGCTTGTGTGGCATGAATACAAGAGATATCATTTACACACGACAAATTTCACCATTTGAGGTCAAGAATGCTTTGAAGAAGATGAAAATGAGAAAGGCATGCAAACCATATGGTATTCCCTTTGATGTATGGAAGTGTACGGGGGATGAAGGAGTTATGTGGTTAACAAAGCTCTTTAACAAGATCATGAATACCAACAAGATGTTAGATGAGTGCAGAAATAGTAATATAGTCCCCATCTACAAGAATAAAGGTGATGTTCAGAGATGCACAAACTACAGAGGTATCAAGTTTATAAGACACACTATGAAGCTTTGGGATAGGATTATTGAGTGGAGGCTAAGATCTATAACGTAGATATCAAACAACCAATTTGGTTTCATACCTGGAAGATCGACAACAGATGCTATTTTTCTGATAGGGAGGCTTATGGAGAAGTATAGAGAAAGCATAAGAGATCTCCATGTGGTGTTTTTTGATTTGGAAAAGGCTTATGATGGAGTACCCAAAGAAGTGTTGTGGATGGTTTTGAAGAAAAAGGGTGTGCCTATCCAATACATTGACTTGATCGAAGACATGTATGATAACTCTATGGCAAGTGTGAGGACTCCTGGAGGAGAGACACCAACTTTTCCAATCATAGTTGGGGTACACCAAGGATCCACACTCAACCCATATATGTTCATTCTTATTATGGATGAGCTGACAAAGAATGTTCAAGATGATATTACTTGGTGTATGTTATTTGCTGATGATATTGTTTTGATGTGCGAAACTAAAAATGGATTAAACGATAAAGTTCAACAGTGAAGAGAGGCATTGAAATCAAATGGATTGATGATTAGCAGGAGCAAAACTGAGTATATGCATTCCAATTTCTACCAATCCCACAGTTTGAATGATGGAGCCAAGTTAGGAGGAGTAGATATACCAAAATGTGATAAATTTTGTTACTTGGGTTCTGTTATTCAAATAGATGGGGAGGTCCAAAATGATGTTTGTCACATGATCACTATAGGATGGTTGAAAAGGAGGAGTGCAATTGGAGTATTATGTTATCAGAAGATCCCTCTCAGGTTAAAAAGTAAGTTTTCTAGAATTGCTATACGACCAGCCATTCTCTATGGGAGTGAATGTTGGGCGGTGAAGAAATAAGGTCTCAACAAGATGAACGTGGCTGAAATGCATATGCTGAGATGGATGTATGGAAAGATAAGAAAAGATCTCTTGAGAAATTATTATATTAGGAATAAAGTGGGGGTGGTGAGCATTGATGACAAGTTACGTGAGGGCCGACACAAATGGTATGAACATGTGCAACGCAGACCGACTAATGCACCGATACGAAGCAATGCTATTGAGTCAAGAATAATAAATAGAAGAAGAGGAATACCTAAATTTAACTTGGGATGAGCTTATAAAGTGAGATTTTGAATCTCTACATCTCAACCAGAATATGGACCATGATAGAGTTGAATGGAAACAAAGGATCCATGTAGCCGACCCAAACATAGTTAGGACTTAGGCTTAGATGATGATGATGATGATGATCTAGAAAGAAGAACAATTAGCGATTATCCATCATATTTTGTAATGTTTAATATTTCATTAAGCAAAATCAAATGTGATAGGAGACTGTTGTTGTTAATGTCGAGAAGGATTTGATGCGAGTCTGTCTATTATTTTAATCAAATAGTAGTTAAACTTAATGATATGAGTTCTAAAAAAATCCATGTCTATGTACGTAAACCGATTGAAAAAGCAACATAATTTTATTATTTCCTCCTTCCTATCTCTTTATACATGCAATCATAACCAAAGAAAACTTTTTAATAAAATTCATTTCCCCTTCCCTAACCCTTACCCATTCCACTCCTTTTTCATTTTCCATTTACCTCATTGTTTTTGTCACATATCAAAAACATCCTTAAATATACACCCCTTTGGATGACTAATTGATCTTCTAGTTCAGTATCATATTTTTTAATCTCATATCACATAAATAACCTTCATATCATGACTGATAACATATTTAGATTATAACATCGTAACCTAGTTGATAATTACCAATCTCTAGATCTCTATTAGACTTTTCCTCCATATAAATCATATTGTTTCCACTTACCAAACATAGTCATTCAGTTTCACATAAAAAAATCAAATTTACTAACAATTTGGGAAACATAGAAAAAAAACACAAAGCGTTTGACATGGCAAAGTGTTCAATGGGTCATAGCTAACCAATTAAAATGTTTTAATATAAAACAACTAGAGACCATTCATTCCATGTAATTGACGAAAATGATAATTTATAAAAGGTAGCAATATTTTTAGAATAGCACGAGTCAATAATATAATTGTAAAGTAGAATTAGAGTATTCAAAAATAGTTTATAAGAATGGCTATATTGACACTTCCATGAACCAAGAAGCCTACCCCATCTTGGGTTGTATATACTTGTGTGTGAAGAAAAGTATATATAGGGATAAGTCTCTAGAGTAAGTAAAAGTGGGAAGAGACAAAAAGGAAGGAGATAAAGACAAAAAGTAAATATGGAGATGTATAAAAGAAATTGACAAGACCCATACAAATACATGTAAAAAGGTAAAAATAAAGTGTGAACACTTTTCTATGGAAACAAATTAGATTATCTCATGTACTTTATCATTTATGAGTATCCCGTCACATATTCATGTATAATACATTCTTTTATTTGTATTTATTTAATTTACATATATTGATGTGTGTCAATTATTTTTATTACATGGAATTACTGACATGCTTTTAGTGGAGAAGTTGTGATTTTTCTTTTTCATATACCATGTCTATTCCGCTAACGCCAGTTCTCAATCATATATCAATTTTAGTCTCTATCTGTTGATATGTATGCCTAGAGAGCCAATCATATGATGATTGTAATGGAATAAATTGTAAATGATTTGATTAATAATTAAGGCATGCTTCTAATTTATTCTGTTAGATTTAGTTATGAGATAGTAAAGTAACATAATAAATGTCTAGAGAATGATATTACTCAATGACGTATGTCTTCAAGTGTGTGACTCAAACAATGAAATCATACAGATGATAAGAGTATATACATTCTCTTTACATCCCTAGTCGGCTGTTATTATGGAAGGCAGATAGACAACAATAACACATAAGACTAGAGTGTGTGTTGGTTGATGATAGAATCTCATCAGTCATGATATATGATATCAAACCAAGCACACAGATACTTTCTAGAAAATAGTTATCAGATATACCCAACATGAGAATGACACATGGAAACCACTACAATGGTAGTCATAGTTATCTATCATAGTGTTTGTGGTGATTGTAGTTCTTAGACCTAAAGTCACTTGTAACACACTCTTTAAGCGTACAGGCAGCAATGGAAGCAACACCCACATTTTCTATAATATGGGGTAATCTTGCTCAAAAGGGATGTCACAACCATAATAATCATTGCAAAAAAAGTAAACAAACACCATGCATTGATATTGAAATTGATTTATACATTGTTCACAATTTGTTTCTTGAATTGAATCTAACTAGGATATATATGATTAAACATAATTAATACATAAAGTTATCTATAACATCAATATCTTCTATCGTAGATGGCACCACACCATATATATCTTTAGGAAACATTGCTATATTCCTTAAGCTGACCTTCATATAGCCCTTTCTTGAAAGTTTCTTTGTACCTATAGGTTTCACGCCGCCAGCCATGCATGCAATAAAAACCTCATTAGAGTAAGTGACATAGAGCATTATTATAACAACTTAGTAATTTGGGAATAAGAAAAAGACATGAAACTAATTGAACAATGGATTTAGATTCACATAACATAATCTTGTTGGTTGATTAAAGTATCCTTGATACTTATGCACCAATGGTGCTCATAAGGCCCGTAGGCTCAAAATTAACATGATGAGGATAAAGTAATCCAACCCACTACACATTTCATCAATACCTTGGAACTAATCAACATTACTTGGATTTTATATGAACGTGACATTGATTCTTGAAATAGCATTGAGGCATAACATTAAAGAAATAACTTTAGAGGAACTTGGATGTTGTTAAGATTTAATTTGAATACATAACTATGCATGTCATTCCTCTTAATTATCATAATGATTATAAGCCGATGAAAGATAATACTAAATACTCAAAGTGCATGAACCCGCTTACCTGATCCTGAGGAGGTATACTAATAGTAGATGAAGTCCTGATCAATCGTAATGTCCTGTAAATAACATAATTATACATTAATTTCATTTTCTTAAGTAGGTGTATGATTCTTTAATTAAATTTGGAATTGGGTCAGGTGTCTAGGACTAAAACTAGGGCCATGTGATAGATCTTGAAAACTGATCAAAAATCATATATGGATCGTTGTCATCTGAGATCTGTAGCAAAATCTATGAATGTCTAAAGATTTGATGTATTCTAACCTATCCTAGTCGAGATAAAACCATATAAAATTTTACTAGAAATTCTTGAGAAATAAAATCTCGGCCTGTCAAAAACGACCCTACCCTCACATGTCAAGCACAATTCTATATGAGTGACATGGTACAGTGGTCAATTCACTCGAGATCAAACCAGGAGATACATCAAAATGAAGACGAAAGCACTATTTCTAAATCGTCATGCTCCTACCCAGACCAAGCAGGGAACAATGGAGCAGGTTCAGCAATCTTGAGGATGAACTTGTGATTAATGGAAAGCTAGTATTGGAGAACATGGCCACTAACTTCACCGTGGTCGACTGGGGTCAGGGACTCCTAACTTGGGTACTTAGGTGGTTGGAAACACTGAAGACCTTTCTGCCATGGTAGAAGGAACCGAGAAAGTGAAAGTAGAGAGAAGAGCCTACAACTCGTAATGAGGGACTGGGTATCTTCCCTGTGACTCAACTGACCTTGGGGAAGACTCCCCATGGAAGGAAGACCAAGACAACGTGCAACCCTCTCTGCAAACCGTGAGTTACAGAGCATGTACTCCAAACTTGGAAAGGATGGCATGGCAACCACAATTGGAATCCGAGAGCATAGTTCTCTTCGCATAAGCCTACTGAGTCTAAGACAACAATTTTCGTGACCTAAAAGTGGCTGATATGCCTGGCCAGCGATGAGCTTCACTACCCTAAAATTGGGTTTGTGGGTACATAACTGGGATAGGTCAAGAGGCTAAGGGCATATGAGAAACAATCAACGGAGTGTCTTGAAGCTTACCTGAGGCACAATTGAACTGGAATGACTCGAGATCCTCCCATTAGCTTGCCGACATTGGAGAAGAAAACTAGAGCTGGAGTGATCTCTCAAGACATCTTGGCTATGATTAACAACAGAGGAGTGTCGTGTTGAGTCCAGCGAAGCTTTCTGGATCATTGGTTGTAGGTCCGATGTAGCCCAGTTGCCTGGGGGTGGCGGCGCCGTGGACTGGGGGGAGAGGGTTTTTGGGCGTTTTTGCTACCAACAGAGCTCAGGTTTGAGTGGGGACTCTTTAAACTTGGAATAACCTCCCAAAATCATTGGCGTCGAGATAACAAGGAACCGTTGAGAAGGGGCTGTCCCTGTGCAGGTAAAGTGGGAGGTAGGGGATGAGATCCTTGCCCTCAAATCTTGATCGAATAGCTCGCAAAGAGCTAGGTTTTTCGAAAGCAGCACGTGACGCTGCATTGTCTGTTAATTGGCAAAAATTTCGGGATAATCATATACAGTACCAAACAAGGTCATAAATTGATATTATCTTTCCCTTTTCTTCTTAATATATTTTGGAGCATTTATTATTATCCAAATCCAACCAAATTTGGTGGGCAAGCAAATTCGACCATGAGGAATCTAATTATCCAATCATATTTCAGATATGAATTAGGGAAATAGGTGTTTTACCCCATTATCTATTTAGGGTAATTAATATGTTAATAATCATTAAAAAGTAATTTTATTACCAAAATCTGAGGGAAACTCTATTATCTTATTATTTACTCATGTACCAAATATTGGGATACATTTTATATGTATGTGTGCCAAAACTATCAATTAACCCCTAACTAGTCACCATTGCATAATTAGGGTTAGGTTTTGTGCATTAATTGACATTGATGTGTATAAGTGTTGATGAATTAAAATAAAGGTTCACATAATATCTTGATGTAGTATAAACTCGTTCTGACATACTACTTAAGCATGGTCTCCACTTAAATGAACAAATGTAAGAAAATTCATTCAACCTAGGGTTTCACCTTTATTAAACATCAAAAATTTTGGGACTGAATTTTGAGGGTCGTTACAACCTATCCACCTTATAGAAATTTCATCCCCGAAATTTTCATATCACAATGAGGTAATACCCACCTTAGGGTTTCACTTAGTATGTGCATGTAAAATCTCTAATATTATCTTATAGTCTCATTAAAATACTTAAGACATGACTTACTCATAGTTAACATAATTTCATAAGAACTTGGTTAACTTGACATAATTTCATAATGTAATGGAATTTTACTTGAGTTGATATAGTCACTCTCCTGATTGCACCCACAGTGCTCATAAGGCCGGTTAAGGCTCACATAAGGCCGATTAAGGCTCACATAAGGCCGATTAAGGTTCACATAAGGCCGGTTAAGGCTCACATAAGGACGATTAAGGCTCACATAAGGCCAGTTAAGGCTCACATAAGGCCGATTAAGGCTCACATAAGGTCGATTAAGGCTCACATAAGGCTGGTTAAGGCTCACATAAGGCCAATTAAGGCTCACATAAGGTCAGTTAAGGCTCACATAAGGCTGATTAAGGCTCACACAAGGCCGATTAAGGCTCACATAAGGCTGATTAAGGCTCACATAACATGATGGAGAGGACAATTATCAACATAACATGATTTTTCATAATTTCATAATTCATAAGCATAGAAATAACACATGATGTTCAATCCAAACACATAATCATAAAATAGAAGGTAACATTTGTTTAGTAGCATGTGCATCATTTTTCTTTCATATCCCTGTCAAATTATCTACCCCTTGTATGCATATTTGGTATTATTTTGTAATTAATTATGTTTATATGACTATATGTCTCAAACTTTATTGTCAAATCTCATCTCAGCATCTCCCTCATGCACATGTCCCATACCACATGCACTTGAGAGGATGAGACAAGTATGATTTTGCACATAACATTCTCTCTACTAAACCCCATAAGCCCGTGTTCCATACCACAAACACGTGGGAAGAAGAGAGAGCATGCTATGTACAAATTCAAAGTTAACACAAAATCTAAACATCTAGGAACATAACCCTAACCCTTATCTAACTTGTGTCTTCTGACAAGACCCTACTTTGGTTTTCCATATCTTGAACTTAATATTATATACCCATGACTTAGAACATGTGGATGTGATTTCTACATGGTGGCCATCTAATTATTTACTCTGATACCATTTTGTAACACCCTCTTTAAGCGTACATGCAGAAACAGAAGCAACACCCACATTGTCTATAATATGGGGTACTCTTGCTCAAAAGGGTTGTCACAACCATAATAATCATTGCAAATAAAGTAAACAAACACCATGCATTGATATTGAAATTGATTTATACATTGTTCACAATCAGTTTCTTGAATTGAATCTAACTAGGATATATATGATTAAACATAGTTAATACATAAAGTTATCTATAACATCAATATCTTCTATCGTAGATGGCACCCCACCATATATATCTTTAGGAAACATTGCTCTATTCCTTAAGTTGACCTTCATATAGCCCTTTCTTGAAAGTTTCTTTGTACCTACAGGTATCACGCCCCCAGCCATGCATGCAATAAAAACCACATTAGAGTAAGCGACATAGAGCATTATTATAACAACTTAGTAATTTGGCAATAAGAAAAAGACATGAAACTAATTGAACAATGGATTTAGATTCACATAACATAATCTTGTTGGTTGATTAAAGTATCCTTGATACTTATGCACCAATGGTGCTCATAAGGCCTGTAGGCTCAAAATTAACATGATGAGGATATAGTAATCCAACCCACTACATATTTCATCAATATCTTGGAACTAATCAACTTTACTTGGATTTTATATGAACGTGACATTGATTCTTGAAATAGCATTGAGGCATAACATTAAAGAAATAATTTTAGAGGAACTTGGATGTTGTTAATATTTAATTTGAACACATAACTATGCATGTCATTTCTCTTGATTATCATAATGATTATAAGCCGATGAAAGCTAATACTAAATACTCAATTTGCATGAACCCGCTTACCTGATCCTGAGGAGGTATACTAATAGTAGATGAAGTCATGATCAATCGTAATGTCCTGTAAATAACATAATTATACATTAATTTCATTTTCTTAAGTAGGTGTATGATTCTTTAATTAAATTTGGAATTGGGTCAGAAGTCTGGGCTTGAAACTAGTGCCATGTGATAGATCTTGAAAAACTGATCAAAAATCATATATAGATCATTGTCGTCTGAGATCTGTAGCAAAATCTATGAATTTCTAAAATTTTGATGTATTCTGACCTATCCTAGTCGAGATAAAACCATATAAAACGTTACTAGAAATTCTTGAGAAATAAAATCTCGGCCTGTCAAAAGATGACCCTGCCCTTACATGCCAAGCACAACTCAATATGAGTGACAGGGTACAGTGGTCAATTCACTCGAGATCAAACCAGGAGATACATCAAAACGAAGACGAAAGCACTATTTCTAAATCGTCAGTCGTCATGCTCCTACCCAGACCAAGCAGGGAACAATGGAGCAGGTTCGGCGATCTTGAGGATGAACTTGTAATTAATGGAAAGACAGTATTGGAGAGCATGGCCACTAACTTCACCGTGGTCGTCCAGGGTCAGGGACTCCTAACTTGGGTACTTAGGTGGTTGGAAACGCTGAAGACCTTTCTGCCATGGTAGAAGGAACCGAGAAAGTGAAAGTAGAGAGAAGATCCTACAACTCATAATGAGGGATTGGGTATCTTCCCTGTGACTCAACAGACCTGGGGGAAGACTCCCCATGGAAGGAAGACCAAGACAACCTACAACCCTCTCTGCAAACCATTTGTTACAGAGCATGTACTCCAAACTTGGAAAGGGTGGCATGGCAACCACAATTAGAATCCGAGAGCACAGTTCTCTTCGCATAAGCCTACTGAGTCTAAGGCAATGATTTCCGTGACCTAAAATGGTTGATAAGCCTGGCCGGCGGTGAGCTTCACTACCCTAAAATTGGGTTTGTGGGTACATAACTAGGATAGGTCGAGAGTCTAAGGGCATATGAGATACAATCAACAGAGTGTATTGAAGCTTACCTGAGGCGCAATTGAACTGGAATGACTCGAGCTCCTCCCCTGAGCTCGCTGACATTGGAGAAGATAACTAGAGCTGGAGTGATCTCTCAAAACATCTTGGCTACGATTAACTACAGAGGAGTGTCGTGTTGAGTCCAACAAAGCTTTCTGGATCATTGGTTGTAGGTCCGGTGTAGCCCAGTTGCCTGGGGGTGGCAGCGCCGTGGACTGGGGGGAGAGGGTTTTTTAGAGTTTTCTCTACCAACAGAGCTCGGGTTTGAGTGGGGGCTCTTTAAACTCGGAATAACCTCCCAAAATCATTGGCGTCGAGATAACAAGGAACCGTTGAGAAGGGGCTGAGGAATCGTTGGCGATGGCTCGGGGTTCTGTTCCCTCTCCGTGTGTGGGTAAAGCGGGAGGTAGGGGATGAGATCCCTGCCCTTAGATCTAGATCGAATGGCTCGCGAAGAGACGGGTTTTCCTAAAGCAGCACGTGACGCTGCCTTGTCTGTTAATTGGGAAAAATTTTGGGATAATCATATACATTACCAAACAAGGTCATAAATTGATATTATCTTTCCCTTTTCTTCTTAATATATTTTGGAGAATTTATGATTATCCAAATCCAACCAAATTTGGTTGGCAAGAAAATTCGACCATGAGGAATCTAATTATCCAATCAGATTTTGGATATGAATTAGGGAAATAGGTGTTTTACCCCATTAGCTATTTAGGGTAATTAATATGTTAATAATCATTAAAAAGGAATTTTATTACCAAAATCTGAGGGAAACTCTATTATCCTATTAATTACTCATATACCAAATATTGGGATACATTTTATATGTATGTGTGCCAAAACTATCAATTAACCCATAAATAGTCACCATTGCATAATTAGGGTTAGGTTTTGTGCATTAATTGACATTGATGTGTATAAGTGTTGATGAATCAAAATAAAGGTTCACATACTATCTTGATGTAGTCTAAACTCGTTCTGACATACTACTTAAGCATGGTCTCTACTTAAATGAACAAATGTAAGAAAATTCATTCAACCTAGGGTTTCATCTGTATTAAACATTAAAAATTTTGGGACTGAATTTTGAGGGTCGTTACATCACTACATTGATCACATGTCGTTCGGTGACATCATCCAATGCGATCTTGAATAAGGATTGCCATAAAGGTGATGATTGTGAAAACTGTGTCACATGGGGATGACTGTGAGTGATGTAAATGAGATTTGTCCCTCCTATGGTAGTATGATATCATGACCACATGATTAATAAGAATGAGAAATGCATGGACATGCACATGTAAGTCAATCTGTGATATTGAGCTTCCATATATCTCAGACAGTCTGCTATAGCAAGGAATAAAGATTGAAATTTGAAGAGAATGACTACTCCATGCCTCTAGTTCAATCTAGATATCATTGACAAAGGAACCATACAACACTGCAACATCAAATACAAATTGTAGGTTGAATTTGTTCTCTAACTTTCCATTTACTTGGATAGGAATGAAGTATGACTAGACACTGCTCTTTGCTTGTTATGTCATAGTTGGTTATGGACATTCACTGCCAATGTAATATGGGACCTACAAGGTCACACACATAGGATACACCTAGTAGAGGAGTTTTGATCATGAATGATAATTGAATTGATTGCTAAATTATATATATTCAATTTTAGAACCACATCAAGTGACTGGACTCCCAAATGATCGGTTCATGTGATGAAACAACCGGTTGAAGTGTCAGGTTGATTGGGTATTGCCTTGATTGAATTTTGGATCAATCAGTATCAAAATAAGATGAACTACCTATTTAGATGTGCAATTCAATTTCATCAAGGATTAGTGTTGACGTTATGTAGTGCATTAACTGGACTATAATTGCCAATACAATTGCAATTGGGAAATGTGTTGAAACGAGTTGTTTGGCTCACTTGTTAATCAACCAGTTCACTGATGAACCAACCATTTTGCATGTCACATGTTACAACCCTAATTTTGGGTTCATTTTGATGAGAGATGTAATTTCTCATTTTAAAGATAAATTAACAAATAATGAATGGATGCATGATTTTCATTTAAAATAGCCTTGTTGATTTCTTTGTGGGCCTTATTGGCTATTGGGCCCAATAACAAGGAAATTCAATTAATGAATGCATAATTGAGAATTTGAGATAAGAAAGGTTTGGAAACCTCTAGAAGGAAAATCCAAAGAGGATTTCGTGCCTCTTAGATTCCTTGGGCTCCAAGGAGTCCAAAGTTGCAAAGAAAAGGCAATAAGAAAAGAAAATAGCAATTAAGTATTTCCTTGTTAATAAAGAAATTGAAAACATTGATGAAATAGGGAAAATATGTGAAAAGAGGTATTTTTTAGTTGTCCTTAGCGGGATTTCGTATCCCAATGATTTCTAATGATAAAAGGAATGCCAATGAGGAAAATAAAATAGAAATAAAGAGAAATCCACAAAAGGAAATATTTTAATAAGAAATAAAACAAGATAATGAGAATAATGCATATTGATGCATTTAAGGATAAGGAGTATTCTTTTAAAAGGAATTTCGAATTCTTATAGTTTCTTGGGTGCCAAGGAGCCCCAATAAAGGAGAAGAAAGAGAAAATACCAAGATTGCAAATAATAGCATAATGAGATATGTTATTGACGAATTTGGTAATATGGATAAAAGGGAGTATCTTTCTATTAAAAGAAAACATGATTTCGTGATAAATAATTAAAAGGTGAGTAATAAGAAGATAAAGGAAAGGATTTTCGAAATCCTATTATCACAAGAAAAGGGAATATCAAAGAATAGGAGAGAGAGAGAGAAATCTTGCTTATCATAGAAGTAATATAATTCCTAATTGGAGGGGACGTGTACCCTCTTAGATAGGCCTGTTAGGGCAAGGATTCCTCCCCTATAAAAGGGATAGACCCTTTGGGACAAGTTCCAGAGAGATTTCGCATCCCCCACTCTCTTCCTCATTTTCTTCATGTCTCCTTACGTTAAAAACCCTAGCGGGAAGGTTAGCCTGACCACGGAGGCATGAGGAATCATTAATCTATCTTGAGAGAAACTAGACGACCCCACGACGACCGCGGAGGAGGCTACTATCGCCACCTTGCTCCCACCGCCGTGCAGCACTGCAGAAGGACCTGCAGCGCGGCCATGGGTCGTAGGACCTGTGATCCTGCGTGTAGCCAACCAGGCTAAGAGCGGGGGTAGGGGCAGTTGTGATGGAGGGCTCCGAAGATAGGGCGGCGGTTGCTGATGGCCCTTGAGGTCCGAGGAGCAAGAGTAGTCGTGCGACTCACGTCTAGGGCGGCTGCACAGCGCCGTCGGGAGCTTGAAGATGAGGAAATGGTCGTTGGACCATTTTGCCCTCTGAAGAACTAAAGAACCCGTAGCCGCGCCGAGGGTATGCTGGTAATTAGGTTATAAACTCAACCGTGAGCCTTGCATGGGAACAAGGCCACGTGGCGCCTCCCTACTGGTTCAGAGTAAGTGAATTTTGTTAATTTCATAACTCATGATCCGTAGCTCGGATGGATTCGAGTAAAATATGAAACTTGATCAGAAAATTAAGAGGAATTTAAATAAAATATAATTGGATCCTGATTCCTTATTAAATTCGAAAACTATATAGAGATACTATCTTTAGTAGTTTAATCAATGAAAAACCCTAACCTTTGATGATTAATGAGTTAGAAAGGGTTAAATGAGTATATAAAGTTGATATTAGCCTGTTAATGATAAAAAAGATCATTAAGATTGGAAAAGGATGAATTTGCATGTAATTGGTTTAATAGCGAGTTTAATGTGCATGAATAATACTTTAATGGGACTTGAAACCCTAATGTTGGTAAATTCGACTCTTAATGGCTTTAATTGACTAATTTCATGATTAAAAGTTGGATATGCTTAATCTAAGCTAATTTGAGCATTAAGTTCTTAATTTGTGGATAAAGGCCCTAAATGTAGTAATTAGGGTTTTCTGATGAATAAAAGATGGAATTAATGGAAAATCGAGTTCATATGTGAATTGGATCATAATGAACTATGAATTGATGATAAATGTGTATAATGATCTTGTTGTGGATTAAAAGGATAAAAATAGTAGCTTTAATAGAAAAGGCTTAATAAGCTTAATTAATGGTTAATTATGCCTTTAATCCCAACTGAGGATTAGATGTTGGAATAATGAGGGTTTATGATCAAATGTGTTAAATTAGGGTTTAAAATAATGAAAGATAAAGGGAAACCCTAATTGTAAAAGAAACCCTAAAATTGGGCTAGAAACCCTAGGAAGCGAGCTAGATTTAATAGATCTCAATGACAAGAGTAATAAAAAGGGAATTACATGATTATTTCAGGAATTCTTTGATTGTTGAACTGCTTCTTGGATTACTTGCTTGTTTGGAATCGTTAATAGCTAGCTGAATCTACAAATCAGGTATGTGGTTACGCTTATGAATAATCGTTATAGTTTCCCGACGATTTCCGAATGTTTCCTCACAATGAATGCTATCTAAACAGTTTAGATGTTCATACTGCAATTATAAAGTCACTATGGTTATCACAATTATTAAGAAGTGTGTATTCTCGCACCTACATGCCACCCTGATGGAAGATGCCATAAAGGTCAGGCCCAGAAGGGTAGACCGATGGGCACCATGAGAGGTGACCCCAGACACCAAGCTCAGGAATGAGAAGGTGGTCTATGATGCATGACTATGGAGCACCATGAGAGGTGACTCCCAGGCACCAAGCTCCGGATTGAGAAGGTGGCCTTAAAGTCAATGGCAAAAGAGAAACCCTAGAGGGGTATGCCAGGGTTAGGGCAAAAGCGGTGGAGAATGACACATTGAAAATGTAAATTGTCTTGATAAAATAACTTGATTGTGATTATTAAATTGTTAGCCATAATTGTGAGATTTTGGTTGTCCCCACATACCAGTATATTTAGATATACTGACCGACGTTTTGCTTGTCGGCGTTTTAGGTACAATGAAAAGAAAAAATAGTAAAGTGGCATATGTGGAATTAAATGAGAAGTAACGTATACAGGAGGATTAGTTAGAGTATCATCTTCATGGATAGAAGTTTAGAAATCCGAGTTTTTCCAAGGTAAGAAAAGTTTTATTTTATACCAGTTTTCAGTTTAGTTGGTAAATTTTATTAATTGTTATTGATTATTTGTCGAACCTTCGATCCTGTTAATTGAATAACGGCTCTGACCTTCGGGTCTCCCTTAATTGGGGGTTATCGGGAGGCGGGGTCGTTACATCACATGTTGCAAAAATTTGTGAGATTCTGGTCCCTTCCACTCCCACACAGATTGAGAACCATGACCTTGACCCTCCTATAAATAGTAGGGTACTTTGGGCTTCCCAAAGACACAACTCAATTGCCTCTGACAGTTGGTATCCTATTTGGTTATGGTAACCAACAGAGAGCCCGAGAAAGTCCTACCTGATAACGGGAGGGATAGCAAGGGAGAACAATTGTGGGAGAACAAGTTGTTGACTAGTACACCAACAAGAGGGATAACTCCTTCCTGTCTATTCTAGCAGGAAGACATGAGTTCTAGACGGTCTGTGTGGACTTCCATAGAGGTGTGGAAGTCATTGTCTACCGCTAGAAGGACAATGTCAACCTGTTGTCCGTGTTGAAGACTAGGAGCTACAACAGACGCCATCCTAGTACCACTAGAAGACAACTTCATGGCTACAATGATGAGAAAATTTCACTGTAATTGCTCCAAGACCAAGTATATCCTCGAAACCATCCTTTCCATTATATAGTTGTTGATGCGATACACTATTTTAATGAGGAATACGATAGTAATTTTTTTTTCTTCTACTGCCTACCTGATGCCATATTTCCCTCCACTATCTCACCCCACTATCACTCTTTCTCTTTTCTTCTACAAGAAAAACATAAATGTTAAATCCTCTACCCTCTCGACCCCCTCAATATTTCTCCATTACCTATATGTTATGTTATGTTTCTCTGTCCCTCTAGTACCTAACTTTTTCTCTCTCTTTTCGTTACTACTTTTGAAAAACAAAGATTCCCCCCTCTCTCATTCTTTATGAAAAAGAACCAGTGATGACATGGATTTTTGTCAGCACGTGCTGACATCAATCTCACTTGCAAAAATGGCATCTTTCAGACATCTTTAGAACATATTACAATAAGTATCCTGGATTTATGCGGGGGTATTTTTAGAAATAAAAAAGTGCATTCTAACTGGAGCGCACTACAAGATAGTGTGTTCCAGCTGGATGTACCAAAATTGATGCATCATATAATAATAATAATAATAATTATTATTATTATTATTATATATATATATATATATTTATTAAGTTGGGAAACAAAGAAGTGTTGATAAGTTATGCTAAAAGTTTTTTGACTCTTAGTAAGATGTCTTGGGTTTCAACCCAATTGTATATATTGTTGCGTAACGATGAGGAGGACAACATGAATGAGAAAAGGAACAAGAGGGAGGAGTAAAAGAATGATGAGGAGGACAATATGAATGAGAAATGAAACAAAGAAGTGGAGAAAATGAACATAAATGAGGATAGAAGGAATAAGGAGGAGGAAAGAAGGAACAAGGAGGAAAGGAGGTGAGAGACAGAAAAAGAGGTGAAGAAAAGGAACATAAATATGGAGAGAAAGTATAAGAAGGAAAGGAGAGGAGAGAGACATAACAAAGAGGTGAAGAAAAAGAATAGAAATGGGGAGAGAAGGAATAAGGAAGAAAGCAGAGGAGTGAGAAACATTATGAGAAATGAAACAAAGAAGTGGAGAAAATGAACATAAATGAGGATAGAAGGAACAAGGAGGAGGAAAGAAGGAACAAGGAGGAAAGGAGGTGAGAGATAGAAAAAGAGGTGAAGAAAAGGAACATAAATATGGAGAGAAAGTATAAGAAGGAAAGGAGAGGAGAGAGACATAACAAAGATGTGTAGAAAAGAAACAAAAATGGGGAGAAAAGGAATATGATGGTGGAGTAAAGGAAAATTGAGGAGGACAACATGAACGAGAAAAGGAACAAGAGGGAGGAGTAAATGAACGACGAGGAGGACAACAAGAATGAGAAAAGGAGAAAATAGGTGGATAAAAGGAACATAAATGAGGAGAGAAGGAACAAGGTGGAGGAAAGAAGGGAATGAAAGGAACAAGGTGGAGGAAAGAAGGGAATGAAAGGAACAAGGAGGAAAGGAGGTGAGAGACACAACAAAGAGGTTAAGAAAATCAATAGAAATAGAGAGAGAAGGAATAAGTAGGAAAGGAAAGGAGAAGCAGAACAAAGAGGTGAAGAAATGAAACAGAATTGGGGAGGGAAGGAACAGGGAGGAGGAAAAGAGGGGGAGAAGGAACAAAGAGGAAAGGAGGCGAGGAAAAGAACATGAATGAGGAGAAAAGGTGAAGGAAAGGCGACGAAAGGAACACAAATTAGGAGCAAAGGAACATGGAAGGGAAGGTTCCTTCTAGTACCAAATGCTAAACCAGCATAGATAAAAAAATGCCAAAATAGTGTTCCAAAAATACCCCTATCGTATAAACAAAAAGTATCAAAAAATTATGTATATGCAGTCCAAATCGATGTCAGGACATCCTAAATCGGATAGTTGCATTCTTTGTAATCCAACTATCAAAATCAATCTCAATATTGTTTCTTAAGCCTTTCATTTCATAAATGTTGTTTTGCTATAGGAGGAAAATGCTTGGTCTAAATTCCCTATTGTGGGGTGCCTATTCCCCATCCTATTTCGCCTAATACACTATGACCACGTACATTATATGATGCAATTGGGATCATGTTTCTAGAACTGAAAGAAATATGCACACAAGCAGGTGAATGTATTGAATTGTAAATTGTCACAGTCTCAATTCTTATCTCGATGCCTACTCTTGCCTTATCTTCACCAGACAGTAGGATAAACATTCATCATTTCCCTAACAAACTAAAAAGAATAGGACGATAATCCCGATATGCCTCTGTTGATATGTATGCCCTGAGAGACAATCATATGATGATTGGGATGAGGCATTAGATGCATGATTTGATAATTGATAATAATAAAGGCAAGCTTCCAATTCATATGCTTCACTCAGTTATGAGATAATCAGGATACAAAATGAATGTCTAGAGAATTATATTACTCAATGGCATATGTTGTCAAGTTACTAACCTTGTCGATGAGATCATGCAGATGTTAAGAGTACATATACACATTCTCATGATGTCCCTGATCAATTGTTATTGTGGAAGGCTGATAGACAAAATTACACGTATGATCAGAGCGTGAGTTGGTTGATGACTAAATGTCATTTGTCATCATATGGCAATATCAAATCAAGCACACAGATACATGTTAGAGAACGATGTATTGGACAAACCCACCGTGAGACTGACACATGGATGCCATCTTCATGGAAGTCATAATTATCTCGCACAGTGAGGGTGGTAGTTGTGGTTGTTAGACTTAAAATCACTGCACTCATCACATGTTGTTTGGTACACTTTGACATCATCAAATGCAGTCCTGAAACATGGGTTGTTATAATGGTGATGATTGAGTGCCTTTGACACATGGGGATTGATTATGCGTGATAGATATGAGATTTGTCCTTCCTATATGGAGTATGATATCCTAGGCCTCTTAATTAGAAAGACTGAGAAAAGTATGTCCATACGCATGTGAGTCAATATGTTGAGCTCACATATATCTCATGTAGTCTACTCTGGTTCAAGAAACAAGATTGAATAATAATGAGGATGACTTCTCCATGCCTCTAGTTCAATCCGGATATCAGTGACAAAGGAACTATAAAAACATTGTAACACCATACATAGATTCTAGGTTGGAGTTGCTCTCCAAATTTCCATTCACTTGGGTAGCAATGATGTGCGACCGGGCACCAGTGATTGCTTGTGATGTCATAAGCTAGTTATGGACATTCACTGCCAACATGATATGGGACCTATAGGGTCACAAACATAGAAACTCATCTAGAAGAGGAGTTTGATCTAGAATGATAATTGAATTGATTACTAAAGTGTTTAGGTATTTCAATTCATGTAATGGATCAACTGACTAGACTGCCAAATGATCGGTTCAAGTGTTGGGACTTTTGTTTGGAGTATCAGCCTGATTGTAGCATACATTGGTTAGAATTCTGCCTGACCTAGGCTGCAAAATGGCCCTCTGGCTTGTGCTAAAAGTGATTCTCTTCTTAGTTGCACCAAATAGACACTTGGTTTGGTGTGAGACGCCCATCTCAGTCGCATCAAATGTCCATTTTGGGAGTATGTCAAGTTGAGTACTAATTGGAATTGAATTACATATGTATAGAAGTGGAAGGTATAAAACGGTTGTTTCTCTTAGTGAAACGACTATCTCACGCACAAGACGACCGTATCATCGCACACAGGTTGTGAAACTTCATGAAAAGTTGCAAAAATTCAAGATCTACTTGTCTTTTCCACTCCCGCTTTAGTCTCACATTAGTCAGGGACTGGGAATCCTGACCCTAACCCTCCTATATATAGAGGGGTATCGGTAGCTTCCCAGAGTACAAATAATACACAGACAATTGAGAAATAGTTGCTCTGACAATTGTTGTCCTCTCTAGTTTTGGTAACCATGAGAGCTCATGCAAATCCTACCCGACTAGGGAGGGATAGTCACGAGAGAGAAACAACTGAGGATCATTGTTGTGGGAGAGCATGTTGGTGACTAGTATACCAACGGGAGGGACAACTCCTTCTTGTTTATTTCTGCAAGATGATAGGATTTCCATTTGGTTTGTGTGGACTACTCTAGAGGTAGGGGTTTGTTGGTTGCTGCTAGGAGTGCAACATTAGCTTGTAGTATATGGCGAAATCTGAGGAGTGACACAGGTTTACCGTGCACAACACACAAGTGAATGTATTGAAGTAATAAAGCTTTGTGAGGTCTGAGTCAAATAAGGGGAAGTGTTTCTCTAGTAGACTACTACTAACTGCAGTTAAAGTAGCTAAGCCAGTTGTAAATGGTTGAATTGGTTTTAGTTAAAGAACAAATGTAGAAGCAAAATGAATTTAAGGGTTGAATTAATCAGATATGGAATAAATTCCTTAGGATAGTGGTTTCACCACGAATAGCACTATAATAATTGACCTTACACACACAAAAGCATCATAAGTACTTGGGATGCGTAAAATATTACATAAAATAGTTAAAATCATATAATTTGATGCATTCAATAAAAACATGCCATCTATGACATTTCATGCATAATAAATCAAATAAATGACTAATCCACACAAGAAATTAAAGAAAAATGTGCCTGTAATAATGACTAAAAAACATGCATCAAGGAGCCGCTGCAACAGTTGTTCAAGGAGGAGCAATCAAACGAGTCTGAGTGCGACTAGGAGCTGCACAAACACCATACAAAATAGATTGCACATCTACATCAATGAGGATTGTCACTAGACTAGCTCCAGGACCAAGTATATCTTCATAAAACCATCCTTCCCATTGCATAGTTATTGACGCAATCTATTGGTTAATGAGAAATATGTCAGTAAATTTTTTGTTTATGTTGCCTATCTGATGTCATATTTCCCTACAGTGGTATCAAAGCCACGTCAATTAATTATGTTTTGGGATAATCGATATGATCAGATTTTGGTTTTATCGTGTTTGTTTATTGCATGCGATGAAAATAGTTAAACTAGTTGATGTGCACGTCTATCTAAATCACCACATAAGAACCCAAATGATATATATATATATATATATGATATATATGCAATTTACACACTGATGAATCCTCCAGATTCATAATTACAGTCACCAATTCTAGGGTTTTTATACCTCATTATGACTAAATTACCCTTGCTTTGCTTTACTCTAAGTATTTCTTCGCTCTCTCATAAATAATGCTTAAATAGTCCTAATCACTAGTTTATTTGCTGCTATTACACCTTACACACTCTCTTTTCTCTCTACAGATCACTCCCAATCATCCAATCAAACATCAACAACCCACAACTGTGCGTTCTGTCCTCAAAGCCCCAAGCATGTGCAATAAATGATCAAGATCATGAAGCAGAACCATCACCACGACCGTGCTGGTCATGCCACGATCGTGGCACATCGTCGATAGTGTCGAGTCTCCATCTCCATGACCGTGCTGGTCATGCCACGACCGTGGCGCATCGTCCACAGGGCCAAGTTCTCACTCACCACGCCTGTGCAAGGCGGCACAGCCGTGGGGCTGTAGCCTCACCACCACTCTGGTGGCACGCCACGGCCGTGGCATGACATCACCAGGGCCAAAGTTTTTACCCACCACGCCCGTGCAAGGCAGCACAGCCGTGGATAGCAGCATCACCATGACCATGGTGCCTCAACACAGTCGTGGCGCGTCGTCCCCTACCTCCCGACGCTGCTATCTCCTCAACCTGATGCTCCAAAGCTCCATGGCCACCGACATCACCCCCCTCACCTAGAGTACTGCCGACCTGCAACACCTCACAACCCTAGACTTCTTGGAAGAGCACAAGGTCCTAAATCATTTAGAGGAGCTCTCGGTCCAAAATCATTCGGAGGAGCTCACGATCTCAGATCGTTTGGAGGCCGGATGCTCGAGGTCGTTTGGGTGTCATTTGATCAAAATCACAGAGAACCAAAGGATCGTTTGGCACCATGGTATACAGACCGTTTGGTATCAAATGGTCTCCAGACCGTTTGGAAGCAAACAGTCTCCAGACCGTTTGGATGCTATTTTTCAAGACCGTTTGGTAAAACCGTTTGATGCAAAAAGCCAGCAAACCGTTTGGGACCAGACCTGTGCCTATAAATAGGACCATCAGGGTCCCCAATTGAGATGAGTTCTGGGACGCCGCCAGGCTGCCCGAGCACAGTTTCTGACCAAATTTCACCCACATCCCCAGGATCCCAGTCTGAGCACAGATCTGGAAAGCTGCCAGACTGGGGACAGATCTAGAAGGTTGTTCCATCACCATCTCACCTCTACCATCGTTCTACCATTGTTCCACCTCATTCTACCCGTGCAATCCCGGAGGTAGACACGACGATTGAGGCAGAGAGATAGGTGTCATCGACCACAACAGAGTAGTCCCAGAGACTGCGACGATCTACACCGGGCTATCACATATCTACTCTTCTGCTCCGACGATGCTTTCTTTCTCTCTCTTCTCGTTCTTTGTTTCTCCCTCTATGAGGAGCGAGTAGTTCCATTCACTGGGGTGTGTGGACTAGCCCCGCTAACCGTGTTTTGTAACTTGTACTAAAAGATGTTATCATTCCGATTCAATACTAAATCATTTCATACATGCTTGAATGTTGGCCGCGTTCTTGTATGCATCTATTGTCTTTCATTGTGGTTTGGCTACGACCGCTCTTGAGACTCAAATACCGATTTAGTTTTGGTTTCTAGTGTGTGTATCCACCGTGCATCCGTTTCCGTATCTAGGAACGCTTTCTAAGGAGTGGAGTAAACTCACCTCCATCATTGTACTTTTGTAATATGAAATGGAATCAGTTGACGTACAAAAGTGCAACCTTGACAGGTCGAGGAACACACTCTGAGGAGAGAGTGGTGCAAAGTACTTGACTGTTCGTTCGGGAATGGCTGACGTTGCAACACTCTCACGTTTCTCGTAGCTATATCCTCGAAAGAGGGATAGTCTATAAGGATACTAATCGATTTGGTAATTATCGCTCGCTTGTTAGTTTTCTGATGCACGTTTCACGAGGTTGAGTAAGATTTTCTCTTTGGAGACTACATATCTTCATTGACACGTAGATATGTATCGGATGAGAGTTACTCAACCTGTGAAGGATGTATGCATTACTCTTGTCCTATAAGACATCGGTATTGTACAACATCCATGTATCTTGCTTACAAGTCTTGATATGTTTGGTACAAGTACAATTCATGTGTAGTGGTGGCGAATACCCGTAGCACCCCAGTGATCCATCATCTTTTGCTAATCTTAGATTTTAATCTAGTTTTTATTCTTGCCTTTACTTTTGCATGATTAGGTTAAATAACTCAAATCAAACTTCTGGTCTTAGACGATTGACTTAGATCGATACGAAACGAGAAAAAGGCACTCAGATTCTTAACGTTGTCCTTTGGGTTCGATGCTAAATCTGTACTATGATAAGGCTTCCACAGTCTTGTGGGGTTGGAGCATTTATCTAGCACTAGTTGTAGGTAAACCTAGAGAGAACATCATCTCCCTAGGGTTTTTGGTGCATATTAGGACTTCCATTGGAAGAGTAATATTTTTGTGTAAGTTCTAGATCCATAAAAAAATGGCGCCGTTGCCGGGGAAAACGGTATAAGAATCATCTTTTTCGAATTCCATGTCGATTTAGGTTTCTCTAGGGTTTTCCATTTTCTTTTCAAAAACCTAAAAAGTGAAGGGCTTAATCTCGCATATCTTCTTAGATTTGAAATGGTTGGTCAAGCCTGACAAACTCTTTCTTTAATTTCAGGTTCCAACTCTCTTCAAGATGAAGCAGTAGACACCACCAACCGTTAGATGTCAACTATGTGGTGACTATTCTCATGCATCGATTTACTGCTTCAATGTCCCTCCTCTCTACATGATGGCTCTGCGTCAAGTAATCATGAATCGGATAGCTGGGAAACTCAAAGCAGCCTCTTCATACAACTATGGATACAACGCAAGTTATAATCCGTATCACCCTAGAGGCTACTACGAAAAACCTAACTACGGTGGATTTCAAGGAGTGGACTACAATGTATAAGGGAACCGGGAAGATGATGAAGTGCATGAAGATCAACACACATTGATGGAAGAACTATGTGCTCGACAGACATCGGTGGCTCAACAACTAGCTAATTAGACAGCTGCGATCAAGAAGTTGATAGCCGATCTTGATCAACTTACGCAACTTGTCAACGCTCCTGAGCAACATGTAGAACAGCCACCAATTTCAACCAAGCACTCCCCTAGTTCACATTTTGTAATCGATTACGATGATGATTATAAAAGCATGTGGGATATGCATCCCAATGATCTTCAGGCATCAGTGCAAGGTGAGAAACCATCCTCAGGGCTAACAACTGAACTCAAAGATGATTTACTCATAACATCACAAGGAAAGGAATTACTATCCGAGCCGGGGTCTGACTTGGATAATGATTCATGCACTATGCTCTTAGAGGGAAGGATGAGGATCCAATATGGGGATTCTCTACAGTCAGGAGATCAACTGGAAATAAACTTCAACACTTACCCACCTTCTAACTTCATAGACTCAAACCCAACCATTGGAGAGCAATTGGTGATATTCAATTCCCTCAATGACAAAATCTTTTCAACTTCAGCTGTCTCATCAATAAAGTCCGTAAAAGAAGGATTAATGTCGTAAGGACTCTACACTCCTTCACAATCAGACTCAGATGGGTATGCGACCGATTCAGATAAGGATATGTCTTTTATGCAAGGGAATCAAATGTTTTCACTTCCAGAACAAAATCTGAATTGCCCTTATGAAGACATTTCTAATCATTCGGCTGATTTAGGGACAGACTTTGAGGATAGAATTGATCAAGATCTTGATTCAGAAACGGACCATACCACTCTCACTGATGAAGTAGAATCAATGGCGAATGACGGGTCTAAAGATGACAATCCTATGGCCGGTCCTTTTCGTGAGATGATATTATCTGAGTTACCACCATCACAAGAAGTCCAGTCGGAGCCAGTCCTCAAACAAGAGCATGATCTTTCTATTGAATCTCCTTCTAGTCACTTGAACGAGTTGACAATGCACTATGAACAGAAACATGAGCCATCTCTTGACTTTGGAATGGATTACAATATTACAACAAACTCTTGTAATGACAAAAAGGACCCTTGGGAAGTCATCAAGTGACAAACCTATCCATCTATAGTCACTCATCCCTATGAAGAAGCCCCTCCTAATATTCAAGAAACTAAGATATGTCCATTACCTGAGCTAGGTTCCATTCCTCCCATAGAAACTCTTCCCGGGCACTCAATAGAACTAGAGGAGTGTTATGAAGAAGAACTGGAACAACAACATGACTCAAAAATGGTATACATTAGTCCCAATATCGAAGAAATGGGGTCATCAGGGGATTTTAGCCCTCAAAACGATATGTCATGGACTAATCCCTCCCATGAAGATACATCATTGGAACCTCTATCTCAGGACCCCATGATTTCCTTACCCGAGCAAGAGTTCATTTTATCAATCAAATCCTCTTCTAGTTACTTGGATGAACTAAGGATGTTCTACGAGGAAAATTATGAACAAAACCCTGAAAAGAAGAATGACGCTCTTACCAACTTCAACATTGATAAAGATGATGATACTTCCCAAAATAACTGCTCTGATGAAGAAACGTCATCCTGGCTACCATATCCCACACAAGAAAAGCCAGGTGACGAAATGAAGTCAGAACCAGACCCACCACCTGATCTTGGATAGGAGGAAGTTCAAGTGGCCGACCCTCAATCAACTGCCCTAGATTTTGAAGAAAGCAGTTTTACCTTGAACTTTGAGGGTGAGCCACAACTGGAGGGCACAAGTGGGCATAACCTTGATTTCTCGCATAGTCCCCCAGTTTTGACTGCTTATATTTCACCTCCCTCACTGATGGGGGAAGGTCTCTGGATTCTTCTAGACAGACAACGAGGCGAGAGAAATGTGCATCCAAGTCATCCAGAAGACTCATTCGAGTCGCCACAACCACCTAGTCAACAGGTTGTTCGGGCCACTCCCTAGCTCTCGGCACCGGCTGTTGTGAGACATCTTTGTCGGACCTTCTTCCAACTACGAGGATCGCCCGGTTAACACTGTGCAACTCTTCCCCTCCATCTCGAACCTAGTTTTTGTTCGAAAATGAGCAAACTCACAAGTTCGAGGTGGAGGGCGGGTGGTATGACTCTCACTCCACCCCCTACCTTTACTGCTTTCTGTTCTTCCATTTTTTTTCTTTTTCGTAATTTACCAGCCTTTTTGTTTTCCAAAAAATAAATCCTTTATCTAGCCGGCTTTTGCTTTTCGAATCTTTTGTCATCACCTCTTTTCATTGCAAATCCATGAGGAAAAAATGCTTAAAACTAACCAATAAATGATTTCATCTCGTATAAGTCCATGACCCTAATGTCATATCTTCCATAAAGATGATACACTTCAATAAGACTGAGATAGATCAAGTACATCGTGCCTCTAACTGATAAATGGATATGTTGTATAGATTTCTCATTTGATGTTTTATCATGTCAGTTTTCTAAGTAGAGTGTGATGGAGAAAAGAGGTCTGTCGCATGGAATCGCTAAGCAAACTGCATCATGATCCGAACTCTCTTCTACACTTCTTCCTTCATTTTCATACCCCTCTGTTCACTAACCATGCCAAAGTTCTAAGTTTGGTGTGGCACGCCACACTCCTTTCTACGTGAAAACTAGAACATTGCCAAACTTTAAGTTCGGTGTGGTAAACCACACCTCTATAAAACTCTAAGTTCGGTGTGCTACACCACACCTCTTTTTCCACTACCGCTTCTTCCATACCCCTAAATACATAACGGGGGTGTATCACCTTCTTTTCTTGATTCAAAGAGTATACAATGATGATTGTGCACATACCGAGGTTGGCGAAAAATCTACCCCGATTCCAAAAAGAGGCTTGGCAGCCCAAATATACAAAAATCCAAAAACACCCTTTTTCCCAAGCCTAGTGAGAATGAATAAAAGCCAGAGTGTGAATAAAAAAATGAGAGTTGTGCCCTGAATAAGGATAACTGATAAAGGTCTTGCCCGACTGGTACATTAGCTGCCCTCACAAAGGAAGATGTGTCGTGACCGGTAATGAGACCCTAAGGATCCAAAAATGACCCCTTACCTCCTCCCGAAGAGGTAAAACAGCCAAAAGCCTTAAGCCAACCTATAAAAACTTCTGAGTTACCTTTAGAAAAAAAATCGGGAGTAAGGCTAAGTCAACCAGTTTTGTGCACAAATTTTCAAAGTGTCTTGATGAATCACCAATAATAGAGTCTTGAGTCAATTAGAGGAGAGACTCTTATCTCTTGACCATACCCCCTTTCTCTCTTTTCCCAACACCAGTGACGGATCATATGCATTTTGTTGATTTTGTGGGTCTTTTCAAAGTCTCATAAAACTTCTAAACATGACTGATACAGCAGAGAGTGAGAAGGAAATACTTCAACAAAATGAACTCAGAGACGAGGATATCATAAGAAGTACTCCGTGATCTAAGGAAGCCTTGAGGCTTCATCAATCTGAGCCACAAACAAAATTACGATATGACATAAGGATGAGACAATCACGAGACGAACGATTTCATTGGTGACTATTTTCAGTTTTCCGTTCCTTGGGATGAGTAACACTTAAGTTCGGTGTGGTGATGAATCCTCCAGATCCATCCTCAGTCACCAATTCAAAGGATTTCTGACGTTTTTGCCCTAATTTTGTTTTACCTCATTTTTTCCCTTTCTCTTTTTCATGAAAATTCTGACATTCACGCAATGATGAGGAAATTACAAGACGAGTGAGCCTTTTGTCGTCTGTCTTAAGTTTTCCGTTCCTCGGGACAAGCAATGCTTAAGTTCGGTGTGGTGATGAATCCTCCAGATTCATCATTACAGTCACCAATTCTAGGGTTTTATACCTCATTATGACTAAATTACCCTTGCTTTGCTTTACTCTGAGTATTTCTTCGCTCTCTCATAAATAATGCTTAAATAGTCCTAATCACTAGTTTATTTGCTACTATTACCCCTTACACACTCTCTTTTCTCTCTACAGATCACTCTCAATCATCCAATCAAACATCAACAACCCACAACTGTGCGTTCTGTCATTAAAGCCCCAAGCCTGTGCAATAAATGATCAAGATCATGAAGCAGAACCATCACCACGACCGTTCTGGTCACGCCACGGCCGTGGCACATTGCCGATAGTGCCGAGTCTCCATCGCCACGACCGTGGCGCATACCCGCCATGACCGTGGTGGCACACGACGGCCGTGGCGCATCGTTCACATGGCCAAGTTCTCACCCTCCATGCCCGTGCAAGGTGGCACGGCAGTGGGGCTGTAGCCTCACCACGACCATGGTGGCATGCCACGACCATGGCACGATGTCACCAGGGCCAATGTTTTCACCCACCACACTCGTGCAAGGAAGCACGGCCGTGGATAGCAGTATCACCACGATCGTGGTGCCTCAACACAGCCGTGGCGCGTCGTCCCCTACCTCCCGACGCTGCTATCTCCTCAACCTACTGCTCCAAAGCTCCATGGCCACCGGCATCGCCCCCCTCACCTAGAGTACTGCCGACTTGCAACGCCTCACAACCCCAGACTGCTTGGAAGAGCACAAGGTCCTAAATCGTTTGGAGGAGCTCTCGGTCCTAAATCGTTTGGAGGAGCTCACGATCTCAGATCGTTTGGAGGCTGGATGCTCAAGGTCATTTGGGTATCATTTGATCAAAATCACAGAGAACCAGGGGATCGTTTGGCACCATGGTCTATAGATCGTTTGATAGCAAACGGTCTACAGACCGTTTGGTAGCAAACAGTCTCCAGACCGTTTGGTAGCAAATGCTCTCAAAACCGTTTGATATCAAACGGTCTCCAGACCGTTTGGATGCTATTTTTCAAGACCGTTTGGTAAAACCGTTTGATGCAAAAAGCCAGCAAACTATTTGGGACCAAACATGTGCCTATAAATAGGACCAGCATGGTCCCAGTTGAGAGGAGTTCCGGGACGCCGCCAGGCTGCCCGAGCACAGTTTCTGACCAAATTTCACCCACAACCCCAGGATCCCTGTCTGAGCACAGATCTGGAAAGCTGCCAGACTGGGGACAGATCTACAAGGTTGTTCCATCACCATCTCACCTCTACCATAGTTCTACCATTGTTCCACCTCATTCTACCCGTGCAATCCCGAAGGTAGACACGATGATCGAGGCAGAGAGACAGGCGTCATCGACCACAACGGAGCAGTCCCGGAGACTGCGACGATCTACACCAGGCTGTCACAGATCTACTCTTCTGCTCTGACGATGCTTTATTTCTCTCTCTTCTCTTTCTTTGTTGCTCCCTCTATGAGGAGCGAGTAGTTCCATTCACTGGGGTGCGGGGACTAGCCCCACTGCCCGTGTTTTGTAACTTGTACTAAAAAGATGTTATCATTGTGATTCAATACTAAATCGTTTCATACATGCTTGAATGTTGGCTGCGTTCTTGTATGCAACTATTGTCTTTCGTTGTGGTTTGTCTACGACTGCTCTTGAGACTCGAATACTGATTTAGTTTTGGTTTCTGGTGTGTGTATCCACCGCACATCCATTTCGGTATCTAGGAACGCTTTCTAAGGAGTGGAGTAAACTCACCTCCATCGTTGTACTTTTGTACTATGAAATGGAATCAGTTGACGTACAAAAGTGCAACCTTGTCAGGTCGAGGAACACACTCTGAGGAGAGAGTGGTGCAAAGTACTTGACCGTTCGTTCGGGAATGGCTGACGTTGCAACACTCTCACGTTTCTCGTAGCTATATCCTCGAAAGAGGGATAGTCTATAAGGATACTAATCGATTTGGTAATTATCGCTCACTTGTTAGTTTTCCGATGCACGTTTCATGAGGTTGAGTAAGATATTCTCTTCGGAGACTACATATCTTCATTGACACGTAGATATGTACCGGATGAGAGTTACTCAACCTGTGAAGGATGTATGCATTACTCTTGTCCTATAAGACATCGGTATTGTACAACATCCATGTATCTTGCTTACAAGTCTTGCTATGTTTGGTACAAGTACAATCCATGTGTTGTGGTGGTGAATACCCGCATCACCCCAGTGATCCATCATCTTTTGCTAATCTTAGATATTAATCTAGTTTTTATTCTTGCCTTTACTTTTGCATGTTTAGGTTAAATAACTCAAATCAAACTTCTGGTCTTAGACGATTGACTTAGATCGATACGAAACGAGAAAAAGGCACTCATATTCTTAACATTGTCCTTTGGGTTCGATCCTAAATCTGTACTATGATAAGGCTTCCACACTCTTGTGGGGTTGGAGCATTTATCTAGCACCAGTTGTAGGTAAACCTAGAGAGAACATCATCTCCCTAGGGTTTTTGGTGCATATTAGGACTTCCATTGGAAGAGTAATCTTTTAGTGTAAGTTCTAGCTCCATCACGCACGTCGCCATAAAATTAGTTTTGATGGTGGACGTAAAGCATGGTTATGGCCAAAACCCCTGATTGTGCGTGCATGGTTGTGGCTTTAATTTCTGTGGTTAATCGGTCTATGTACCGAGCCTCTCTCTCCTTTCTACATGTAAATTAATTATCTTCTTCCTATTTTCTCTCAAATGTAACTCAAGGTTTTCTCATATACAATGTAATAAGAAATAAGATAGTTTTAATTTATGTTTCGACGTGAGATGATGATCTACACAAAGGAAAAACGATTGGCTCATGAGACGACCTGATTGACTAGAGAACCGATGAGGCCAGATGAAAGGAAGACGAACCGATCGACTGGTGGTCTAACCGACTGACTGGAGGTGTCCCATGCTGCTTGGACCTGAGAGCCAGATGACCATTTCAGAAGAGCCCAATGAAGCAACCAGGAGATGAGCCGATCGGTTCAAAAGTTGAACCGATCAACCTGGATTGGTTTGACCATAGATCTAGGTTGCATATGATGTGGACCATAGGTGGTTGTAATTTCTTGTGGCTCCAAGGAATTACATTAGTATGGCCATAACCATCGCTTGTGTGTTTTATTTATTACATGTTCTCATTTGTGGTTATAGCATGTATGTGATACATACTATATATGTGGTGATTGGATAAAGTATATGTATTTATACAAACAAACTCCCTCAACTTAAATATTAAGTCTAAGATGCCTTCCATTGCAATACACATGAAATTCCTGATCGACCAAGCATAGATGTGCATAAAGCATGGTGCACCATCTATCTTGTGGAAGTGTGATGGTAGATATGGAGATTTGTACAAAGCATGGAGCGTATCTATCATATTGGCTATTGGGTCAGGCTTAACTGGTGACTTGGAGAGCGCAAGCCCAGAGGCAAGCAGATGATCATGTAAAAGAGTTATGCATATCATCTATCCAAGAGGTGCATGTGATGCAACTAGCATGATGGCCTACCTAAATAGTCAGGTTGTGGCGATCGACAAAAGCTGACTCATGACTTGATGAAATATGCATCTTAGTCCACTAGAATATTATAAGCTGCAATATTTCAAATTGATATTGAGGGCTATCAATTTGAATAAAATAGTGGTAGTGATAATAATTAAAGACCCAATTACTATCATACAAAATTACCAAATAAAACCAAATCAAAAGTGTTTTGAAAATGTTGTAATATTTTTTTGAAGAATCAAATGTCAAACACAATCACATTCAAATTGCGATTAGTCCTTAAGAAGGAAAAAAATGGGATAAAATTTTATGATTGGTTAAGGACTTTGAGAAATGTTCTCATCAATGAGCGAAAGCTCTATGTCCTTGATAGACCAATGCTAGAGGAACCCACTCAAAAAGTGTCTAAGGCTAAACAAATTCTTATTGGAAGCATACCAATGATGCCATAGACATTTGAATACCTAATGCTTTGTTGTATGAACTATGAGTTGGATGAACAACATGAGTACATAGACATTCTCGAGATGGTAACAAATCTTAAGAATCGTGTAAAGAAAAGAAGGTATAATGTCTTCAAAGTGCTAATTGAGTGCAAACTAACAAAGGGAGGTCTAGTAGAACCCCATGTGCTCAATGTGATTGGACATGTGGAATGACTAGGATTTCTCTTAGGTCAAGAGTTGACCATGAATATGACTATGCAAGCATTGCATGGATCATATAGTTAGTTTTTCAAATGTTTGGCTTGTTGATGCCAAATCAAGGAAGAAGAAGGACAAATCCGTGATGGTGATCAGTGGAAGTGAGTCCTATGGCAAAAGCAAGGCCAAGAAGTGTTCTGAGGCTAAGATGAAATCCAAGACTTTTGCATTCAATATATGGAGAAGGGTAAGTGTAAAAGGAATCTATCCTTTTCACTTAAAGGATAAAGAAAATAAAGTGTCACCATTGTCACTTGTTTGGACATTGGAAAGGAATTATCCTCTTCATAGAGGATCTCGAGAAGAAGATAGAGATAGAGATCTCTACTTCAAGACCTGATAAGAAGTAATCTAGAACTATATGGAGCAAGGGTTGCTGCCACTATAGTTAAAGGTTTTCATTCATGGGCACACAATAGAATTAGTGAATTGCTATTATGTACTTGCCAAACATCATATGTTTTGTATGACAAGAACATTATTATCTTTTATGGCAATGCCCTATGTCTCATAAACTAAACTTGATAGTTATAATGACAAATGTGTATGCCACATATATTGAATGACTTAATAACTCAAACAATGAATATGTATATCACTATCATCTAGAGAACATAAATGAGAAATGCATATCTAGAATTCATATGACGGTTATCTAGACTCTTTTGGTTATTGAACCAATAGAGACATGCATGTCTTGTTTTTTATGCAAAATGAAAAAGCATCTTCACTAGATGTAGTGGGAGATCAACTATTCCATTAGGACTAGTACATACTGATGTACATATATCTCTTTGGAATGAATGCCAAAGGTAGTTACAAGTACCTCAGCATATTCACTGATGCAATCAGTAGATATTGAAATTTGTATTTAATGAAATATAAGTTTGGATCTCTTGAAGTTTTCAAGGAGATCATAAATGAAGTACATAACTAAATTGGTAAAAGTAATAAGATAAATTGATATGATCAATGTTGAAATATGTAAACTAAGAGTTTGAGGACCTTCTGTGAGATCATGATAGTGTATCATAATAAACTATACTTGAAACATATTGATGTGTCAGAAAGAAGGTATCTCACCATGTTAAGTCATGGTCAAATTATCAATAAAATCTAACTAATCTTACAATTTCCTTTGGGCACATGCTTTACACTAAAATAATGTACCATCTAAAATGGTTCAAAATACACCATATGAGATATGGCATGGGAAGTGTCTGATGAATCTTTTTTAGTGATTAGGATTGAAGGCTTGTATAAGAAAATAGTTTCTTAAAAGGTCTTTATCTACAAATCACATGAATGTTATCTTGTTGATTACTACTTATATTGCAGCCCAAGAACAAAGAGTTTGTTGTTAGGATGGATGAATTCCTAAAGGGAACTTAGTTCCAAAGGAATAAGTGGGTGTAAAAGTAGAACTTGAAATGTTAGAGACAAACAAGAAAACATTGAAACTAAAGAGGTACAACAAGGAACAAGGCAAATCACAAACTGTTGTGGAGTCTCAACTTCCTTATGTAACTGCAAAACTTGTAGTTTTAATAGAACTCCTTGAGTTTGATAGATTATGATATCTTATAACCTCAAAAGGTGTGCGAGTTGATAATAGATATGAGTCAACAACCTACCTAGAAACTATTAAGGGATCAAAATATGAGAAATGGCTTAAGGACATAAGATCATGATGGACTCCATGTAAACCAAAAAGGTATGACCTTAGTAGATCCACTTGAAGGGGTAAAACCCATTGGGTGCATGTG